>JABWDB010000071.1:0-590000 GCA_019614645.1 Stratiolaelaps scimitus | reverse complement strand
TATCCACGTGTAGTCAATCATTTCTGAGCGTGTGTTATTCATAGCGAACCAACTAAATTATCTACTATAATAATCGACATGAGAGAAATATAAGGGAAAGACAGGACTATAAACGTCCCCAGTTTAAGTATGTATGTATTTTGAAAGAGATGCATTAATATTGTGCAGTGAGAGTACATACCTGGGACGAACTGTACACGAGTGGATCTTTATTATACCAAGCGGTAAGGTAGTGATAGAATGCCTTCGGATTAATGATGCCATCCTCCTTTACTAGCCGGTTTGATGTGAGTAGCCTCTTGTCTATAGGATTATCAGTTCGACCAGTTTGTACGAGAAGTTTGTAGGCTAGGATGGCATGATTTGATGCGCTCTGATTCCAGCCCTCTAGCTTAATGTAACCTTGCTTCCATTCGATGTCAAAAGTTCTCTGCAAACCTGAAAAGAATAGATAAAAAAAATATGACCCACTGACAATCAATTGGGGCAGATCAGCGCCAGGTGGTGATCGCCAAGGTAGATATTTATTTATTATCTAGGACATGCAATTTCTTTAATAATTGCTGGAATAAAACACTCATATCACAAGGCTGGCATATAGCCCACGTTTAAAGAGTTTATACAGCTCAGAGAAGTCAATCATTTCCGCAATAAGGCCATGGATGTCTAATTTGTTAAACGCCAACGGATTTTGGTGACTGTTTTGTTAAAGGCCGAATTTAATGTGGGAGTGATCTTTCCTTTTCGAAACACTTCATTTGGAAACATTATTATATAGATTATTCAAAAACCATGACTTCGCTTAAAGAAGTAAGGACACATGCGTATATATATAGAAGACTCTGCTCGTTCGTTCGATCGTTTATCTAAGTGAGCTAAGCACAAATATAATAAACAGTAATCATACGCCAAGTGACAAAAATTATGGAATTTGTGATGCCAGTTTTCAATTATCTTAGCTTCGAAATAGAGCCTGTTGGGAGCTGTTCGCGATCACCAGAAACCTCAAAGTGGCTGTGAAGAGCTGAGATATTGCTCTTTCATTTGTCGTATACGCCAAACTTCAACTGAGCGATTTTAGATATATCAGTCGAGCCGCACCACGGATGAATAGTCGGTCAGAGAGGTTGAAGCTCCTGCGTTTTGTTTTACTCGAAGGTCTAATAAAGGATTATTTGTATTGTATAGTTTAAGGCCATTAGCTGCCGCCTCGGGGTCAGCCATATAGTCCTTAGCCCCGTATCCGCAAAGGATACGGACCGTGCTTCTGACGGGCAATGTGACCAGTGGTGCAGGTGGCTTCCGATCTTTCTTTTTACCGATGTCTAGAGCGTTATTTGTTAGCATCGTATTTACAGCGAGCACCAACACGAAGTTCCCGGGAGGGTGCAACCGATCGAGGAGCTTCCTTTTAAGATGCTGCCTTTCGCCACCTTCCTCAGAGTAATCGTCTGAGTGTAGGCCACGTCCCGTCGGCAGGCACCATACTAAAAATCCGGTTTCGCGCATCAATTTCTGTAGCTAGTTTTTTTGTGGTGATGTTGAGTGGTCCGGATGGTTGTTGATAAGATGTGTGTTGGAGTGTTTAACTGTGATATGTCTCTGGAGTTCTCTTCGGCAGAACCGTTCTGCACGTACCCTCGAAGTTGAGGGCGCTATAGTTTGGTGTTTGTCGATTACTTCTTTGGATTTTTGGAGAGGTCCCATTAAAGGTAACATTTTTAAAAGAAGCTGCAAGTCGTTCGTGATAGGTTTCACATTTTTTGGCAGTTGGGGGGATTGAATGCAAAGGACATCGACCAACAAAGATAAGCTGGACAGTGTATCCTTATTAAATGACTGGGTATCCTTTTTGTTAGTGAGTCGCCAGCCTGCAGACATCTTTTTTGTTAAGGACATCGCACGTTTCCATGATCCCCTCTGACTCAGTTTGGTTAGCTTTGTTTGATTTTGGGAAGTTGAAATTGGTAGATGAATTGATTGGTCATCTTCTATAGGGCCCAGTACGTTGCTCCTCACGACCTACAAAATGCGCGTGATCCAGTATTCAGATCTGGGGGGGTGGTAGGTCAAGCTCTCGTACAGCTACGGCAGGCCTGTGCGCCAACAATCAGACCGCTCGGCACAGCACCATCTACCAAGTTGGAATAGTTGTGTATCCTCTTCATACTGTGCATAGTGGCCGCAGCAGTCGATGTAGATGTCCGGGCTACTGGGGTAACCGAGGGCGTCACTATCTCTAACTCCAGAGATTTTCTAAACATGTGCCCCGTAAACGGCGAAACAGTTCACTGGCCATATGTCGGTAGTCCCGAAGAATCGGGTGACATGCTCACAACAAGGCGCAGAATAGTAGTGTCTAGGTGGTTAAACACCACGCCAAACTCTATACTTTCTAATGAGCAAAACACTACACAAGGACACTCGCTTTGATCACGGAGTCTAGCTCAAAATTATCAAGTGACGTCCTCCTGTTGCCGTAACAGCCGGCAAACTAAATATATACCTTTTGAAGCAAATATGAAATATAATAAAATTCAAATAAATGAATTTCCAAAATTTTGAAATATAGGAAACTATATCAGTACCAAGTCAGATTAAATAAGACGTTATTCACAAAAAAAACAATAAAATGCGAAAAAAAACCTACAGAAAAATGTGTGCGGGTAAATGATTATTGAAAATATTTATTTTTTACTTAGTATGATACTCGTTTGTTTGCTGTTTGCTCTTTTAGGAATCACTCTTTACGCATTTAATCTAGTTCTTATATTTCAATTATTTAAAAAATATGATTGTTTATAAACATTGATGTATTATATAATAATTAATTTAATTTTTCAGGTGCCGTAGTTCAATATATTTACAAGGACGTCATCGTCGTTGCCACAGACCACCTGTTCAACGGAGAAGTTACTCCTCCATCTGGTGAAAAGAAGTCCCTGTTCATTCTGAACACACCTACTGGACAAGACAGTGAAGTGCAATGAGACAAGCTTAGCTTCGGCAGATTGCAACAACCAAGCAAGAAGTCGACAAAAACTAAGGTATCCTCCCTGAGTACCATCCAGAGAGTTAAGGGGGAGGTACACTGAAGGAGGCATTTTAACAAAGCTATTCTAGTCAGCCTTCAGCAGGACCAATAGCAGTGCATTGATCTACAACAAATAGTGATCATGGGGAATGTTGCTCTTGATGTTCAGCTCTCTCTCTCTCTCTCTATTGCCTACTGTTATCACCTTCTACGAAAGCAGCAACCTGGTTGCCCTTTGTATAACTTTTGGAAACACTGGGTAGCGGCCGAGACCTATGCTGACGTACGGTGTAGCCTGATTTAGCCTAGTTGATGGAGCTTTACTGTTCAGATGCTGTGTTCTACGGATGCCGTGCGCTATCAAAAGAAGACATCTTGTATCTAGGTATCCAATCGTCGCTCAAAGTCCACTTCGCCAGAATCGCGGGTTGCGATCTCGGTATAACAGTAGATTCTTGTGGCGGATTCAATAGTTCAACGCGTCACTCAGACAAGACCACCTCCGCGCGAAAGCGCAGTCTTCGATTCACTGAGGAGCTTCCGAGAATTACGCCGGTCTATTCGAGGGTGGGCCGAGGCTCCAAGCGGGAAGCAATGGCTGGCTGACGTAATTGGATGCAGCAACGGTGTATCTAATTAAACCCAGGCCCACTCTATAATGAGGTGCCAAAACAAGGACAGAGACCGATCAACAAATAGCGTTTGATGTTGCTTCAGCGGCTCAAACGCGCGAAGTGGCGACATGTTCACAGAGCCGGTAATTCCTTGAAGGAGCTCCTATACAAAGAAAATCGTGTAAAAGCTTTAAAAGATCAAAGGGTCACCCAGTTTATGCTTCTTAGAGTTTCAACCATCCATAAACAGGTCAGGAATTAAGACATCACCAAGCAAATATTAACCTTATATAACGCCTTATATATATATATATAAAGTTACGCTGAATCACCAAATGTATATGCTTCAGTTAAAAAATACCAGTCTCGAAGTGCACCAAATTCGGTTACGTCAGAAATTTTGAAATAGAAATCTTTGCCGTGATACGATTGAGCCAACCATACAATTTTCCCATCTAACCATATGATTCAAAGAGCCAAGTTGGTCCGCAAAATATCGGCACACAACAATTGCCGTTGTCCGGGCGCGCAACAATACCGCAGCACAGCACACTACAACAGAGTGATATATTATTGGACACTTATATTCGATACGCACTCATGGCTTCCTCAAAGCTAGATTTTGAAAAATAAGTTCTCGTAGGCAACTATTTTTGCTAAAAGCTTTTCACAATTCGATATACCGTATACAACACGTGGTTACAATAACTACAAAAAAGAGTTTATATTCAACTAAAATATACCTAGTGGTATTGATAACTATAACTACGAATTGTCCAAATGTGACACTTACCGAGAAGCCACTCTCTGAATAAAGAGAGCCAAAATCCAGGCAAGCCTCCGTCATCATTTTTGACGATCTTCTCAACTCTCGTGAAGGCATCGTGATACTCGTACAGAAGCCGTTGGTTCGTTGGGTACTCGAAGTTGCTTTGTGTGATTGCAAATATACGATACACTCCAAAATAGCGCTGCTGGTGTCGCATATATTCATACTCGTTACTGCTCTTCGGGATGAGATCACTCAGTTCTAAACCATTTTCGAGACGCATTGAGCCCCATAGTCCGAATGCAACAAGACCAATGAACGATAGCAGAACAAGAGCACGCACAACAGGTCGCCGAATCAACGGAGCGTAGTACTCTGCAGCCACAAGTGACAGTGACCAACCAAAGCAGCCATCATCTACACCACGTTGCCTCTTCAGCCGAAGTTCATTCTCATGATTCTCATCTGTCGAAATCACCGTTATAGGTTTCACAGATGACTCGTCCCTCATACATCCACCTGATATCCGTTCAGTTACCAATTTTGTGGCAAAATGGCGTGCATCTTCATCACTCTTCACGATGCAACAGAACAGGTCAAGCCGTCTCGAGGCTCTTCGACGAAGGTCAAAACTGAACACAGCTGGGAAAAGAAATAAAGTGGCTGCTAACGAGCATACGAACAGAATTGCTGCCTGTAACGAAAAGTATCGCAAGGCTGGAATTGGAATGAGCCAGGCAGCCATAAAAAACGCCAGCGTTAAAGAGGCCTCTGAGAGGATAATGTTCACACCCGTTCGTTTTAGACACTCGCCTGTTTGTTTCTGAAAACGAGAGACGCAACAAGAAATGAAAGTATATTTTAAAGCTGACTAATAATAAATCCCAAATTCAACAACAACAACAAACTCATAATAGTTATACCTATGGAATACATGTGTGTTTACACATAAAGTGCTCCTGTACAAAACGAAAAAAAACGATTGACAAATTTCATTTCTCAAGTTCTACCACGTTGATGCAACGCGTCGTACGACCAACTATTTATTAAACATAACCTTTCTGTATTTCACCAAATGTGTTGTTGTATAGGGCGTATATATTGTAATTTACTTCTAATAAGTAGCAATAGTAAAAGTAGTGGCTACTGAAGTCTGACTGCGCTTTACGAATGTCGTTATACCTAAATTTCATCTAGCTTTTCTTTATACGACACTAAATCCCTCTAGTGAATATGTTCACACCTATCGCATTCAACCTAGACCATGCCCAGGATGCTGACTACGGCTCCCAGCATAGCTATAATAGACTGCCGGTTCTTGTGATGTGCTATGCTACGAAGCTGAGATATCCCTCTCACCTAAAACGCACCTATCTACAATAGCTGTCACCAGCTTCCTACTAAAACCGATGGGCGGTACACCCTGAACGCACAAATGGCGGACTCCACAGATTGCCCATCGACGGATACACACACACACACACACCACCCTAACTTGGCTGCAACGAATAAATATCACACCCGTGCGAATGAGTGTCTCTGTCTCATAGTCAGAAGGCTACGCGCGACAAAAGGCGCACACGCATGTATATATATATATATATATATATGCACTCATTGAAAAGACATAAGATGAGTGCGCAGCTAACAAAGCGACTGGATCGTCGTGATCTGCATGCATCGAGAAGATACTGAGACATACTGTTGTGGTGATGGCGTGATGGTAGTGCCTGTAGTCTAGGGAGAGGCCCCCGAGCGTAGATCCCTTACTTGCGGTACACAGCGATACCGTTCCACTAACCTCTAACATAGCGATTTTCCACCGTCTTTTTCATTTGTATGCAGCATCTATATATATATATATATATATAGGAGGGGGTATCCTCTGCACAGTCTCAAGGGTGGAAGATGCTGGCTACCTTTCAACATTGTCAGCGCTCTTCTCATCTATCGATCTCAATCTAGACTCTGTCCCCGGTTTTCTTTCTTATTCGAGTGTACAACAACGAGGTATGGTGATCAGATGTTGACAGGAGGGATCGATGGCAGAGACTTAGATGGTTATGCTATACCGAAGAAATATCTTCTAAGTAAAGAACGAGTAATAATACGAAAAGGAGCTTTAGTTACTCACCTCAACAGGCACCGATCCGCTGGAGACGATCTTGTTCAGCGTATGCGTAAGCATGAATATGCTATTACATCCGAGTCCAAGGCCCAGAAAGGGCAAAACTTGCGTCGTGGTAGCGTTGAATGTGAGTCCGAGCATAGCACAAAGACCAAAGGCCGCTGTCATACTTAGAACAAGCAAGAGAACACCGATGAATCCTGTAAGAGCCTGCGATAGCTCTGGCCGTTCTACGTTAATCAGAGCGACGGATACGTAGATAAGAACGATGGCTGCTCCAATTAGCAAGCGTTGGATATCAGGCGTAGTAAATTTTCGCAGTACATTCGTGAGTGTGTTAAATGTAAAGACATTAAAACACAGTCTCTGATTACTTGCAGGCTTCGAGAGTCGTTTAATTTCACTTCTGAATTTGTTCTGCCACGCTTCGATAACGTCACGAGCTTTCTCGATGTTCCAGTCAGCGTTATGCAAATTATATCTACCATCGTGAAAGTCAAACATGGTTTTGCCATCCATAATTTGCACAATGCTTTGTAGTGCTCCTGCATGCGATATTAGGCCAGAACGATTTTTCTGAATGCCGCCAACGATAAGTGCTTCTGGCCAGTGCATGCCATCAGTGGTGGCAAAGCCGTAACAGCCTCCGGTGAGTGTGGCGCCAATATCGGGCAGAACACGAGATTTCTTGTTTGGAGCGGTTTCAGGACATTCCGGATCATCCGGATTAAGACATGGCCTTTCTTGATAGGCAGTCGAGACACCTGATCGGGCCATAAAATTTTCCATCGATTCGAAGGGGAAATCTGAAGCGCCCAAGGTCTTCTTCATCGTATTCATTAGCTCTACCGGGTTTAGATTGAGCCACGTGAGATTCTGAATGCCGAATGTTTCAATTGTCATAGGATACCACGGGCTGAGTAGTTTCGAACCCTCCCAGAAGCAGTCTAGTGGGGTTTCTATGATGCATGGCATGATGTTCTCAAATATTTGGTCTATGAAGTGGTGATTGAAGGCTGGTACACTCGACTTCATGCATAGGTCTTGTAGACTCCACGACCTGCAATCACATTTTTGCATTAAAATTTTAGTTGTGTGACATACATTGCATCCCTCAACGCTGTGGAGCTACTACATATTGTTCATTATATGCAAACCAAAAAAAAACAGGTCGTCACTACCATGTTAAAAACTGAACATTCTTAGAGCAGCCTCAAAACAAACATTAGAACACTCACTGTCCGAAAAGGTCGACTTCTACTTGAAGGGCCTCCCGCAGAAGCTCGACGTGTGTCAATAGCGCCTCGTAACGTAGAATATTAGCACCCGCGCCTGGGCTCGAAGTTTGAATAACAATTTGTTGGCTATCTGCAGCCGAAACGCCAAGCTTCGTCCTTATGTACTCCAGTTCTCGAGTGACGCGGCCCCCCTCTGAAATACGAAGAAAGATGGAAACACTTAGGTCACTTTATTATTCGGTGGCTTGAGATAACCAGTTTCGACGATAACGAACTGGTCAACCAGTCAGCGAAGTAGAAAAACAACGAGGTATTAGTTATCCCCATAACTAATCATTGTCAATGCTTATCGCTCATTCGGGCTTGCTTCCTCTTTTTCTGTTTATGAAACCGTAGAACATCGATGTTGGTGGTGGCCGCAGCAGCAGCAGAAGCGATGTCGCTCGCTCGCGCGCGATGTTCTCTCGATTTTGTCGCTACTTTCTCTGTTTTTCTACTCCGGGGTGAAACGGTGCCTCTGTAATCTGTAGTCCCCCCCCGGCAGCCATAGAACCTCTGACAACCCCCGCCCAAAGGCACAAAGTCGCGTAGTTGAATACCGAAAGTAAGCTATCGGGCGGCGGCAGGTCGAACCAAAAGGACCACCGGTGTAGTTATCTCGTTTCGGGGGCTACTTCTGTCCGACGAGATGCTGGGCAGTTACAGATTTACTAAAGACAGCCTATAAAAACACGCTGCCCCTACAGAGCGGATGAACGTAGAGGAGCAAGAAACCTCCTGTGTGGACGTGATAGACGCTTCAGTGGCAACTTCGATGCCGGATCAAGGGGGATTATTATAGATATGTAGACGACCACCAAGGCAACGGCCTGAGGCAGAAATTTTGAACGTCCAATGGGGGTGGGGGCACTAAACTAATTCTAGACCAAACATTGTCCAAGACTCCGAAAGTAATTTTAGTATTGTATAAGTTATCAAACATGTAGTTCCATAACCATAAGTTTACTACCGTATTCGATATTTTGGCTCGAGCGTTTGTAGTTTATCTGCTCTAGTTCCTAATCAACTATAGCAAACATTTTCATTAACGATATATTTCGGGCGCTATGTATACATTCTAACGCCTTCCCTTGTTAACCTTGAACACTACTGTATGCTCTATACGGCACATAGGATCATTATGCCAAAAGCAATTTGCATGATGCTCCAACAGTAAAACAGCTCAACCCCAGGACAATCCGGTCAACGCATCTCACCAAAATCATTGGATGCTTCAATGCCAACTTGGACGAACTCCCTCCGCCTCTGCCTGCGGTGGTTTCCGTCATCAGTACCGACCACAGTTGCCTCGTTGCTCTTTCTGGCTCTAGTGAACCGTGTGAGTTGTCTCCAGTTCAAATCAGCCTACTTCACCCAAACGTAGTGATGGTAGTGCCAACGGTCTGTCAATGGCCCAACGGTCTGTCAATCTCTATGTGGCCGACTGCGAGTAACCGCTTGGTCACGCCGTTTCGCTTCCTTGCGTCTCGTCCTGTCGGCATCCCGCCCGCCGCTCGGCCGCCGCTCGACCGGCCGGCCGGCGGCTGTGTCTCAGATGAAGATGTCTTCATTCCCAAGGGGGCCCTCTTCGCCCTCTCCGCGACGCCAGCCATGGACCGCCTCCCGGTCATCAAAGCCATCATTCAGCCTATAGTAGCATCAGCGCCCAAAGGTCCGGCCGAGGCGAAAGATACGAAAGAGCCGGGTCGTGCAGAAGCAGGCTCTTTCGAAAAAGCCGGTTGAGAAACGAGCGAGAGAACATGAAAAATGCGCCGTGCGCGCATTTACCGAAATCACTCGAAATTTCTGCTATTCGATGCAACGAATGACTACAATACATCACTTTCCAACCTATGAGACCTTTTTGTTAAGCGACTTGATTTAACATATCAAGTTTCCAGCAGATCGGTGATCATGAAAATATTCCTTGATAATACATCTGGCCTCTAGAAGCAATGTAGTATTCCGAGCTACCTCAAACAAATACACATTTTGTAGGATAAGTATTATGATTTGCTGTGGCTTTCGGTGGAGAACTGTGCGGCATAGCAACTGACAATCTTTTGCAGATAAAGATCGCAGACGATTCACGAACGCGTCGATTGACGAATAATTTAATGTACAAATGTGTCACTTAAACATATTATGGCCCGTGCGACGGCATTTATATCTTTTTTTTAACGTACCTAGTGTGTTATACTTCATTTAATTTATCTATGAGAAACAAATGGATGATGTTGTAAGCGATCAGATACGAAAAGGGAGGTCGGAAATGATTAGTTTCGCAGCGTTCAAAATCGATATGGATCGGTCTATATAATTAACAAATACGTACATGAAAAGTCTAGATGAAAGTTTTTATTATTGGTTTATTAATGCTGCAGTTTTGCAATGCTGAAGTTCTCTATATGTCACTACCTCGTGGGGCTCGAACTTTCAATCTCTCTTCTGCTTTTTACAGTCAACGAAAGATGACTACTTGTCCTAGTGGTCTAACGCGCACGAATACGGTTCACCAGACAATTCAATCATTGACACTTCGAAGCTGATGTTCCATCGACCTGTTTCATCGAAAGATGAAATCAGGCAGAAGAGCACAGAGTGTTGTGTGATATTCGAATGTAACACAGCGGAATGTAGAGCACAGAAGCAACTGCGGAAACCCCTTTTTGGGAGTGAGATCAGTGTTATGTCCTTTTTGATGATGAAGAAACTCAAACTCGGAAGTTCAACTTAAACATCTACTCTGACGGCGGTCACCGTAATGAAGTGGTCGTTTACTGAGGTTTAGGATTATACTACTAGATATGTTCGCGTAGCCTTAGTTGTAATCCAACTATACCCTTGACCCAAACCCGGCTCATGCTGTCTGTGAAGGTTGCTTTGTCGCCTAATTAAGAACACATAGATTAGATATTCGATTATTTTACGGGATATGTTTCGTAAACGGTACTGATAGATGGTAATGTCAAAGAACAACGTAGAAATATGACAGTCTCTATTCATACCTTCGATCCAAAGTTTCTCGAGTTCGTACTCGTACCGGACGGACTTGAGGCCGACACAAAAGATGACGAGAATGAGCAATCCCACGAAAAGAATTTTACCGGGATTCCTTTGGATAGCACACCCTATCTCGTACAGGTGTGCTTGCATGTGCTTCCGTAGCCACAGCGATGCCTGGTTACCATTAGCTCGTTCCTGCAATAATGATATATGCATAATTAGATTAGGTAACATTGCGATCACCTCAACCGTAAACGTTTCGTAGCTCCATTGATGGATAACTTTAAGAGCTTCGACAGACTCGTGCTTTTGGTATCTGCGAATTTCAGCGAATATCACGGGACAATTAAGATCCGTTCAGAGGTCAAAATTTACGGTAATTTTAAATTTAAGTAATTTCATTTTTAGGTAATTTAAATTTTTTTTAAAAACTTTAATGTAACGCCATTAAGTTATAATAGCAGTATTATGAAAACGATGTAAGTCAAGAGCATTTATTTTTTAAATTTAATTATCAACATAATGCCTTTTCGATTCTCTAATTATCTTATTATCGATAAGGACATTTTACATATACTTCATGTTTCGAGATTTTATTTCGCTGCCAAATTTAGCGTTTTTAATCACTGTTTTACTATTGTAATAGCATAGTCCAGTGAACCTTTTCAACGTGTGCATTCTCGATTCATTCGTCGTATAGCTAAAAAATCACTATTGATAAAGGAACATTGATTTGCTACACGTCGATTGATGGATAGATTACACGAAGTTGGAGACATACGTATTCCGAAATCCATGGCTTTACATATTTAAGTCTCCGCTCAAATAATTCCAATTTAATGACAATAACATCGGTTGTGATATAAGGATCCAACGTTTTAATGTGTATAAGTTTCATACTACAGTGGCAAATACCCAGCCTTGAAACCCAATGTCCATAATAGATATTACGTTAACCCTCTAAAAAAACAAAGTAATATCAATTAAAGGGCGAGGACGCTAAGTCCAAATCATGAGCTTACATGAATTATGTGCAGTGCACCAAGGTGTATATTAATATGTGAGTTCTCGATTCGGAACTTTACGTACAAAATGAGCTTGACTAAGTCAGGGTAGGATTGATTAAGTGGATGGCCGTCATTACGCTCGGTTAAATATGACAATTTAAATGTTCCTCTCCTCCGCTTTCCTTCTTCCTTTTTCTTTCAGCCGTACATTGATTGTCATTTTTTGTTAGTGAATACATCCTAAGGCTAAAATCAAATATTCTCATCAAATACACCTATGATGAATGTACAATATTTATTCGTCTTGAATACCTCGCCCATGCCTCTTTACAGGCGAAGACCTTTGCTCGAATATTATCTATATCATTATATCTACTCAGGGCGTATGTGTCCGGTTAGCCTACAGCTCCCAGCTATCGCTTCTACAAAAGCTCACGCAAAAAGTGCATCACCAGCAGCAGCAGCAGCCGCCGCCGCCGCCGCCGCCGGGTGCTGCTCCTGTTGCTTGTTTCAGTCAGTGACTGGTACTTCGGCAGCGTTGAATGGCGGCTAGTCGTTTCTGCTGTTAGACCTTACTGTTGGGCCCCTGGGTCCTTTGGGCTTTCGGTCTTCCCCTTGTTGTAGCGCCCATCGACTTCTTCTGTCACAGCTGGTCTTCTTCTGTCAGACGCCTGCTCGCCGTCGCTGATGTCTTCATCGAGTGGCTTCGTTCGCGCTTTGCGTTGCGTGCCGTTGGAGGCACCAGCCAGCGAATACCACCGCTCTCAACAACTAGCGACTCCCCATCAGCCATCTGACAACAACAACAACACTCACTACTTGTGTAACAACAGTACTCTATTGTTCACAGTCGAATGTAGGTAGATAGATAGATGCTTATGGCTTACGTACAGACTTGACTCGCCAATATAGTAATAAATTATTAGAGCAGGAATTCTTACAATATTCTACTCCAATATAAAAGAAAAAATCTAAGTACATCTAATACGTATTATATTTTTGTTAACTAATAGCTAGTATGTTTTTATACATCAGATACACTTAAGCTATTACTGGTATGTCATGTTCAATTTGTAAATTGTTTGTACCTTTTTGTATATTTTTAAATGAAGTGAGAACACGCACATTTCGAACTGCAACATCCTAGACGATAGTAATCATAAATAAGACTCCCACAAATTAGTATTAGATGTTGTTGAGTTCCGGGCATTTCATAGTTACAGTAGTTAACTACTTTGCAGAGGTGACGGCATGTACGTCTATTATAAGATATAAGATGTAGGAATGAAATCTGTATATTTAACATGGATATATGCGTGATCATGTACGTATGCGTATGTGTGATATGTCTAGGCATTTTACACGAGCAGCTTCCATATAAAGCATCTGTTGCTTCTATTCCATAGAAGTATGCTCGTTTGCTTTTCGTCTTCTCATTTGGCCGCCGTATCTCCCTCTCTATCAGTCCATCCCGTTGTTATTGCGGTCATGTCGCGGTGTGAAGCTCAAGCGGCAGGAGAGTTCTCCCTGATTCTCCAGCAGCAGACATCAACAGCGAGAGAGTAAGCGGTTCTTACTGCGTCGTCACTCGGTCAGTTCTGGGCTCTTTACGGAGCGAGCGACCATCGCTCCATGCTGTCGTTTCTTGCTGCTGCTGCGGCGGCTGACTCTATAGAGATATTGCTGCTGGCCATTGTCGCCTTCGACAACCTAGATGCCCACGATGCTATCTAACGCCGGCTTCGATAGTGGTGGCGGTGTTGGTCATGGATTCAACACTGGTGGCTACGCCTCGGGGGTTGAAGCAGGCAGATAGGCAGTCACAGCGAGAAGCTGGAGCCTCCATGTTGGCTAGTATTCGCCGAGGGCTGAAAGCCCCTTCTGGGAACGGCCACCCATCACGAACGCCACCAGCGTGAATATACGACGACCATCCCTTCCACCACACAGCCATCGAGTAACTGCTATCGCTGCCGATGCTGTTGTCCAAGTGTGTAGAAGCAAGAAGATCTCAAGCGAGAATAATAGAGGCGAACTAGGAAGACAGCACCCGATTGCACCCGCAAAAAGAGAGTGGCCGACAGTGGCGGCATTTCGCTCGACGAATATATTCGTCAGCCTGACGAAAACCTACCGGATCTACTGGATCTACATAGTCGCATGCCTGTCTGACCGATCAAGTTGCTCGTTCCTAGGTTGAGAAGAGTATTGCTACGATCCGCAGCAGTCAAATGAAGTCATAGAAATGTTTCGGCTGTCTACTTGCTGGCCTACAGCCCAGTCAGTCAGTGTCAGTAGATTGGTCGCTCGATCGGCTTTCCTTTGCTACCCCCACGTGTTTGGTTGGTGGTTGCTGCTGATCAGCCCAGAGATGGCTTCATTACCAAGCAAAAATGTTTTCTTCTTTATCATTCCCCTGATGCCGCTACTTTCGGCTGCAGTATTGTGCCCAAAAGGAACCCCACGAGGTGCAGGCGAGATATCCATGTCTTATTGCGAGATGCTTGCTGGCCTTACATTAATGTCTGTGCTTTGATGGAGTTATCGTAACAAGTTATACCTGTTACGCGGTTACTTAATTGAACAGCTGTATACATATGTATATATATATATATATATATATATATATATACGACATTCGATATATTAGAACCGCAGGAAATATCGAACGTCTTTAATAATTTTATTTTACCTCTACTAAAGTAGAGCTCGAAAATACGAGATGATATCTCACAGTTAAAAATAGAGCCAGTTTTGCTTGATTGTATGCATCAACTCAGACTCCCAACTTTCTAAACCTCGAATGGTCATCGGAAGAGCCTCGAATGGCTCTTCCGATGAAAGCCTGCACCAAACGAACTGCTCGTAGAGCGACAGTGTTCATGACACCTCTGGCTATTAAAGAATCAAGCCGCCATACTCTCGCTTACCGCTTGCCGTCAATCTGGGGTTCCTTGCCTAGAGAGATTCGGTCTCTCACCTGTGTTAAGAAATTTGCTTTTGAAATAAAAAAAAAGGCTAAAATCTTTTTTGACCCAAATCCAGTAAACCACTTGTAATTATCTTGTTCAATATGACTTTGTGATATGTTTTGAAGGTATATCACCTCGAAGAACCTTGTGAAATACTTTGGTGATCGCTCTTTTTATCTTATTTTTTAATACGAGAACTTAAGCGTTGTAATATTTCGCAGTTCCGTCAATAAAGAAATAATTGAATTGAAATTGAATTGAATGTAGTCCTCTCTGGTTTACCAGCAGAAAAGTAAAATGCAACAAAAAACAAAGAGAAAGAATGCCGTACTTTGAGTAGAGTTGTCCAAATTTAGAATTATTTGATTATTTAGCGTAGTAGCCCCGCTACTCGTTTTCTAAATGTGAGGTATAATTCCCAGAATGTAAGGCGAAATGCCCAGACTCAAGCCGCCCGAAAACTGCATAATCTATACCCTCCGTTTTTTCTGAAAAACACCTATAAACCCAAGATCTGTTCATTTTTCTGGAAAACAACAGAAAAAGGTTCGAAAGACTTTCGAAAGATTCGATAGACCTCTTTTGGTATGACAATGAAATTTAATTGAACACGCTTCCTTAGGGAACATGTGGTACGAACGTGCAGGTAGAAGATTCCATAAGAGGTTTCTCTTACCTTTTGCCATGTACAATTGTTGCAAATACGAATACCATTATGCAGCACTAATGATAACGAGAGATACGATAAAAATCATAAAATTTAAATAGAACCAAACACAATAGGATAATCAACAAATATAAACAATTAATAAATAAAATGCATCGTATATAAGATCTAGTCAATATCGAGATGGTTGTCCATAGTACGTTCATCGAAAACAATAAGTTTTTCAATGCAAATTTAAATTTACAACAATAGTACCTTTACAACAAGAGTAATTTTAACTTACATTTGCTATGCACGTGCCAGGATTCAATTGTTTTTGAAAACAAACCTGTTCGATCATGTACTAATTAATAGCCTTTATAAAGGAACGCAACTCCCAAATTGAACTCATTGACATACTTTGCAGTTGTAAACTCGAATCTTTGTAGTAATTCCAGAAGTAAATGTCTTGTATAAGGGGTTGGGGTCAACAAAGACAAAGGTATATAAATATAAAAACAATTAGTAAAGCCCGATTGTTCCGGTGTTTTCCTTGTCAGTAACATGGAAACTAAATGTGCAGGCAGCTATCTTGTTTTCAACAAGCATTAACGCCTTCAAGAAAAGTCCCAAGACCAGTGCTTTCATTCTGAATACGGCAAACTCTTTTCTATTTATAAGGGATTGACTGCCACGACTGCAATTGACAATCAATATGCGGCTTGGATGTGAACATTTTTATTACTATCGTCAGTACCGACAAGGCCGTACCGAAATTTAGAATACCGATGGCAGTACTGTGTGCAGATCGTTGTCTAAATAATTAAAATACATAAAATAAACTTTTTACTAAAACATTGCTCAGTGGAGAAGGAACCTTTACAAGCTGTCAAATATCGCCAAATAGAGAGCACCAATAAATAGATTTGCTGACAACGTTTTGGCCTTTGGCACTGAAGCATCATAATAAAACTCGTAAAAATCGCCCAAATAAACGAGGTATAAAACACAAGTAATTAATAGCTGGCTTAGACATGATGGGTTGGGAGAAGAAAGTATTTCTAAAAAATTCATCTTCTACTAGCTTCTATACTGATCTAGACATATCGGGCTGGCAGAGTGTACTAAGTTTTCGATACAGAAAGAACTCGGCGTACCTATCGACTGAAAGGCGTTCAAGTCCTCTGTTCGAATCTAATCTGACACTTGAAGTCAAATACTACCGAAAACTGAATGACAATTGTCACTGACAATAAAAAATGGCTTCTAGTACAAATTTATACGCTTGCAGAAATCCCAGAAACAATGAGCTGAATATGAGGGATTTCTTGGTTTCCAGTCTCTAACCAAAACATCGAACTTGCTGAGAAACGCGGTGCTTAAAAGTATCAACAGCTCCTGATCGCCGGTTTTAAGGGCTCCTTGAAAGAAAGCTAGTTTACACTTACATTAGATTGAATGAGGAACCAATGTGGGCACTACCAGTAGGCCAATCTGAATTGAAAAAAAATCAAAAAATCGAAACTATGATTGAAAAAAAATCATAACTCAGGATGACACGTAAACGAATACATTTAAAGCCCTCTTGAAGCGTACCTTTCTGATCTCTTCGTAGGCGGTAGAGGCATCAGCCCAGCTAGTCCTTGTGAGCAAATCATAGTCTATTCTTTCAGGTGGCCGTGATGGTAAGAGATCACCTGGATTCTTTTTATCCGAACTCATGTCGATCTTCATTTCAGAAGTCCTCATCGGCATGGCCATGGAAGCGTCTCACTGTGTTCTTCGATAGCGATACTAAAACACGTATTCCAGCGACTCTCCACATGACACAACGCGAGAATAATTCAGCTGTGGAATGCCTTTGTTTTTCTCATTAACGGTTACAACTTCAGCACATCGGAGCGAATCAACTCGCACTAATAATAACCCTAGTTACTTCACGTACGCGTTCAATATTCCTTCGAGTCATCATAGATAGTTGGTTGAATTCGCTCTTGAAGAGAACAGATTCAATTCAGTCCTTAATCCTTCGGATGAGTAGTGGCCGATTTCACTGATCTCGTTTTGACAATTCAGAGATGTTTAGTTGCTCAGCATCGGTGAGCTCTTATTATCCAACGGCTGCCTCGGACAGTCGTCTTCTGGCGACAGCCAATATCTTTCCATTAGATCAATGGTTGTTTTAATGAACGGCTCTTGCGGTAACAATACTAGACTTATTTAAGCCGTTATTCTCTCTCTCTGACTAGTTGAGTTATTTTAAGGGAAATTCACATAACCAAGCTCTTGTTGGTGGTGGTGCTGGCACAGATGTCACACGCATTCACAAATCACAATCATTCAAACACAGCTGATTTCGCTTAATGTTGTGATGATGTCTTTGCCACAGTCCAATTGTTCCATTCCTCATGTGCTTCTTCTATGTTCCTTGAATCCGTCCGTTCGATGTGTTCGATTCTCTTTCAACTCGTGCAACCGCGATTGTTGTAGGTCTTAGATTGTCAGCCAATCTACCCGCCAGTGGGCATTCACAACAGACAGCGAACGCCGATCTCAGTCGACCAAGTGTCGCTTGCTTCTCCCCTTCTTCTTCTTCTCATCGATGTGGAAAGGGCTATTACACACTAGCGAGTAGTACTCATAGATGGCGCTGTCATCGACGGGAGGCCCCTCCCATACCGTGACGTCGCACACAGTTCGAAAAGTTGGCGGGCTTCGCTCCTCTGCTGGCGACCACCGGGGACGAAATGTGGTTGGTTGCGCAATCGGTTCACGGTCTGGACTCGCCGCTGTTACAGGCGGCGCATCGTGTCATCATAGTCATTCATTCATATATATATATATATATATATATATATATATTGGCTGCTTGGTGTTCATGCAGCACAGACGGCGCGGAATAAGTGAGAAGGCGAACTCATGCGCGCACTTCACTATGACAACGGCGCCCAGCCGTAGTGATTCACTCATTTCAAAAGAGTAACTGTTAGTCGTCAGTTAATAATTGGCCACCACTCCATACTCTATTTTAAGCCGAATACATCAATGGCGAGTGCCAGTGCAATGCCAGTGTCCTACTATAACAATATAGACAATTTTCATACTACATACTATCACTGAACACTTCAGGATTTTTGTATCTATATTGCTGATATACGAATATTGGTGTATTTTTAGAAGGGGTTGCTTTGCGCTTGCTCATACACTCTTTGTGTACGCGTTTCCGGGGTCGATTGTCCTGTGAACAATCTGCGTATTAGGTATATCAGCTCAAACGTTTTTGACGTCTAATCGTCTCCGTTGGCAAAGTCATTAATTACATTTAAGAACTAATGATGAATTTCAGCTCGTGCCGTACTCCTCGTGGACTGCCTTCAGGAAGTAACTCGTACAAGTACACGTTTAACCTACATGTGGTCTTGGCCATTTTCGTACAGCGTCGAATTGTTCGAAATATTAACGATCATGGTACAATCTTAAGATCTCTTCCCGCCTTGTCGGTCACACAGAAATCTTAGCGTTTTGGTATATTCTTTTTGGAACAAAAGGCAATTTACGGTACATATGAAGGTTTACAGTACCCGTCATGATTTGTGCAGTATAACAAATCCAAATTGTGGTTCATTAACTGAACTGCAAGTTTTTTTGCTATTCAATCATGGATATTAATTTGATGTAGTATAAAAGCGAAAATGTTAAATGTATTAGACTAGCAATCTCCTTTGCAAGGACAGAAATACCTCAGAAAAAATACAGGTATTTAGCCTGACACGAGGCCTTTCTTTTGTGGAATCTATACCAATTGTACTAATCACTATGCCAAGCGGATTATTGCGTCTGAAATGATAATTGCATTAATCTAATAATCATAAATTAAAACGGGAGAAGTGAGAAAGGCATCTTATATGAAAGGTGACCTAACAAATTTTCGGTTTCGTGATTTGAATTAGGCTTTTTTCAGCTTCTCAAGAAGGTCATGGACTCACCGCGGTCGGCAAAAGGCCAAACTGGCTCTCGGTTACGGGGACACGGCCGCCCTGCCGCGCACAGCCCGAAAGGAGATATGCTTCTATTGCTTCGATGTACTTGTTTCTCACCTGAATCGGCAAGATTTACCACCGGAGCCTCACTTTACCAACAAGAGCTAGTAAGTATTACCTGGCACACACAGAGGCTCAGAGGTTTAAGCCGAATATAGCCCTAAGAGCATTGTTCTGGATAACCTCAGCTTGGTCGGATATTCGAAGATAACCCTCTCTCCAGACTGCCAGTGCGTTGCAAAGCGCAGGTAGCAGCAGAGCCTTGTAAACCAAGATAAGACTTTCTCGTGGGACTCCCATCTGCCTACCTCCCCGCAGTCCCACAATGACTGCACAGAAATTAGATGCCAGGGCTATCAGATTGAATCTGCCACTTCATCATTTCGTGGAGATTTAACCCTAGGACCAGAGGTGAGCCCTCGAGCTTGGGTAACGTCAACCATTCTCTGAGGTGTGCGGAATAAAACCAGCTCCGCTGTGCTAGTAGCGACAACTAGCCCAAACATCTTGAAAGCCTCAATGGTCTTTACAAGGTGGTCCAGAGCCCCTTGAATCCCAATGGAAAGCTTGGCGGGGTCAAGTGGAAATAGCATCAGAGTGTCGTCTGCATCTGCAATGGTCCCTCAGATATCGCCGTCACAGATCATAAACAGAGGAAAGTTCATATAAACAGTGAACATCGTTCCAATGTTAACGTCCTCCCAGCGGGATACGACGCAATCGACCTTCACTCTGTGCTTTCTCCTGGTGAGGTATAAACTGAACCAGTCTGCGGTAATCGGTGCACAGCCAAGACATTCGAGCATTTGCAGGAATATCCCATGTCGAAAGCAATTGAAGGCCGTCGCTACATCCAAAAATACCCTAAAACATAACTGCTTACATTCTGTTGTATCGCAAATCTCCTGACAGAGATGCGCCAAAGCAAGTTCAGTCGCTCTTCGGAAACTAAATTGCCGACCTCAGGACGTTCCAAGCCTACTCGCCATAGCTACTATATATACATATATATATAGTAGCTGAAACGAAGAATCCACAAGTATGAATACGTTGATTGAGAAGGATATTAGCACCCAAATGGAGACTATTCAATACATTTTAGACCCTAAATATCATGGGGAGTTAGGGAAAGTAATACCGAGGGGTTAAAAAGGAGAAGTTCGCAGGACAGGCAAAGAAGCTTTTTTATCCCAATCCCTAAAATCTGTTTGTGTATAATTATGGCGTTCAATATTTTCAGTCTGGGGCATTCTACTATCTACAAATGTTATAGGATGTTTCGGTTTGTTTAGCTTCATTATGCGATCTGAATACATGACAAAGCTGCACATATTTCTCGTTGGTTTTGAGAAAGACATTACTATACAACATTTGTTTGTTTGTGTTCGGTTCATCCCGTGTATATTGCTGCTTATGCTATGAACTATTTGTATATTCCATATTCGAATTATGTGTCATACTTTTACGGTTATTAATGCTGTCGAGAGTTTGTACCCGCCAAGCTTACCATTGGGATTCAAGGGGCTCTGTACCACCTTGTAAAGACCATTGAGGCTTCCAAGATGTTTGGGCTAGTTGTCGATACTAGCAAAGTGGAGCTGGTTTTATTCCGCACACCTCAGAGAATGGTTGACGTTACCCACACTCGGGGGCTCACATCTGGTCCTAGGGTTAAACCTCCACGAAATGATGAAGTGGCAGATTCAATCTGACAGCCCTGGCATCTAATTTCTGTGCAGTCATTGTGGGACTGCGGGGAGGTAGGCAGATGGGAGTCCCACGAGAATGTCTTATCTTGGTTTATAAGGCTCTGCTGCCACCTGTGCTTTGTTACGCACTGGCAGTCTGGAGAGAGGGTTATCTTCGAATATCCGACCAAGCTGAGGTTATCCAGAACAATGCTCTTAGGGCTATATTCGGCTTAAACCTCTGAGTCTCTGTGTGGGACCTTGACGCCTCGTACGAGGTACTCCCGATTAATGGAATTTACACGATGCGTGTCGCCCTCCTCGCTTTCAAGATGCCGAAGGATCTGATTCCACCGGAGGTCGTCTTCTCGCTTACCGCTATCGTCATGCCTGGCAACAAGAGTGACCACAGGTTACTCCGGCAGTGGTGAAGGAGCGTTGGACCAAAAACCTGATACCAGACCAGAGAGACTCCCAGCAGAGAATTGATTTTAGCAAATAGAGGCATTTTGTCATCCATGTCAACCCTGCGCTGGATCGGCGCACTTTTATGAACATCGGAATGTGCCCGTGCGGTTGAAAAAAATGTCATCCTTTCAAAAACAGTGTGGGGTTCCCTCCCTCGTGGACTGCGAGTACTTGTGTCGACTAGACAGTTCACCACCGAATTATAAAAATATATCAATAAAATGTGTATGTGAATATTCGGGTATATGCGTAAATAATACATTGTGCAATAATACATCTAAACATTTGTGATTCTCTTTTATCATTATTTTATTACGAGAAGTTGAGATTTGCTGTAATCGCAGTGCTGGCCATAAACATTTGTCTTTATATTCTATTAAAATATGTGAAGCAGATGGTGAATTGGTCTCGAGCACCCATCGATAGAAGGGTGCCTCGCAAGTTGAAGAGTTCTGAAGTTGGTGAGCCTGTCCGGAGTGAATTTTTGTCATTTCAAGCAAAGTTCATTTTCAGACACATTCCTGTCCATCATAATTTCGTTTATTTCACCAACAGATGGTATGAGGGTAGAAATAGAAAAAAAATAAATGGAATGAGATAAGATAACAATAATATCAGATACGACAGCCCTACTGGTCCGGGTGAGGGAGGTAGATCGTGACCCAGACCAATGAATGCTTGGCCTGTTTAGCAAATGCTGAGATGGTACTTGGAGCATGCGCCTCTACAGAGTCTACATGCGGAGGCTGTACCCGAATTGTGGAAGTTTTCTGTCAAGCAGGCGAGATGGGTGCGAGCAGCCCTTCCAAACGTCTGGTATCATCGCTTTTGTTTGGTAGAAGCCTGCTTCTAGGTTAGATATATTTCTGCGGGAATCTTCGATGTGTGTCTGGTATGCTTCTGACCAGGGCAGGTAAAAGCGCTCCTTCAGCTCCTCCACGAATATAAGCGCGGCTGCCATGGTGCGTTTTGGTGCTACTGGCGTGTGCTAGCAGGCAGAGCACCCTCTTCAGAAAGCTCGATTTCGCTTTGTCGAGCGTTGCGAGGTCGGACTCTTTAAGGTCGTTCCAAATGAGTCGGACACCGTAGGAGGCCATTGGTTCAACCGTTACGTCGAACAAGGAGAGCACCGTTCGAACCGATAGATTGTGGGGAGACTTGATCTGTTGGCTTCCTGCAAGTGCTTTGTGAAACCTTTCTCGAATGTGATCGCTGAAGGCGTGCCTATTCATTGACAGTGTAAGTCCAGATAGCAAAATTTGTCAGGGTTATCAACGATTTGTATGGCATGACGTAGTCCCCTTTGGCAAGGCGGCCCCCGCCACTGAATTTTATGGCCACAGTCTTGTCCGTGTTGATCTGGCCCCCGAGACTTTCTACCTTGGCTTTTAGGGTCCCCAGAGCCTGTTGCGTGTGTCGCCTGTTTGTGCAGTAGAGGACCAGGTCGTCAGCGTACATGAGTACTTTTACCCCCGGGTGCGGGTGCTGGATCGCTCTCGACTGGTCAGAAACTAGGACAGCGAAGAGTAGGGGGCTAAGGTTCTGTTGTTTGGGTGAAGGCTTCATGCAGTGCGACGACATCGTCGAGTACAATTTCGTTCTCTTGGAAGATCGCCGTTAACATATCTAGGAACCTCTGGGGGACCCCCATCGCTGCTGACATTCTAAAGCCGTGGCCCTGGGGGCGGTGTCAAAGGCGGCCTGGACGTCAGCGAAAATGGCGTTTTCCAGTGTCTTCGAGAGCCTCGTGCACATCTTGAAACAACGCAGTGCAGGCCGTGTGTGTCGAATTTCCTGTCCATTTAATCTCTCCTGTCCATTTCACCTCTTAGAGCCTAACCTACGTCAGGTCAGTCTGTATAGCGGCGTCGAGTGTGGGCCGGAGACGGTCGGTTCCAGGAGGTCCACAAAGTGCTTAGTTAGTTCCGAGTAGAGGATAGGGGATGTGATTTGGGTGCGGCCACCCATACGAAGCCATTTGTATGTCGTCCGGAGGGACTCTCGGATCAGCTTTTCGTCTTTTCTGAGAAGCTTGTCATTTTTCGTGTCGCGCGGAGTGTCCCCCTGTATTCCGTTTTCGCTGTGCAGTACAACACTGTCTCTGCTGGCCGAACCGCAGCTCTTGCTCTCTGCTTGAACATGAGATGACGTGCGGCGAAATAAGCTGCGTTAAACCTTTAATATAAACCTGAAAATAGCCTTTTCGGGGCGGGGGGTGGTGGGCTGAAGATAGCAGTGCATTGCTTAGCCTCGTATTGTAACCGTGGACCTCGATATCCTCTTCTGTGGGGATTGGGAAGAAGGTAGTCATGACGTCTAGTAGCTTCTATTCGTTAAGTTTCTTGGATTTTGGCCTACGACATGGTGCTTTTGTCGTGGTCTTTTGTCCTGCCAGCCTAGGTCTACTTCAATGCCGATCGGAACGTGAGGCTTGAGACTGATACCTTCGTGACGATCATGGAAGGTTCCCGAGTATTTGACTGACTCGAAGGACAGGTTGCATACGGAGACTTCGATGACCAATCTTCCTTTCTCCCCCCCTCGAATGTGGTGGCTTAGCAGTTTCTGGGTATGTGGAAACCTGACTAGTGCATTGTCTGTTGAAATGCGGCTGTCCAGCTATCCGGTTCTTTAATCGAGCGATCAATTCCACTGCTATCATTGTCTATTTTGCCGTGTCGGCCACTGGCGAACAGCGTACACGCTTGTCGACAAGCATCGTATTATCGGTGAGATTGATCTGGTCGCCACAGTTTTCTCCCTCACCTACAAACAAAAACAAAACCAACACGGAGGCAGCGCAAATACCGACAGCCCCTTACGCAGTTCTCCGACCCATATTAGAGATTCAGCTGGAGTAGGTGACAACCATCCGATCACAATCACCGCCGACGAGGGCGAGGTCCGGGATGAACGCGTCACGCTCGTGAACGCCGCCCCGTTCTCGCAGAACCGCCAACACGTCCAGAGCCGAAACCGGGGACGCCCACAAACAAAAACCAGGTTCCGAACTGGAAGAGTTCTAAAGATCGTCTAATGGGACATAGAGAGGGCTGCCTCAATTCTCTCTCTCTCTCTCGTTCCTATCTCACAGCTAAGAAAAATCGACGCAATCATTCTCACAGAAACCTTTGCTCTCACTCCTCTATGTGTAGAGGGATTCTACACCGCCAACGGCCCTGAAGTTAGAATAAACGGTCCCTGCCTTCCCGGCGGGAGGGTCACCGTGCAGTATAACGCGAAGTTGGGACTGGTCAAAATAGTTCTCAAGGAAGAAACATCCCTTTTTAGTTTGTCATAGCTCAGACTGTACTGATTATATTCTCCCTTATTGCTTATTTGCATAGCTTGCGCATTTAAAAATACCTGTGATTGTGGTTTCAGAAGCGAATTCGGACATTCCGAGTGGAGAAAGTTTAAAGAGGCATAAATCCATAAATCGTTTGGATCAAAGACCCCATTTTAGTGGTATTGTACTATTCAAATAATAAAAGCATTTTGCTGTGACTTTTGTGATTTTTCTTGTTCATATAGGCATAACCTGAGTCTTCATCCAAAGCCAAAGAAATCTTCATTATTATCGAATAACGAAGGTACAGTGGTAGACACGATAGCTGGAGCGAGACGAGCAATATTCCACTTCCGAGAATCACTGGTCAAAAAGATGGACCGGCCGAGACGCCTTACGATACGCACTAATGATGAATACTTAGATTCAGTCTTTGCGATCTGGTTCCTCCTCCAATCCTCACCCAATCTCCAGGCTTAAATGACCTATATTTAACCGCCCGGCGTTTGTCGGAGTATTGTTTCTGCCGCATTTGTTTCTCTTTAACATATTTCCTCCATTTTCTTCCCCTTCCCCAGAAGTAATTTTCTTGGGTGACAACATAGTATTGTTCGAACGCGTAATATGCCCATGAAGAAGTTCGGACGGTGTTTTGCCAGTGATGGCGTGAGGTGTAGCGTTATATGCAGCTACCATCTCGATTACACGCAGTTTTATATCAGCATGTCTGGAACGCAATTACTTGCTTCTGACCGATATTCAACTGAATAATTGTATGGACGTATGCGCGTTCTACCCACCTAGTCATTCTCATCGATTTACGGCCAGTTCGAGAAGAACCCAATAACGCCACTAAAGCTTGATGATCTGTTCGCAAAACAATTCGTCGCCCCCACAGAAAAATGTGCCATTTCTCAATAGCGAAAACAGATGCAAGTGCTTCTTTTTCACTATGAAGGGCACATGATGCATATACCACTGGAAGTTCCCGATCCATATACCGTTGAAACAGTACGGCGCCGAGACCATAATCGGAAGCATCTGTGACCACAATTGTTTCAAGTGAAGGATCAAAAATGGCCAAGGGAATAGCATTTTTAATTTGTGTCTTCAAAGGCAGTCTGCTCTTCAGGACCCCACTGAAATGGCACACCTTGTCTAAGAAGCCTTCTCAATGGTTTGGTTCTATCAGCGAAATGTGGAACACATCGAATCTAGAAACTAGCCTCCCCTAACATTGACCTCAACTGACCTGAATTGGTAGGCACCGGTAACATATCTATTGCCTTGGCACTATCCGCTGTTGGATGAACACCTTCAGCGCTGATGGTAAATCCAACGAAATCAATCTCAGGTACGCTGGAAACACACTTGGGGAGTTCAACGTCATACCAGCATTCTCGATACGTGATAGCGCAGCGTACAGGCGTTCATCGTGTTCTGTCTGATTTGCACGAAATATTAATATTATACGTTGTCGAGAACACCGTTCAGATCACCAAAAATGTCGTGCATGACTTCCTGAAATGTGCCAGGTGCGGAACTAAAACCCTGTGGTATTCGACGTAAACGGAAAACACTCCACGGTGTAATGAACGAGGTCATACTACATGACTGGCCCGCCAATTCTAGTTGGAAATATGTACTCATGGCATCGCTCTTCGAGAATACGGTCGCGCCGCGGAGCTTCAATGAAATCCTTCAAATCCTCTAGATGCGGTATTGGAAAGGAACTAGTCACAATCGCCTTGTTAACCTCTCGCAAATCGACGCAGAACAGCAAACTTCCATTTTTCTTCTGGACAATGACCATGGGCGATACCCATTCAGATGCATCAATTCGCTCAATTATACCTTCGTTTTGCATCGAATAGATCATGTGTACCTAATTTATAGAGGCAAACGCCTTAGCTTCTATTGTTTGGGGAAAATAGCACTTTTCGTAACCCTGAACTTCTCCCAGACTACCACCAAATTAATTTTGAAAACGTTTCAAATGGCCTGGCAAGTTAACCTCATACACAGCAAAAACGCAACAATGACCCATTTTAAAATCAGTATTGACGCAAAGAGCACGCAATGCGTCCATACCTAATACTGACTAACCCTTGTCTACTACAAATACTTTGCATCGGGTCTGTCATCCCTCAAATGCTAAATCAACATCAATTTCCCCTTTAACTTTAATTGGTTCACCAGTAAAAGCAACCAAACGTTTGCTAGTGGGACGCAATTTATCTAAGTAATTTATGCTATCTCTTCAACAAGCAGCGTTTAATGCGGGAGATATTATATCCTGAGAAGTATGTTGTGAACTCGTACAGCGTGCACATCGACGAGTCGCCGGAAGCTCCAGCTGCTCGTTGTACTCTGTATCGTCCACGGTCGACATATTCCTGTCTTGGAAACGCTGGTGATTTTTGTTGCCAGAACTGATCTTGCTTACTGTGTTGACCTGGTGTCGCAACATTGCAGCTGCCTACCCAGAAGCGGCACTAACGGCAAAATGATTCACCTTCTCCGATTTCCGCTCCACCTGCTTCGCTACCATTTTTTTTCTCTAGCGTCAGATCTGTAGACTCCTCGGTGAACAACGCCCGACGGACGTGATCATTGGGCACAGTCATGATCAACATTGTCACTACTGCTTGGTCCAACTTGAACTTGTCGAATCTGCAGTACTTGCCAGTGTTCAAAAGGGCAGCTACGTACTCGGCTACATCTTCGCCTGCGCGAAACGAACGTCCAAGAAATTCTGCGAGCGCGCCTATCACTTCCGAACTTGTAACAAAACGAGCTCGCAAAAGGAGAACCGCTGCGTCATATCAACCGGTGACTTGGTGTCTTCCGGCACGAAGAATTCTTGACCCTCTATTGCCTTAAATTGCGCGAACTCTTCAATAACTAGACACGACAGCAACAGCGAGCGTTTTCGGCTGTCTTAGGACTCATCTAGTCCACTTGCCTCCAAATAGACGACAAACATCGAAATCTTCAAAGGGAATAGCAGGGGGTCCGCGGCAAGGAAGGAATGGATCTGTAGGTGGCGGGCCCGACGAAATCGTGATAGCTGTGTCAACGTGTCGTCAGCAATCGCGACAAAACTACCACAAAATCCTAGCTTTCTCGGGTTAGTCTACTTTACTGACGGCAGACATTTTATTAACATGACACGCACACACGCGCCAATTGTTATGTCTGCCCATGTTGTTCAGTTACATTGAGTGCGACTATGTTCACTGGGTGTGACTGACTGAATGTTTCTTTATTATCGAATACCACTCACGGGCACGCTTAACCGACGGAACGACATGATTATATTCGGATAGCCATAACTTTGGTTAACTATATATATATATATATTAGGCCCGCTTCATTTGTTGGAGTGTCGAACCATGTGGACCAGACGGTGACGGCCTCAGTGACATTACCTTCACCATGGTCTAGTGCTTGATGAAGAGGCAATCCCTAGTACTCGTTCAACGAGACCAAGACAAATCAGAGGGTTGGTGAATTCGCGAACGAGCGCACGTGGCTGGCCGATCAGTGGGTTTCTCGCGTTCCTCGTTCGCAAACACGTTTGAGTTTGTGGAAACGGATACGTGGGATCGGTTCAAGGAGATGCTTTACGCATCTCCCGGATGGTTATTCTGCCACTGCAGGAAGAGCAGCAAGATATTGGAGCAAGTCGTGTGCACTGCTTTGTGCACGCGACTTGCTTGCCTGCGATGCTGCGTGTCTGCGATTTTATACTTAAGAAAGAACCCTGTGCCTATTCGGCCCGAAATGCTTGTTCCGGTCAAGGAAGGCTGGCCTTCCTCTTTTTCTTGTTTCCGGACTGACTCACAGCCAACATTTAACGTCCACGGTCCACGGCTTTCCGCATTGCTTCATAAGACGAACCCTGACGGAGGCTGTCCTTGAACCGGGAGTACATCCGCCATCGTGATATGTGCCAACGAATAAAAACAACGACGTACTCGATCGCTCCAGGCATCCGTGGATCTGTGAGCCTACACACGGCTACAGTTAGGGACAGATCCTTCCGAGTAGAACATGTTTGACTGTTGTAACATCCACTTCGTGACGAGAAACTCTTTCCATCTTTCGGAGTATATTATACATATATACAGGATACATATACAGTGGTGTGCCTAAGCTTAACGCATCCCTATATTTCAACAAATCGATACCAAGAATACGCCTTTGAGGCATTTATTCTGTATCAGATTAATGTACGTGTCAAATAACATACACACCACAAAGAACAGCGCATATGACGGCGCAAACAGCTTGCTACAATAAAATGTGTCATTTTTCGGGTGTGCAAAAGGATAACGCACCCTCCGTTATCGAGTGTTCTCGCTAAATTGATCCACTTTGTGTTGAGCATTCGAGCTGTACTGCAGTCATGGGACACGCGCCTTACTGATGCAGAGAAAGCAGATATTACTGCTTTATACCGAAGACCCAGGCTGCAATTGCCAGAGAAATTGCCAGAAATCGCCACGTAGTGCAAAATTATTTACGTATGGTACTAATAAGTCTAAAGGACGTCCACGAAAGATCAGCCAGGGGACTGACATTCACATCTGTCGATTAGCCTCGAATTCGACCATAAGTTGCGAAGCAATCGGGCAAGGGTTAAACCTTCAGGTTCATAGGTCAACAGTTTTAAAGACAATTAAGCGTTATCCGCATATCACACGGGCGCATATGAAAACAAGACCTCGTCTTTAACAACGCCACATGACTGCCCAATTAAACTTCGCCCGCAACAATATGGACGGAGACTGGACATTGATCAATATTGGGGCAATGTTTTTTAAATAGTATCCTGAGGGTGCATATCTATCTGAAGGTACTATGTTGTTTCAGATCGTCTTCAGTGACGAGAGGAAGTTAAATTTGGATGGGCTAGATGAATTTAACGGTTACTGGCATGATGTACGTAGAGAATAGCGGTACTTCTCGAAGCACATGTTCGGCGGAGCGTGCTTTATGCGTTGGGGAGCTTGACAAACTTGGATTCGCTTTCATCTCCTCTCGAATGAATAGCGAGGACTATCAGCAGATGTTGACCAACAACCTACTACCATCTAGTAGCAGATTTCACCGACTGCCAATTATTTTCTAACAAGATAAAGCTTCAATTCACGTTAGCGTTAGTACACTGGCGTGGTTAGGATGGCATGACATTGAAACACTAGAGTGGCCAGCAGTTCTTCTTATCTCAACCCGATGGAGAACCTCTGGGGCATTCTTATCCGACGAGTATATGCGTTGAATCGACAGTATACATCTGTGGAAGCATTACAAGAGGAGTTATTGAAGGCCTGGAGAGGTGTCAGCCACCAGATCCTGCTAAATTTCGTTGATAGTATGCCAAACCGAGTCTTTGACGTTATAATTAGCAAGGGCTGGTCCACACGGTACTGATTTGTACAAGAAAACGAGAATTAATTGAGAGAGAACACTCGATAACAGAGGGTGCGTTATCCTTTTGCACACCCGAAAAATTACACATTTCATTGTAGCAAGCTGTTTGCGCTGTTCTTTGTGGTGTGTATGTTATTTGATACGTACATTAATCTGACATAGAATAAATGCCTCAAATGTGTATTCTTTGTATCGATTTGTCGAAATATTGGGGTGCGTTAAGCATATGCACACCACTGCATACCCCCTTCCTTTTGCTGGACGAGACTGAAGAAAACATCAATCAAGTATACCTATGAACAAGGTCCAGGAAGAATAGTAAATTCGGCATATTATTATTTCGTAACAAGAGGTCATACAACAACATGTCGGAAATGTGTGTGATTCATGTGTACTTGGTCGGCTTATTGCTTCTCTAATCAATGTCATATCACCGACGGTGGCTTGGACGGCTAAGTCTCTGGCTATCGGGAGCCAGAGGCCGCAGGTTCGAGCCCCGCTGCGTGACATATAAGAGAGCTTAAGCATTGTAACAATTGCAGCTCCTTTAATAAACCAATAAAGCTTTTACCTTTACCTTTACCGAGAAGAAGAATCCGCATCTCGATGTTTTAACGGATCGTCAAACCTTACAACAATATGCAAATGTTGGCACAATATAATAAATTGTTATTCACAATTATATTTGATCCAGGATACTTAACTATTGTGAAAAAGTGTATAAAAGGTACATTACATTGAAGCGTTCATAGTTCGTTCATCTGTATTGTATGGGTTTTAAATTTGGCTCTTTTGTCACGCTGAGTCCAAGGTCTTTAAAAGAATCGAATATGGTGATGAGCTCATTATAAGAGGTGTGTTCGTGTGGATCTTTAAGACTCAAACCAACGTATTTGGGTACAATATGGTCACACCATCTTTTTTTATTAATTTATATATTTAATAATGATCACGTCACTTGTTGTATCAGATAAGCCGTGCAGTTTGAGATCGTCTGCATATATGTACCTTATAAACTCAATGGAAATTGCCTCTTCAGCTCTCTCTTACCTTTTAAACAACTCGTGTTCACTCTATTGTACAGTTGTGAAAAATCTGCGCGTTCGCACATGCACGACGTAAATCTAGCTGATTTCTAAGGACTCCATGTGATTAATTCATTTATCGGTTTTTAAATAATCGACATATTCTATGATCAATTCTCCCATTACTTACCACTGATATACAGGGCCTGATATTGGGTATTATTGGGTGCAGATCAGCCGTTGGTAAAAACAGCGAAGCTTGCATTAATACGTTTACAAATAGACAGTTATACTCAGATACTAGGTTCCTCGCATGGAAACGTCACCGAGCGCCGCGTAGGTAAACACCCAGAGTGATTCAACCGATGGATATAAGATGTTGCAACTGGTCTATGGATGCTTTTCATGGCCCACCTCAACTCAATCCCTTCTTCAATATACTACGATTCATACTCTGTCAAAGGACAATTTTAAGCTGTGGTTTCCTTAATCTGGAGACACGCGTTCTTACAGTGCGGACCCCTTTCAAAATTTATGACCCTTTGAGACGGCGCAGAAATGCGGACTTCATTCGCTTCCCAGGAGCCTTCAAGCCCGTAGGAGGCAACAGGCGCAGTTTTGATCTCGAACAACTTCAGAGCAGTCTGCATAGAAAGCTTTTTGACGGCGATTATATTCCGACACTTGTGACCTTGCTGAACATGGAAGCGACTCGTACAAACACAGGGTCAGTCGTGTCCTTAACCCGGATCAGGAGATCGCTTAACAGCAGCAACAATAACAGTGGGCTCAGGTTGTCGCCTTACGCCACACCTACAGTGGTTCGACGGAAGCGTTGCGCAACACATTGTTAGTTGCGCCACACATTACAAGTTCGTTAAGGATTTTGTCCCGCAGAGACGAATCGGACGCCCTCTTCTTGTCGAATGACGCGATGTTCTTCTTCGAGTAGAGTGTTGTACGCTATGATCGTAGAATATACTGAGCAAAATCCGTGCTGCTCGGCCGGTATGCAAGAGCAGGTAGATTCCTGCTCAGAAATCTATTGAGTCGATGGGTGATGAGAAGTGCCAAAAGTTTGAAACAGCAGGTCTTCTTGGCAATCGCTCCCGGCGACGATAGCACGAGCGGCTCACCTTTACCCTTAGGAATAACACTGAGCAAGTCGTTGTTCCAGTTTCTTCGCAGGCGTTAAGTAGGCTCATCCAAAATGAGAACATATCGGCTGCAAGCCTCAAGGTTGCGAACGAGGTTCAAACCATATGCCTTGTTAGATTGAACGTGTTGCATGGTCCCGGTTGACTTGTCGACCAGAACAGCCGTGCTCTCAGTACCTGCCGGCCGAACACACGCTACAACCATGCTGCATCGGCCACCTTGAAGAACTACTATTATATTACATGTTCTCCTCCACCAACTTCACAGTGACCTCTCCAAGTTGTTTTTTATCAAACTGATACGTCGCCGCTGAGACGACTGCGACCAGCTTGAGTTTTGGCCGGAGCATAGACAGAGTAGAAGCATTCTAGGTCGAACGGCTTCGCCTCCCACGTCTACATTAAGACGAGCACATCCGTGTTAACAAAGGCGGATGGAAACCGTAATGGCAAGGCTCGGCTCGACTTGCTTGTCCCCTCGTCTTGAGTCGTTGATATCTGCTCATGCGTTGTAGGGTGGCTTTTATGAGTTTGCTGAGAGTCATCCCTGTGGGGGGGCAAACGCGCGATCCCACTTATTGGCCCGCCTTCGTCGATCGTTGCGCGGGCACACTCTGTTTCCGCATAATAAATTCAGTCTCTTGTAAAATTCGAAATGACCTGTTTGACGCTCAAGGTGGTGTAACAAATTAAAGTTACAGCGCAGTGCGAATCTGAGCATTATTTTGTAATTTATGTAATGACCCCCTTGTGTTATTCCATTAATGTATCCCTAATGGAATAAAACAAGGGGGTCCCACTTCCCCAGTCCCTAAGCGTGTATATATAATTGAAAATATATATATATATATATATATATATGTATTTTGAAATTTTCCAATAGCATCAGCATGATTCTTAGATGCGGCGACCATACTTCTCAACAATTAGTACATTTGGTTGAAATAACACCTTTACCACAAATGTTAGAATAAAATCCGGGATATTTGAATATGAAGCAAGTCACTGTCAAGTAACTGGCTTATAATGTGGATTTTAAAATAAAGGTTTGGCGTGTTTCCTATTCGAAGATCGCACACGTTGTCGGTCATTGAAATGAATACACCAACTAGTTTGCATGAAATAAGATCATTTTTAGATAAAGTACAACGTACTCCGAAACCGAGGCGACGAACTTCTGTTTGAGAGAACTTATGAATTGCTTCTCGCTCGCGTATTGCCCTCAGAGGTATTCATTCGTCCATAAGACTGTCAGGGTAAAATCTGTAAACGCCTTGTGGTATGATATTCTTAATATTCTTAAAATAAAAACAGAGACTGCAGAGGAATCTCTGCAGTACGCCGGAATCCAGCCCCAACACAATCAGGAATCCCAGAACACTATGCTTTGTTAAGTCTAAATCGAGAAAGCTGCATTTCGCTATGGTCAATTAACTGTCCCATACGGAAGAACTGGCCATCAGAACCTTCTTTTAATTAGAAATCGCACGTACCACCTTTATTTGAAAGAGATTCAAGGATGAAATTTATTGCGATCTTCGTTTTAAACTCTTTACTTTAAGTTCTCAGTATATAACCAAGGGTGTGCTGTGCGTATGTATTTAGCTCCGAGGGATCACTTCATAAATCAACCAATTCCTCGATAGACGTTTGTTTTCTTTACAATTCCAAAAATATTTAGGACACCCTAGCAGTGTTGTCCATTGGGCACATACAAATCGAAACTATAACAGTGTTTATAGTTCGAAAGTTAATTACTTAGTCACTTGCTAGCAATGCTTAAACAATATCTTATTTGTTTCAATCAAAGGTAAGAAATCCCTTGAAACTCACCTTGAATAACACCTGCAGAAGGGCTTTCGGGTTTGAAGCTAATATCTCAAGAGAACCCCCCGCAAAAGAGGTCACAATATTGATTCGGTCCTCGTTCCGGTTGTAGAAAACAGATGGGTCCACTTCAATTGGATCCACTGGAGCCATCTCACTGAAGTTGAAGTTCAAAAACCTGAAGCAGTATATTGCTACGTCTTTAATTATACTTGATTAGACGCAAGAGATCTGTGGATAACTTCGAGTTGGCTTGTTGAAAGAGTACATCAAATAATCCAAGTGTGTTGCAAGAACGATAGTCACCATAACACGATTCAAAGCATACTTCATAACGTGCTTTCAGTGTATGCCTACTTGGAAAGTACCAGTTTAATCGAAACTTGAATTTCACTTCAGGTGTGCTGTCGAGGAACTGGCCGGTGATTCAGCAATAGGTGAAGTGTACATTCCAAGTACGTCCACGTGGTAACTTTGATGAGATAGTCAATTGCTGGCGAGTACATCAAGTCACACAAGTCACCTGTGCAAAAATTTACCTAGGAACGAACGGCTGAGGAACATGGACATAACAGGTCGATAACGTCAGCAAGGCCCAAAGCCAATGACAGCACAGACAGTGGGAGGTATGTAGTTCTCAGATGTTGATTTTGTTTCGGTTGGCGGCTAAGTTCGCCGGCACTACACTGGCTGGTGGCGGGCGACAGGCGACCAATACGAAGTGGCCGTCGGCGAATGAAGTCTTTGTTGATGTCGATGAAGCGATCGTGTGTGGTCCGTCCGACCCAGTGGTCCTCCCGACAGCATCACGGGGAGGAGTGAGCAACGCTTTTCCGTTCCGCGAGCGACCAAAGGAGAGGGGAAAGGAAGGCACCACTCATTCTGGCTGACGCAAAAGGAACAACTGCCGGCAGTCACCGGTGGACCTGCTGCTGCTTCTGCGGCGGCGACTACTACTACCACTAATTCTGCTTCTGTTGCCTCGATTCTGTTGGAACTAGAAGACTCGACAAAAGCTGCTAGTAATGGTGGTAGCCCACTTCTTTCAGGGGCAACAGCATTGACTTCTCGACCTGTCAAATCTGTTCACATCAAACGTGCAAGCTTGGATTGTTTTCGCCGATCGTGTAGTCGGTCATTGTAGCACATAAATGTAGTGGGTTTCATTTTACATTAGCGATTAGGCAATAAATCAAAATGGGCGTGTACTTATAATAATCGGCGCTTCCAGTAAAGGCACTATATAGTCCATTTACTGACCGACGGAAGCTTTTCGGGATTATTTAACACTTCAAGTGATTCCAAGTGCATCTAGCACTGCAGCAGATTTGGTGGGGGTTCTCGAATGGCAAAACGTATGCGCAAATGTGAACAGTAGCCTAAATTAACTCATTCTTATGAACCTTAATATAGTAATAAACAAACTTTGAGCTGACCCTCAGATCTACTCTTATCTGACCGGCCTAAGCACTAAACAAACCCTGGACGTGATCAAATGTATACCTGTGGTTTAATGTCGTAAATCAAATCCTTCCTTTTTATCTATATGATGCTACTGAATGTCCCTAATCAAGGTGACCATCTAATTCGCAGTGGGTTTCGTTGGACATTATTCAGAGCAAATTCGCTACCCTTTGGGCATGATTGATCAGAAGACTAACAGTTTGTTAACCGTCGGCAATTGCTATATGCATTCTCATATATTCACAACTGTAGCGGTGGCGGTGGTGTTATGAAGTCAGCCTGAATGATCATGGATACCAGCATACGCATATAGACACGAACCGGCGTCTGTACGGCTGTAGATGGAGTAGAAAGAAGCGTCTCACTTGACGTTCCGCTGTTTAGACGTCCTGTGGCCACCGACGTTGCCGGCAACCACAGCAGAAGGGACCACCCAACGAGCGCAGGCACCATAACAACAGCACATCACAACCACTACTAAGTGCACTATTGAGAGCAATGGCTTAAAAATGAGCAGCAATCCTCGTTATATATGATTCTTAACGATGTTAATGACGACGATGAGGATGATCCATAATAATAATCATCATCATCACCATCATAATCATCTTTAGCATCGTTAATGATTCTACAATAGCATTTATAAAATCCTTTCAGGGTTTTACCTCTCCTGATCTCTTTCTTTCTCTCTCTTTCTCCCTCTGATCTTTCTACTTCCGAGAAATAGTGAACGGTTGCTTGACACCTCTGTAGAGTGTTCGGTCGATTGTCTACGAATGTATCAGAAGATGATCAACTTGGAACACATTTCGAGACTCGAGGAATCTACAAATTTCGTTTAAGAGTGTTTTAAATTAAAACGTGTTTCGGGTTCGGTTATCATTACATACTTCAAATGTGTGTCTAAGGACGAAAACTAAACCATCTTAGAGGTTACAATATGCACTGGCCTACTGTTTGTTTGGCTGTGTTTTTGGGGATATATCTTTTTTCATTTCATCTTTATTTGAAAAAAATAATTAATAAAAAAAGATACCCCAAGAGATTGACACTTTTTGGAGTGGATATTTTTATGATAATTAACTGGAAACACCGCGAATTGTAGAAATTGGAGTTAGCGCCCACTCCGACAAGGTCAACTTAACGTCATGAAATTCTACCAACATAACATGGTCGAAATTGCGAACGTTAAACAAATATAAAAAAGCATGCCATTGACAATGTAAGTAATTATTACCACATATAATACTGAAAGATAATAATAATAATAATACTAATATGCTAATTATTCATATTTCGTGATCGGATCAATAAAGGTAAAGGTTTAACATCCAAAGTCGCCAAAAAGGCGATTTTAACCCCATCATCACACAGACATTTTTATCATATCAGTATGAGGTAAAGTATTATAGAGTATCTATAAATTGTGGCAAACTCGACCAACTCGACTGTTCGAGCCCCGTGAAGTGACTTAACAGTTTGAATTACACTTTGTTATTGTATTGAATTATAACCGAACGGGCACTATAGGCAGGAGCGCATTCGGTACTTAGCCACTTCTGAAAATGAATACATTTATGGAAAGCTTGTGTATGTACTCGCGTGTTGAAGCAAGCGAATGTTATATTGAAGCAGTCCTCTGAACCTAGAATCGAGTCGTTCACTTGAGATCAGAGCAAAAGGATGTGGGAACGTGGTCAGGCCAACTTAGGAGGAATTCATTCTAGGAGGGTGAATTTTATTTGAGAGACAATATCCCACGTGAATCTCATAAAGGTAGAGCATAAAAATAGAAACAACAGTTCACTGTGAGTGAATTATTAACGAACAAGCAGAGTAGGTTATGGATATTGAATTAGACAGGTAGCCACTTGTAGACATTAGAAGATGTGATTTGTTGAAACACCCACTACAATGAAGAGGGAGGGATATTTTCAGTCCCGTATGACTGTGTATCTAAGAGAGAAGAGAGCAACGCATGTTGATACTGCAATGTATGTGAGTGTACATAGCTCTAAACAAGCAATGCACGTTTTCAATTCGGCAGCTTAGCCAAATCAGAGGCCACAGTGGAGTAATCTCTAAACTTAATAGGTAGCGAGGTCTTCAATTCGTCCTCCTCGAGTGGGGAGACAAACGTTTTAAGGTTGAGGTGAGTGAGCCTCGCAGAGTAGCGACTAATAATCCTTGATGAAGCTATGAAGCCCGGCCATGCGTTCAGGCATTTTAGCCGTTAGTCTACGAAAGTAATATAATACTATAAGTAAAACGTTCATAGAGAGTGTAGCTGTATCCGTTGATTATAAGCCTGCTTACAAGAGTAGCTCAACGAATAGATTCAATTTATTGAATATGGGAAAACAAGACGCGGAATTCAATCTATGTGTCAAGTTGAACTGACATATTTTTACAAGTCGGAGCAGAAGCACACGAACTTCACGAATTTGGAATACGGTTGATAAACAAATTTCTCTCAAAATGTTCTCTCTGCTTTGGAAAGCGCACTGTTTTGAACTAAGTTTAACTGAGTTTAAATATTTGTTGTGAAAATATCGCGATTGTAGCGTCTACTTGTAGCAAATAAACCACTTTCCAAGTTGAATGACACACGCCAAGCAAAGATATTAGTTCTCCATCGGTTCGAGAAATCAGCGGATCTCGAACAGCCCCTCCGTCTCTACGATTATTATGGGCAAAATTGGAATATTTTCTAGTAAGTTTTCTTTTTAATTCAAGCACTCCGTTTTTAAAATCTGGACTCTAACTTGGGATTCTCGGCTTTGTATACCCTGAGACTTAGCCGTCCTAGCCACTGGGTAGACAGCTTTGTAATGTTTTGTATCTACAACGCTTGTATGTATTACACAATTCACCTATATCTCAACGTGTCCTCATGGAATATATCATTCCTTTGACATTCGCTCCAACATAAATCTTGACTATATATTCATTACAGCAAGTATCTCAATGTGCTACTATATTTAAAATACAGTCGTCATACTTCATAACCGTAAAATAGAGTAAATAGGGAATATAAACATACTTCCGGAAAAGTAAACATGCTGAAAATATAGAGGTAGATAATGCTATTGGTAGTCTAGCAAAAATAAACGAATAATAATTACAGAAATCAACGAAAAGACGGAGACTACTAGATGGGGAGCAGAAATGCAAAGGATGCAGCCTCTTCGGTATTGTGTAGCGAAAACAAGAAACAATATCTTCGTCCAGGAGAAATACTATACACGAACCCAAATCATCGGGGTTGCTAACAGACCGTAGAGCAGGAATGCTAAACACCAGAACGCTAAGGCCAAAATTTAAGGAAATGGAAAATCTTAAGAGAAAAAAATCAAACAACGAAACATGTATACTTGTGCTGGAGTGAGAGACACTAGGCACAAACTAGGTAAATATTAAAGTTGCGTTAGATTGAACAAAACAAGTTCTGTAACAAGAACCGAACGACACAAAACTCGGACTGGCAATATGAGAGGAACGCAGGCAGTAAATGGATCGCCATGAATTCTAGTCGAGCCCGTTTATACCAACCACTGTGCAATCACCCTCGGCTAAGCGGTAACCCGTGCGGAGCAGGCCATGTTATGGAGGTAGGCCGCTCTCCAGGCGATTCGGGACCCATGACTTCGAAATCTCAGTTGGCTCCGGGCCCTCACTGCCGATTTCCTCGACGAGGTCTGCCACAAGCTTGTCTGCGCCACCGGGGACAAGTGCGCAATGTCCTTCCTTCTGCGGCACCTTTCCCTTGCTATGCAAAGAGGCAATGAGACCGACTCCCTTCAGGTTCACCATGATAACCTCGGTCTGTGACATCCTGTCCCCAACTTCGTCACTAATAATTGTACACATTAATGGATATATATTTATATATACCGCGTCAAAAGGATAGCCCACCGCCATGTTTCTGTTTTTTTTTCTGAACTTTTTTTTCTCTCAATCGTAAGTAGTACTGCAGTTTCGCTTTCAGTCATTCAAAAATCACATTTTAAGAACATTCCACAAATATTTGACTATTATTTCTAACTCTATTTGATATCGGAAATTGTCGTTTTGAGGGTGCGACACAATGATAGTCCACCTAGTGTTTGTTGAACACAACTGAGTTATACCATCGTTCTCCGACAATTTGTTTTTACTAATTTAGTATTTGTCGGGCTGCCGCCCTTCTCCAGAACAGAAATTAATCGACTGGGCACAGATTCATAAAATTTACGTATGAGGTTTTGATCAAGAACATTCCATCCTACTGGAAAATGAATCTTCCAGCACAGATCTTCTTGGCGTGATTCCTGAGTTGATCCTCCAACATAGAAACATAAGCATGATTATTCATCCGCCCGTTTACGAAGACCAAATCGGTGTTCCCGTTGTAGCCAATACCGGCCCAAATCATCACACCACCACTACCTGCTTCTCGTGGACTTTCTATTCTTTCCTAATGTCGTGAATATAATAAGAATGCCCAGCAGGACCGTCGAGATTGAATCTCTTTTCATAGGAAAACAGCACACCTTGCCACTCTTCTGTAGACGAAATTTGCGCACTAGCAAAGCTCAATCTTGGATCTGTGGTTCAATATTAAAAGCGGTTTTCGTTTGAGTTTTCTATGAACAAGATGTTCTGATGCCTGAAGATATCTTTGTACGTTTCGGACGTTCGCTTCGACTCCAGCCTTGGTTGCAATTCCGCGACAAGTCAAAAAGCTGTTAGAGGCTCTTCTTCCTCGATATTCGCCACATGAACAAGTGGTTGACCTTTCCTGTGTGTGCGGTCGATTTAGGCAAATACTTTCCTGCTATTTATCCAAACGAGATCGAAGTATTCATCGAAAGGTTCCTCGTCGCGCAATATTCGTTTGAAATACTTGAGGTCAATTGATTTTAATCTCTCTGTTACTCATGATAGTTCTAATGAGAGGCGATTCAGGTGGCACCTGTTTTCAAGGTTTCAAGGTTTTTACGGAGGAAGTAATTCCGTGTCATCATCACTTTCTTTTATTGCATTCCCAACTACCAACGCATACAATAGAAGGGGGATGACGTGAGATTCAAGCAGTGTTAGACAGACTGAGGATGCGCGTAGAAGAACTGAAGACCGGCAATATCCAGCCTTCACCTCATAACTCCCGAGCTGCAACGCACCACATTTGTGCTCCAATAGTCGAAGTCCCAAATTTTCGGATCATCTAATATCATCATGAATATGCACTGAAGTGTGCAATGGTTGTTTGGTCTTCCACAGTGATGACCAGTTCAACGTTATTGGCATGGTCAAAGTGTCGGACGAGTTCTTGTAGAATGTTCTTTGGGGGCCATCCCGTTGTCGCGTGGCCCGTTCTAGAGAAGAAGTCCCAAGCGGAACCAATAACACAGCGGGCAAGACGGGCGTCGCGGGATAATGGCCAGGGGTCAGGCTAGAGACTATATAAAACCCATACCTCAACCTAAGGAAGCATTTAGCGCCCATAGCCACACGAGGCCGTAGAGCATGCGTAAAGATAGTAATGTTAGAGAATATGTCCGAGTCTTCGGACTACAGATCTTCGGGATGATATTGAACAGATTAAATTTTTAAGGAACTATTGTAGTAAATTAATACTCTCATGCTGAGTATGTTGACATGTTGCCAACAACTGTTATCCTGCTATGTCTTTTCTGGAATGGGTCAAGGTCACTTTCAAATAACGGGCATTGCAATCGCATATAAGAGCAAATATATTTACCCATATTCACGAATATCCGGGAGAGGGTCCAGTTAGCTCAGTCGACTCTCGCCCGCGCAGAAAATGCACTATCAGCAAGGATACCAGTATCATTCCTAGACTGTCACACCGGCCGTTTCCTGATTGTAGCCAGTATACCAATAATCATATGCCACACTATGCCTACACCTGGAAGGCAGAACCCGTGTCAGGTGGCCACACTCAACTCATATCGAATCTGATATAATGGTCACGTGAACCTTGTTCGTATCGAGCCTGAATGTAGAATGCTATTCTTAATGATCGGCCGGTGATTCACATCGGTACGGAACAATCTCAGTACTGTAATGAACATTCGTGGTTAAGTAGACGGGTAAGGAAAGGCCCCGAGGTGGTTCCGAGGCCTGTCGTATTGGGGAATAGTTGAGTCAGCTTAAAATTATAATGGAAAGTCTAATGAGGGAGCTTACCAGCTCTGACGAATGCTTACGCAAATTCACTGAAGTAAAAGATGCAAGAAGGACTTGAACACTCCCCACGCATCAATTGTATTTAAGAAAACGCGCACCTGTTTTGCCGTCTTGGGAAAGTAAACTCCCTTTGCACATACGAAAGAATGCATAACACTCAAATTATTTTTATCGCAGAGAGCTGGTTTACATCGGGTATTTAGCATATAGAGGTATCAACGACTGATTAAATTTGACCAACAACAGGCTAGTAAGTATTGTACAATTGACAAGTTTACAGCATATACACCAACAATGAAGACTGTGAGAAAATAGCTATCTTCTATGCCGGGTAGTCCAGGTAGACCTGGCAACATCGCTCGAACATTAGAGTTAAAAAGCAAGCCATCTTTCTTTATTTATAATCTGATTTAATCGAACCGAAAATCAACGGAAAAAGCCAGCTTATATATCACTGTTATTAGATGACAACTAGAGTGATTTTTTTTATCACGGAGAATGCTCATGCAGACCAGGCCTCACAACTAAGCGGCTGCGTGTGGTCTTCCGCCGAGGAGACCACACGCACCCGCTTCTGTTATCCGTTACACCAGCTACTAGATAGCAGCCCCTCTCACAGGAACTTGTGCTTCTCGCCTCGCTGTTCAGCTGCCAACGGCGCGTGACCTTGTTCAGAGCTAGAGTGCTTGCGGGCTCCAGGGCAGGGCAGACAAGTAGCGTGTGGAAGGCATCGTCCTTTGGCCCTTCCATGCTGTGAATGCAGCTTCCCGATTGTGGAGTCACATTAAAGTCGTCAAGGTGTGCTTGGAAGTCTCCGTGACCGGTGATAACCTGAGTCAGAAAGAAATCCATCTGCCCCCCGGACGGTTCATCCAGTTCTTTATGTCGTGGATCAGATCACGGACCTTTACGCCAGGGTCATCCCGGCGTAGCGCGGTCCACTCCTCCTGCCAAGCAGCAAATATCGCTTCTCTTTCTACTTCCTTAGAGCCCTCGGGGCCTTTATCCCAGAGCCTGCGTCGCTCGTCAGGAGTGTAGTGGAATCACTCACTTCTTAACTATAGTGAATTCTGTCTATACATATGTACATAGTATATACACTGTCCAACAAACGAAGTCTGGGATTTCGCAGGGCGTAAGATTTTTAGAAGAAGGTAGCGAATCCGGACTGTACGCCCAGGCGGTAAGCAATACTAGCTTCGAGTTGAAAGAGATTTAACTGCTTTATCTATTATTCTAAGAGCCAACATATCTTTGTCCTCTTCCTCCCCATATAATATAATATAATGCATATAATAGTAAATATATGAAATCTTCCATGGAAGTGTATATTTTTAGGAACTTCTCAGTGCCTTCTGCCATCTGTCAGTTCTTTGATAAAATTGGTGACCTAACCCATTTAAAAATTTGCTAAGGCCCGTTTCCGTACTAAAGAGTCTAACTCCAGGTCAAGGCCCTTTAAAAAGTGAAGCATGTATTTTAGCCTTTCTGAAAAAAGTCAAAATTGAAATACACGCACTTAGATAAACTTGCACGGTGTGAATTTTAACCTTTGGTTTGTTCGTGATCGTATTGTAATTTTCAGAGGAGTACGCTTGTGTCTGGTGTTGCAACCCTGTTCGCTGACTTAACTTAGGCTAACGAAAAACAAGTGGTAGTTTCGCTGGTACGAGCCGTGTTGCTCCTCGTCCGTCCTCCTCTTTAGAACCTTTATTCTGAATCTTTTACGCATGCATACAACACGGTAGCGGCCGCGGATATTTCAATACGACACAAGCAGGCAAGCCTGCGCGTTATTAATATGTAAACATCGACGTTCGATTTTACTGAGGATTAAAATGGTTGATACAATGAAACAATTTCCACAGTCCACCGGATTGGCTGGCCGGAGGTTTGGCCATCTACCCCCCTCCCATTATTGAAAGCCCTTGGCGGGCGCGGTTCGATATCCCTTACTATTCTCGTCTTTTACCTCTACTTCTCTTACTTCCCCGTCAGTCACCACAATCATAAAATACAAACGACTGACATTTCCCGGGAGCCTCCTTCTACTCGACGACCTCCAAGAGGTGTAGTTGCTGCGCGGCTCCTCTCGATTCGTATCCGTTCACGAACCGCACGCCATACGTGCGCACTGCGCTATCACGGCCAGGAATGACCTCGATGACCCGAACGAGGTCCCACTTGATCTTCGGTGCGTTGTCTTTCTTCAGTAGGCACACATCGCCACAGGGCACACATTGCAACAGGGCAGCTCGGAGGTCATTGGCGGCGGGCGGACCGGAGGGCAGCGTCCCATTGGGGCCTAGTTTGTCGAAGGGGATGATCGCTGTCAAGGCTCCATCGACAGGGCCACCGTGCACGAACTGTGCAGGTGTTATCGGCCGAGGAGCGTCCACATCACTTCCTGTGTACGTCAGTGGTCGCTCGTTCACCATCGCCGCTAGCTCGGTGATAATCGTGCGTGGCTCCTCATAGCTGACCAAGCTACGTCCGAGCGTTTTTACGAGTGCCACCTTGACCGTACCGACAAGACGCTCGAAGTAGCCACCGCGTCAGGCAGCCCGCGGACAATTGAAAGTCTACTCTACTCGCCCCTGGGCGAGGAGTTCGCGTCACAAGGGGTCTTTCAGGCTGTTAAACAGCTTCTTGATGTCGCTCGCCGCCTTGACGAACGAACGGCCGTTGTCAGAGTTGATTTGCGAGCAGCCGGGGTGTGCGACAAGGAAGCGGCGCAGGGCCAGATGCGTGTCCACGGTGGACATCGCAGGCACCAGCTCGAGATGGATCACGCGCGTACTTGTACAGGTGAACAATGCGATGTACGTCTTCAACGCCGTCTCTCGACCGCGCACACGAAACCGACCGCAAAAATCCAGATCGGTTTCCGCAAATACCACAAGCAAAAACGTCCGTTCCGGTGGCAGCGACGGCTGCACCTGGTCCCCCATGAGACTTGCGGCATGTGACGCAGCGGCGGAGGATCGACTTGATGATCTGTCGCCCTCGCGTGACCCAGTACCTCCTACGCAAGGCACTGAGAATGACGTTGGTGCCGAATTGCGCGTTACTTGGTGGTGGTGGTGCGTGATGAGTAAGCGAGCGAGATAAGACGGCCCCGGCACAACGACTTTTAGTACGTATGTTGCCTAAATTTTCGTAAGCTCGAAGGATAGTAGAGGGGACCCGCCACCAGATTGATCCTTCAAGCACCATCTCTATGCAGTTTTCCATCGACAATTATACCAACCAACATGGAATCGCTCAAGTTATAATAATTACTGTAGATGGTCGCTTAAAGCAAGTACAGTTTCACACCTGACTCTTTTCCCCAAATTTTCTTTAAAAACAACAGAATTTATTGCTGAGCCGTTAGTCACCACTTTCCAGCGCTCGTGCGACATGGGTGAGGTCCCTATCAATTTCTCTACTCTGTTCTTACGTCTGTAGTTAAAAAATTGAACTAACCTCTGGTCGAGAACTATCGGCCGATGGCACAGGTCAGAATGGCCTGTCTCATTCTCGAAAAATTCATTGTGGATCAACTAGAGAAAAGTCTCCAGACAAATGAGTTAAACAACAAAAACCACCACGCCTTTTGGTGGGGTTGCTCGACCCGTATCGAACTCTCGACCATGGTCCACGACTGGGACACCTTTCCGAGCTGCCGCAAGACCTTTCACTGCATTTATTAAAACATCTCCCGTGCCTTTAATATAATTAACCACATCGTACTAAATGAGTGTATCCGCTGGATAAACGCCTGCTTATCAAACCGCAAGTCGTCCGCACGAATTGGCATCTCCCTTAGAAAACCTTGCCACTGCCCCTCTAAAGTCCTCCTTCTGTATATTTGTCTGGATAGCATTCTTATCCGAGACGGTCACATACGAAGGTTACGCCGATGACCCAAAGATATACGTGGCTGTGAACAGTTCTAACTACTCCGACAAGTCGCAATGTACGAACCCAATAATATTAAAGTGGTGCGCTGTAGATGATACGTTAATCTCTGTGCCTTATAGTTAAGCTCCGATGTTATAGTTAAGCGCCCCGATTTCTATCTCAGTCTCAACATGGGTCTTGGAGTCCCTAAGTTCCTCCACTGCTGTCCGGTATGGTCCCCTTTCCTAGACAAGGATATTGCAGCCCTTGGAAGTGTACACCAGAAATCCATATAGCGCGTATCTATAAAGGCGATCCGACGTCCCCTCTAACACCATGAGCAACTTGACCCTCACCGATTTACAAACGCCGCTGGCTTAAGAAATGCCTACGAGAGGCTTCTTAATTTAAATAAAGTACGTAAACTACTCTCAGAAACTGTCATCTAATGAAAAATTCCTTTGAATAAAGGAGTGTTTGTATTGTATAGCTCAGAACGATCTCTCACAAGTATGTCGTCTCTCTTTAAACTCGTTCAGAAATTCACATGACTAAAGTTGGACAACGACGATACAAATATATATATATATATATATATATGTATATATAGCTAGCTCAGACTAACGCAACGAATATGTTATATACGATATTGGTGGCTTCATTTCGTACGGCCTGAGGAAGTTAGCCAAATAGATTAGAGATGACGTCGAACGATATCGAATGTGCTTATAACTGCTATATGGGTGGATATTTTAATAATAATAATAATGATAATGAAGGTCTACTATTTCCTCAAACACGTTTATTTAACACGTTTACTTTGTAGTATATCTAGTTAGTATCTATATCTTTTTGAAAAGGACTGTACATGATCATATAATTGGCGCATTTAACGATGAGGTATTTTGAAAATGTTCATAAAATATTAGATATGCATTTCTCTGTCATTTCTACGTTTTCCAAACAGAGCTCCTAAAGCTAAGAAAATACAAATGAAGCCATACATTTTGTCGTTCAAGATTATCATTACGCATCCAAAAGGAATCGTATATATGTATCATAAAATGAAGCACATCCCCCGTCCGTAGCATTCTTTATAATGCTTCGTGCCACAGACAATAAGAAAGGCTTTGTTGGCATTCGTCCTATATCGGGTATTTCATATATTTCTGCTTAGCTTATGTGTTCACACTAGTAGGTAACCTAACTGTACCTTGGGAGCTGTACCCAGTGCGTTTCTCCTCGCCACGACGCTGCGAGATTACACCGATATGTAATGGCCAATCATCAAACAATACGCTACCTGGAAATTACAACTTACTTGGCCGCGTCTTAGGAAAAATACATGAAAAAGTAGGCATTGAACAATCTCGATGTATTTGGCCGACCTTTGGGGAATATTTATACGCCCGATATCAAGACAATTATGCGCAATTGGCAGACGGTACCTAAGACTACGATGTGAATCCACGTAGAACAATACCTCTAGAGGCAGACCATGTTTGTTTAAACCATGTATGTTTGCTTTGACATCGTTTCCTCAATGTACACGAGTTTTTCGACTGTTTGGGATTGAATTTTTGTTATTATGGAATATAATACCGTAGCAAGGTTGATGAATATTCATAGAAATAGTGCTACCAGAACCGGTAAAATACTATGGGAAAAAACCGTCAAAACGTCATCTTATTTCCGCAAAGATCCTTGGTAAATCGTCAAGGAGGGTACCAGTCAGCATTGGAATTAAGAATAGCGAATACCATCGAATAATATCAATGAAAAATTCCAATATATAGATAATTTTGTGTTAACTAAATATAAACATATGTTTTCACTTGCCTGATAAGTCACGGCAACATTAAGTAAATCCCATGCTTGTGTACACATGTAATGAGATTTTCGTCTATCTACTTCCTCAATCCACTTTTAGGTATCGTTTGACGATGGTACAATGATACAGATTATACGGATGTCTCCAGTACAGTCCAGTACGTTATACTGATGAGGTTGACAACCCTTGCTTATTGATGATGTCAGGCATGTTATGCATGTATGCCTTATAGAACCTGTATGTTAGAGTAAGCTATATAGATTTTACTGGCGTTGTTAGGTTATTCAGGTTTTGTCGACCGAACGTAGAATAGCTAGTAATTTTATCACAAGCGGATTGGTGGGTCCAGAGCTATCGAATCAACGTCAGTTTTGATTTCCATTGCGCCATGCAACAATAGCCATCGCATTTGATCTGGCGAATGTTTTTTTTATGATTCATCTGCAAGGGGGTCAAACTTGTCGTATATGTACTTGGTTTGTTGGGGAAATCGAAGGGGTTCCTCTGACGCAACATTACGCAATTCTCTAGCTAGATCCTCAAAGGTTGGCCGCTCGTCGGAATCCATTTCCCAACAGTGCAACATCTGTTGGAAGAGATCGGTATTGATTCCACGCGGTTGTGGCAGCCGGTGACCTCTCGTAATTCTGGCGTGTACCTCGTTCGACTTCAGTTCTACGTAAGGTGTTCCTGCAAGGGTAAAGATCTCCCAGAGTAGAACTCCAAAAGACCAAATGTCTGTCTTATGTGTTATTCGCCGCCGAACAGCTTCAGGTGCTGTCCATCGCGTGTAATCAAGCTTCTTTCCCAACGGGGTATACCTGTAAAAGATCATTTACATGGTACGGTCGGTGGATATCACATACTGATACTTCATTCACAAATCGAGCTAAAACTAGTGACGTTGACCGAGAATTCTACAATGCCGGAAGTATGACGAACCCAGCCAGTAAGGAGAGTGCCCGAACTAATCGAATGTCATGATTCTACGCGCGGTGGACGTGTTTCACAATGCGGTCTGCCTGCGTATCTGGCGATTCAGGAGAGAGCTGTAGCTGTCAGCAATGCAGAGGGACTTTCACTTGATATGGCGTAGAGCGGTACAGCTCAAATATCTCGGCCAATCCCCCAACGCGTTGATGGAGACGTCTATTATGTATTTTATATTAAAAATTTTAAACTAGCTGAGCAGCGGCAGACATCATTTTACAGTGCAGGTGTTACATAGAATTTCAAATTAGGCATGCTCGAACTGACCCACAGGCTCTCCAAGCCGATTTATAACTGATGGGATGGTGAAGTATACATATATATATAGACTCTCAAGATGCAACAACAAGACCGGTATGGTGGTGGAGGCGCCATAAGCAACACAGCACAACATTTGTTTTGAACTGACTCTTAGCTGTTCCCCTTTGTGATCGGTCTATGCGCTTAATCTTAGGTATTATTCTGAGGACCTGTCGGGGCTACCTTTGCTTATTTTTTTAACTTGTCGTACGCCTGACAAGATTCAACAGATAAGAAAGGACAGTAGTTCGAAGGGAAACCATATCATCAAACACGCAGGTAGTGGTGAAGACCGTACCCAAAGGAAGAACACTGTCACTCCGTCGCACGATATTGCTATAAAGTGGGAAGAAAGATAAAAAGAGTAAACGCAGACTATGGAGGAACCTGAACACTATAACATATGATGAAAATAATAAGAATGGTGTAAGAAATAATAATAATAATAATAATAATAATAATAATAAGAGGAATATAAAGGTGACCAATGGCCCCAGAGGCGAGTATATCGAAAAGATTAACTATTCGCCACTGTTGTATTGTAAAAGGAATTCTGTCGAAGAATCTTTTCCGATTTAGGGTTAAAAAATTATTTAAGTAATACTAACCTTGAAATTGAGAAGTTGGTGATCTTGGGTGTCATGTCCGGCAGGTGAACCATTATACTGCGAGTAGAGAGACACCCATGACATACACCGCGGTGCGCTAAATGCTTCATGCCATCAGCGAGTGATATCGCTATCTCCATCAGCCGATATTCTGGGATACTACTTATCCGACCTTCCGTTTGCTGTCTAAACTCATCCAAAGCAACGCAGGGTGGAAAAAGCATTATTTGGCACTGCTTCGGTTGAAAGATTTTTTGCATGGACTAAATATATATATATATATATATATTTAGACTATATCCGCTAAAAGCTTACTGTCCGTGAAGCGGTGGAGACCATTTTGAATACTTTGACGATAGGAATAGTACGCATCTTCATCCTCTTGAACGATAAGTATTACGTTGAACGAAAGAAATGGGCCTGGATTCATTTAGGTATTCAATATTCAAAAAATGCTACAGTAATAGGAGCGATATATCCACCTTAGGCAGTAACAAGCTAAACTGCTACCCCATTCCTATCACGAAATTAAAACAGGGATAAGTATTAAATCATGGTAGGCTAGGCATTCGCTTAGAAAATAGTTCAAAAATGTGGAGACCAAGCGTTCTCGCTGGCGCAGAGAGCGTCTAACAGGACGGCCATTTACCGACTTTTATTTATTTATTTATTTGACAATGACGCGGAGTCTCCGTAATATTGGGATAACATGATTCCATTTCTGAGTGAATTGATATAGCTCAAAATTCATGTACAAACTCACCGATTGAAAATCCTTGAAATAATAATATATGAGAAGAAAAAAATTACTTTATCAAAGGATAAGTATAAAGAAAAAATATTTACAATGGTATTTTACCAAAAGCTAGCGATTGTATACTGTCTTTTAATTCAACACACGCATTCTCAATTCGAAAAAGCGATCGGCCTTCACATTCACGCCGACAGTTATTTGCATCAATAGCTGTCATTACTAAGATATGCACAGGCCCTCGTTGCATATCGTTTGCTCGCAACTTCCCGTACAAGCGCCTACCACCGTCTGGCGAACAGGATACAATTCCCGATGGCATTTGCCACAACTAACCACACAGTCTTCGCGGCAAATATTCGCAGCGTTCCCAGGTAAATTTTGTCGAATCTGAGTACTGCACTGTACGATCACTTATCCGAAAATAATGTTATTCAGTCACACCCGCCCAGACAGTTGGTGAAATTTGTTTTAGTAGATATGTCGATCCGAGATAGAACTGCGAACTTCCCTTGTACTTGGAACCATTAGCTATTACTATGAGAACTTGCCGGGGTCATCTTTGGTTATTTTTCTCTACCTAACTCGTACCTGGCAAGAATTCTCAGATAAAGAAAGATGATAAAGAACTCCAAAGATTCGTTGCGTCTGGCAGGATTTGAACCCACCCGTCTCTCCGGTCTAGCAGCCCAAGGCGCTCTCCACTAGACCATCCTGGGGACTTGTGCTTGTAACCTAGCAAGTGCAAAACAATCTTAAGTTACTATAAGAGTAAGTCATATCTTCACATTTACCTGCTAGCCAGCAGAGCTCCTCTGAGGGGATTGTTCGGGTGTTCAGTAGCCATCCATAATGCGTCCCCCTCTTCGCATCCCCCAATAAATTCAACCACGTTTGGATGTGTCCCAACCCGCACGGCTGCTTCCAACTCAGCCAAAAGTATTCGTCGTTCCCGATCCGACAATGCAAAATGAGCTCCACACCTGCCAACGGAACGAACCGGACAAAATTTATGACTCATTTAATTTTGAGGTGCATTTGGATTGAATACTCTTAAGCTGTTTGATAAGTCTGTTTCCAGTGATCGACAGAAACATATTTTTTATTATATTTATTTGACACATTTACTTAGAAACTAAATTGCGCGCGAGCACCTTACATTTATACATTTATATTTCGTGGACCATGATTCTTACTTGACGGTCTTTAAATCAATGTCCACAGCCAGAGAGCACTTTGCTCTTGAGATGTGGAATTAATTAATAAATTCATTCATATTGTATATGAATTAATGAAATATAAGGCAGAAAGCCAAACGCCAAGTGGACACTGCTGGAGTTGGAAAAACTTCTCAAGCTTAGTTAGGACAGACATACCGTGGCTAATAGCAGATCTTTGATTATATATACTGACGTTTTAGAGATATTCGTTGTTGAAAGAAAGAAGTAGATCGAAGCTACGCCATAAATTCGAAAAATATCTTTGTGAGTTAGAGGGCCACAAATTCTTAAACCCGAAGGCATCGATATGTAATCCTGCATCAGATGTCAGTTCATTTGTCGCTTGTGCATTTCAAGATGGTGTTCAGTTTCGAGTACGCCCACCGTGGTCGAACTGTGATCATGAAATACACGGACATCTTATGCACAACTATATTCACCTGGGCTTTACCAGCTAAGGACCTCTGTTATTAGTACCCAAAGGTCGTAACCTCCTCCTTTACTATATGAAAATGTCTATGCATACATATGTATGAATTCATACGAAAGACGGCGCTCGCAAAAACGAAAAAAATTGCACCTCAAATAAACTGTGATGTAACTTAACTCAGACTGATCATCCAGTTGACAGAAAGGCCAGGACTGAATTTAAAAATACACAGACCATCTAGAAATCAGCGACCAAAGAACGATTCACTACCGATCTCAGCTATCACGAACTAAAGGGTGCGGGTGAACAGCAAATACTCCAATACTGCGCGAGTGACGTCCGGCTGTCCTCAGGGAACGATACTAGGTCCTCTGATGTATATAATGTACATAAATTCCATAATGTATATATTACCGCAATCCATATCCGTTAAGATATATGCAGATGACGTAAAAATTTATTCTAAAGTTGACACGGACCATGAGAGGGCACAACTTCAAAATGCCCTAGATCAGTTCCTGGAATGGACCTTGGGCCTTGATCTAAAACTATCAATTGAAAAATGTGCAGTACTACACTTTGGTCACGGAAATCCCAAACATGTGTATAGAATTGGTGGACATCCTCTGCGCTCTGCAGAAACAATGCGCGACTTAGGAGTAATTACCTCAACCACATTGAAATATACTGATCATGTTACGGATGTTGTGCTTCGTGCAACGCGCCTTGCGAACTGGATATTACGTTCTTTCGTAGTGAACGACCCGGCCCTATTTGTTAAACTTTTTAAGATTTATGTTGAACCCATTATGACGTATGCAGCGCCAGTATGGTACCCAGGATTAAAACTGGACAAAGAGAGGCTGCAAAAAGTGGGGGATAAATTCGTGAAACGCGTCGCTTTTAAATGTCAATGTACGAGGGAGGAAGTGAATATAATGCCAATATTGGCTAAATTTGACAATATAGATAAGCGCACATATATTTGTATTGGTAAACATCTTCCCATGCTAATGAGTGCAATGTTTGATGTGACTGTGACGGCTACCAGAGCTGGTATAAATGTCTTACCTAAATTCATAGCTAAGAAACAATGTGTAAATGACTTATTTCCTTGGAGAGTGTCTCGAGCCCTACGTGATGGGTAGCTTTTTCAAACATATGACCTCTTCTTGGCAAACACATAGCGGCTAACTCACATATTGTTAAACCTAACCTTTGAAATAAAGCGTTATTATTATTATTAAAGAGAACATGTCTAGAAAATAAACGTTTTCAGAGAGAAATAAACTCTATACAACCTTCCTATAAGCGTCCACAGAGACAAAATAGATCACATCGAATTTCCAGGAAATATGAGTTGAGAAGATCTGACGGAGGTTGTAAAAGTCACCTGTACCCAAATGTCACTGAAACGTTATCGCTATATAAAGTTAGATTAATTTACTTAGCTTGGGTTACAACTACCTCTGTATCTGTGCGGCGATTTCCTGTCCATTTCGAAGGACTTTCCCCACTCGCACGGGCCCGAACATGCCCTGGCCCAACACCATGTCTGATATGTGGAGCTGGGGCCGCGGGATTTGCCAGTAGAGGTCGCACAGACGATTGTAGAATCCGTTCAAGTCAGCGCCTTCCTCCAGATGCAGTTGACCGTTCACCCCGAAATAGCCATTTTCCTGTTATTGAGCGCTCATGGTCATTAAATTAAGAAGTGGTGTACAGGCGGTGTATCATATTTAAAAACATATTTCAAATATGTACATGTATATGTATCTATGACCCTTAACCCGATAAAGTCTAATGTTTCTCGTGCTGACTCTCAGACAACATTTGAGGTCCACAGACTTGCTTTTTGCATTGTTTCGTAAGACAAACCCCTAAATGCGAATATGCAACGGTGGGGATTGAACCCCTGCACCCACGGTTGCAAGGCGCTCACGAGTGCACCACGCCACCGAACATAACCGGATAAGGTCTATAAGATTTAAAACTAACGTTTTTTGTGGTTTTGTTCTCCATGTCAGGCTCTTTAATGACCGATATCAACGAAATAAAAGGAACTGTTGGGCACAAACGTATGGACGCACAAATTATAGATTATAATATATAACGCCGTTATTTTCAATGGAGGTAAGGGGTTGTATAATATTAGGGCACATCATGCGAACTGTTCGCTCGATAAATGCCAATAACTCTTAAACTAAATGAGTTAGAACAAAGATCTTTTGGTATGACTTAGAGGTACTCCCCAGCTTTATTTACACACCGGGGACATTGCCAAATATTTACCATTCGCATTTCTACTTATAATTACCTTATTTATTGCTTTTTTGAATAAATCGACGGTTGCATATGGAACCTCACCTACTGCCCTTTTTAGTGCATGGAAACAACCATAATCACATGGGCTTAAATCAGGAGAATGTGGGGGCTAAAGCCATTTCAGCAGTGCAGTGAGATCTTGCATTGTCGTCCAGTAACCACACTCGGTGCTGTCGATCCCTGCGCCATTTGTTCATCAATCTCTTCAAGAGGTCGATATATCGGGGAGCTTGAGTTTTTCGTTTGCTGCTAATATTTCGTAAGGGCAAACGCCCTTGATATCCAGGGCGAGTATCATCATCACCTTTAGTCCGAATCTATCTGGCACTGCCACAGACGTTGAAGCTTCACCTTGTTGGAGCCACTGTTTTGCTTGGCCCTTCTCAGGACGTCTATGCAGGCTAACCCATGTCTAGTCTATCGACACGGTGTGTTCTAAGCGACTGGTTTGTTGCATATAAGTAACTAACTCGAGCTCAGTTGTGCTATTGATTTGGAACAGTAGAAAATCGAATTCTGAGGTTGTTAGACCTAATGTTAAAATATGGTTGCTCTCTGCTGTAGAGATACTGTGCAAACGTTTTGACGTTCAAAAAGCAAAGCGAGCGTTGCAAAATCAACAGTTCGTCTCTCAATAGAATACTCCAAGATAGTCTACGTATTGATTTCGACTTGCGCGCGCGCGATAAGATCTCAAATATAATTGATGTCACACGTAATTTCAGCTCACCTCAATCGCTACTTAATCAACCAAAAGCGATGAAGCAATTTATATTGTTTTAGATTATAAATTGGGTTCTAAGGTGTAGTTATAATCGAATTGCATCAATCAATGCACTTATTGTCAACCTTGGCCTTTTGTAGCTTGGTTATAATAAAATTGTGATTAACGCGGTCAAAGGCTTTTTTTTTTTTTTTTTTTTTTTTTTTTAGAGGAGGAAATTTTCTTCAAACGCACGGTCACCACCGGAGACAGTGGTCAAAGGCTTTAGAGAAATTGAACTGTACACTTTGATGAACAGTCTGAGTCGATTTTGTTGTTTAGAAGGATGGCCCCTCATGAATCATCTCCACCAGTTGAATCTCCATAGATCTCCGTCTCACGAGGCTACTTTGTCCGTTATCAAGTAGGCCATTTGGTTCTCGGTAGGAGTAGATATGGTTCACAAACAGTGGGACAAGCAATGGGACACGCAATGGACCTTTGCGTCACAGGACTGTAATTATTAACATTACTCTTTTCTTTGTCAATCGATGTGACAATTGGAAGTCTAAGTGAATCTTGACCACGTTCATGGCAGCGGGCAAATATCGGTTTAGTGGTCCAGCAATGGCAAACCCTAGTTTTTAATAGAATATTGGGAACAAACCGTATGGCTGTATTTGAATGGCAACTCTATTAACGATGGCCAGTTCGGGTAGTTCTATGCGGGGACACACAGTGCAGCCAGCTGCAGCGGCAGTGACTTGGAGATCATCTGGATGTGAGACATCCTATCAAACGCTTTAGAGAAATCAAAATACACACAATCAAAGTTCTCTCCTCTATTAAAATGTACTGTCCAGTCTTGGACCGTACCTGCCAGCTGTGTGGATGTTGACCATAATCTAGTAACCCCTTTTGAAACGGGAAACAAAAAATATAGTCGACAACGAGCAATAGGCAGTTGGGCCACAGGTCGATAGTTATCTGCTGCACTTCTAGAGCACTTTTGTGTATTTTTCGTGACACTCGATGAGCGGAAACAACTTGTACTGGTATCCTCCTCATAATTCCGAGTCAGTAGAATCCGGAACGGCTCAGTGAAGACACTAGCAAGCTTTTTCTTAGCTGTCGGTGGAGTACCATTCGGAGCCATGCTACAGTAGGAAGGTAGAGACATGATTTTGTTCAACATTCAGTCCGCGGAAATGTTAATCGAGAGCCAAACAAACCCTAAATAATAGAGCAATGTATATTTGTACCCGAAACCATGAAAACGCGGGAGAGAAAGTCCTTGAAGGTTGCAGCATTTGCCATGTCATCATTCACAAAGTTTCATTACAGCGTAAAGCGCCAATCTCTCAAGACCACTTATTAGTTTATTAGAATACGTAAAAAGCTCTTTGGAGGCGAAAAAAAAGAGCGATTCCTCCAGAACCCTTAATCTCATGTATACCATTCGTAAGCGGGTGGCCAATTCAGGAGATGAGTCTGCTTACATTAGCTGTGTCGGACTATTAATGTGCTCTCTATTGTGCTTAACGTCAAGTGAACGTCTAGTTATGAAGATAAATAATAAATGTTATATACGTTGTATGTTCGATCATACATATCAACGTGGCGACAAGAACTGAAAATTTCAGGCCACGATACCAACTTTAGATTGGCCTCCATGGCATTGCAGTCGCCGTTCCATAAATTAAGGTCAGTGGCCTTATCCTCCTACATCAAACGTATGTCATTTTGGCCAAAAGAGGACGGCGGGTCAACAACAGTTACGGAATCAATTATATCAGGCTCGAAAGACAAAACAAGGTCAACACGAACCATCGTTGACAAGGGTCAATCTTCAACTTGTTGTGGGAGGCCGTTCAGTAGACAAGAATAGCCGTTCACTGATAACTGCATCACCCCAATATATGCCAGGGAGGTTAAATTCCCTGTGATGACCAAACGGTGTTATGTCACATAACGATTCAAACACCGCAGTTATGCCTACAACCACGTGATATCCTACACAGCCTCTGGCGTTGATAAGATAACAGCACAAGATAAGGCCAGCGCTGGAAAACACATAGCTAGCCAAGTCCGCTTGAAAATCAATTTGGCATAATCGGAGGAATTTCCTTACAAGAAGTAGTACCAAACTCCCACGAGTTCCCCTGCCCAGACGATAAACGTTGTACTTATCATCAAGAGATAACTCTCTATCACGGTTTTGGCAAATCCCACGTTTGCATATTGAGAGCATCATAGAAGAGTCATTTTAAGCGATATGGATAAACCATCAGAAGAGATTCAGTCAGAAGCAACTTAATGGTTACTTCGTGTACTATGTCTGGTTAGCAGGATTTTCATGAGTGGGAGTCTCACACTACCATGTGGAATACCCTGTTTGTGAATCCTGATGCTCATGATGGATTTTCATCTGTGTCTTTCAAAAAAATATTCACTTGGTTGAACACATTGTTTTAAAATTAAGAGAACGTCAACTACATTTTAAGCAATGTTCTGCTTTTTTTGCGGCTGTTTTTGAATCAGTAGACATAGTGTCCCTTCACCTTTTGAATGCTATCTACTTCTCAAAAGGATGTTCTCTCTCATACAAAAGAGAATCATATGAGAAGAAGACCGCAAAAGACTCACCGCAGGGCACACTGCAAAGTCGATTGACGGACCTTATCCTCCAAAGGTAACGATATCTAGATCTGGCTGAGAATAGATAACAAACAAAGTTCGTTTAAGATATGATTCACTAACATTGTGTGAGAACGCACATCGATAACACAAAAAGTGATCCGATAATAACTTACACTATCGTGATCGTGTATCTTCAGTATGAGTTCGTCGGATCTCCGTTTGCTTCGATATTGTCGCCGAAGGATGAAATAAAGAATGAAGGATGCCACAAGCAGGAAACCCAAGACTCCAATGGCGACGGATAGCACGAAGACAAGAACAGCATCGCGACGACGTGAGGCCCGGCCCGTTGAATTTTCATCATCGTCAATTATATGTCGCGAAGCATCTGCGTTGGCTCCTTCAAGACCCAGAGGGGCAAGGCCTTTTAATGGAACTGAAAATGCGCTCTTCTTTTCCTGGATCCGCAAAATAGAATGTGTGAAATTAGGTTTTTTGTTACGGCAGAGTTCATTGATGTAGATAAATTACAATACAAAGAAAGCTAAAATGTGTGATAGATAACAATTAGCAGAAAATAGATCTTATTGTTTGCTCAAGAGCAGCCGAGGAAATATATGCATGTACAGCCGGTTGTTGAGCAATATGGGACTACAAGTTATTTCAGTGGGTGGTAATTTGTTGGAGAAATATTCGGGGTATGGGCCGGGTGTGGCAGAATTTCCCAGTCAAGATCGCTAACAGTAGGGCCTGTTGCCAACGCAATATGGGCAATATTGCGATACTATTTTCCTCCGTCCTTTGCCACTTCACGATCGTTTTCTGGTAATCTCTCGGCTTAGTTGGCTGAATTTTGTTCTGTAACCGGTCTGTGTAGACCCTCTCACCAAGTTCGAGCAGTTCATAATAGAGCATCCCCTTCTTTTGGTCTCCTTGTTTCAATCGTTTTGAAATTCCACTGGCGATGGGAAACAATGATCCTTAGTTGTAGGATCTAAGAAAACCTATAGACGCAGAATGGATCAGTAAATGAACTCGCCAAGTTTCAAGCTTGTTCTAGCGTTCAAGTCTAAAGTGAAGCAGTTTAAGTTGATATCGATTACTTATGTACCAACCATACAACTACTAAGTATGATGCGACTAGCACAACTGCTCAGCGCAGCCCCGATCGTGTGTCTCTGTGGTTTGGACTTGGTGACAAATTTTCACATATTGTACTGCTTGCCTTCGGTTGATCCTATAAGGCGTCCTTATTGCTAACTTCAATAACATACCCCATTCAGTTCACTGACGACTCCCACGATGATATCATACTTCTGTCCCTCCTCGAGCGGTGGATTACTTGGTGAATTATCACCGACTACAAAGCGTAGCGGCTTCTGTAATGGCTCCACGTCACCTGCTACATAATATGGCAAGCCATTTCTATCAGCTTCTGCGAAATCAACTAGGTTGTCTGGGTCGAAACGCCTGAGCGAGCCCTGCTTCATTACAACAATGCGATATTTCCTGAAAATCAATCAAAGAAACAAAAATTTGGTCATACAAACGGCCGGCAGCAAAGGATGCTAACATCTCCCGGTTTGCTTATTTTATTACATTGATTATTCATTGTTGATAATTACTGATGAGTCTCAAGTCAACACCTTTTGATCGTAATGTCTAAATAGAATAGTTGACATCATCTAAAATGATCTGGTGCAATAGATGATCCTACGTGCCACGTATGTCAAACGCAGCCGATTTTTAAGAACAAAACTGCACATTCAAGAGGTATTCAGTGAAATGTAACTGAATTTAGTACACCCGTATGTATTTCTAATAGCTATTATATTATTTTCCGAGAATGGTATGAATTTATTAAGAAGAATAAAAGGTGACCAGCTACATGCGTGATGTCTGATACATACGTGACGGGCCCATGGAATTCCGTTGGAGGGATTATCGTTACAACAAGCACTCTTTTACCGTCCTGGAACACCTCCTCAACCGTGGGATTTGGTGGAACACCTAAATCTGATGCAGAACAAGAAGAATAAGTCGCAAACTATTATTCAATGAGCTTAACCCAGAGTAACACAAATGGGGATTTAACTAAAAGCATAGTTCATTAGCGTAATTCACCTTATTAACCTTATTACGTAGTTTCATGTACTATCGGGATAATTCACGTAAGAAGAAAAATATTCCTAGAACTGCTACATGCAGTTCAAACTGTAATATGGGGCTAAAATATTGTTCACAAACGCCTAGTATCTTGTACCTGGGAAGCTGTATGAACTCGAACAACTACGAGAACAACCATTAGAATCCGAGGAACTTAACTGTCTTGAACAGCCTTAGCCAACCGCATAATTTTTCATTTTCAGATTCAAATTGAGGTTTACCAGTGGAACTGCAATTTACAAACGCTCAAGTTCACGTTGAAAAAACTATGAGATAAAGGTTTAGATTGAACATTGTGTCGTGCATCACGAGAATCTGTACCACCCCCTTTTGGTTAATAAAGGTGTATTTGTATTGTATTGTATAATCCAACTAGCGATTGTTACATAACAACTAGAATATAGGACAAAGCTTCATGTTGCGAACCTATCTGGTATTTATACTTTGCATTCAAAGTACGAACGTTATAGTTTGAGAATGGTACATCAAAAATAGAAGATCGAAGTTCTGATGTACAAATGCGAAATAAGAACGAGATGTAAACAGCCTCGACAATTATCTTGAAAGTGTTTTCCCAAAAATTGGTTTATTGCAGTTCGTTTAATAAACCAATAAAACCTTTAGCACACCGATGTTTTTCTCCTGCTAAGCTGATATGAAGACCTCAGTCTTCATTGCCTGTCTTCTCGCTAAGAGATAAGACGTAAACCAATCCACAACCATATGACAAAAGCCTAGACATGCCAGTAACCGCAAGAGTAACGAATGGCGGAGACAGTTGAAGGCTGCCCAACACATCCAGGGAGACATCGAGGCAGAGTTAGTTCCTATCGGTGATGCCAGCGCTTTCCTGCCATAGATGAGACAGAGCGAGGGCAATGAGGGTGCTCATTCAAGCTTGCCGGCAGAGAAATAGTTTATCGAATGCAGATGCCTCTCCAGTGTGAAAATCAATAACTTGTCAATTACTTTGGATAGACAATCCTTGTTGCGTCAGTTGCGCCACCCGAACCTGCGAGATTCGGTTTCCAGTTCCCGCTTAATATTCCCGTCAACCTGAAAGGAGGCCACCGTTTTAGCTCCCACAGCGGCGAAGTGATCGCTTAAGTCGTTTGCAATTTCGAATGACTTCACTCGATTCGATGACAAGAGCTCGTGGAAGAGCACTTTCAATCTGTTTCATCCACAGGTCGTTTTAATCAAATTCCATAATTCCTTGACGTTTCCCCTTTGACCGAACTGCCTTCTGCAGAACGCCATTCTTGCAGCCTAAAGACAGTGCCTATGAAGGAGGCCGATCGTTGGCAAAGTTTGATTCCTAAATATCTATCCTTAAGTAACAGCGATACAGTTTGTTTGCAGAATTGCTGTAGACTCCTGAGCTTCCCTATAAACCGGAATCTCCTATGCTTTCGCGAATTCAAAAGTACCGTCTAGCTCCCCCGTATCATAGACCCTCAGCCGCTCCGTTCGCATGCCTTGCCCAAGAACATGGAGACGCCATTACCATCATCATGAAGCGATACACACCGCCAGCAATTCAAAATGCCGAAATTTTCCTTTTCGGACTAGCTACGACGCCCACATGAGGATACCATAGTCCCATTGTCAAAGCTCTTAACAACCTACCATTCCAAGTATATGAAGTAGTGTTTCTGTTGATCAGGGTGCTTACCACGGAGTGGTTCCATGTGCAACACATGCAGACGATATAATAAGACGTGTAAATAAATCAGTCGGTCTACGCCGATCTCCCAAGCTGTGGTGTCATGATTTCCATAGAGTAGAGTTGGTTCTCACGCACACCTTAAAGTTAGGTGGACGACATATTCCCATGGCTGCTGCGGTAACGGACTGAGAGACCTGACTGTCCAAGTGGCTAAGTGAGGAGATACTGGAGTGACGGTTGGAGAAAGATGCATAAAATGCCGTACAACATAGCGATGCGAACGCGGTCGTTCACAGAATGACAAAAATTTCGGCAAAAACTCCAAATATTCCTCACAGTGACGAAGAAAAGCAAGGAAGATGATAAAGTAAAAGTGGCCATTCTGTTGGCATCAGGCGGGGATGTGATTCTCGATGAATACCACGCAAAATTCTCTGATAATAATGTGCCCAGTTTTGAGAATTTGATAAAGAAGCTAGATGCAGGGTTTACGGGGGGTGAATCGGAACATCCTCGCTCACGTGTATCGGGAAAGGATTCAAGGGCCCGGAGACCCGTTCAGTACGTGGTTAAAAGACTTGCGGCTCGCAGTAAAGCCAAGCAATTATAAGGAGCTAGAAGACCGCGTGGTGAATGACCAGATAATTGCAGGCCTCCGGTGCAGTGAAACGAGGCAAGAGCTACTAAAAATGACAAATCTAAGCCTCGCAGAAGTGGTCAAAATTTGTACTTCGATGGAGGTAGTGAATAACAAGCTACAGTCATTCAGCCCCATCACAGCAGTACAGGGACACCAAGGTGGCAACGCGGCGGCGCTAACGGAGGATATCAATGCTCTTGCGTCGAGTCGATCCACTGGCGGAATGAGACACAGGCAACTAAAACACACTCACAGCAACGTTCGCGGAGGTTACTGGAGAGCCAAACGAGCTGGGAACGCCAGATCAGGATCGAATCGAAGGTGTAACAGTTGTGGGAGATGGTATCGGCAAGGAGTGAGATTCTGGCAAGCGACGGGGTAGGTTTGCATGAGATGCAACGGCGAAAACCACTCCAAACAGCCACGACAGCGAGTCAATGTTGTGGGACAGGGAAAGATGCAGGGAGAGGATAGTGAAGAGGATTTTGTCTATACGACCTCAGGCCAAGACAAGACGATGGTGTTCATAAAACTCATAGTGGAGGAAGGTTTCCAAGTGGATTGTGAAGCAGCGGTGAATGTTGTGCCTGTGTCGCGGATTTCGAAAGCAAAGATCAACCGTAAGGAGCGACCAACGCTCAGGGTATATAGCGGAGAACGAATGAACACCCTGGGCGAAACCACACGAACAGTGTCAAATGAGAAGACGGGAGCCATGTCCAGGAAGAGCTGCAACCTATTATCGGAAAGTGTTCGTCGGAAGAAATGGGCCTGATTAAGTTTGACTATGAGCAGGTGGAAAAAGTGGTAACAGAAGAGGTAAATACAGCTCTGAACACAGTGGAACACTGGCAGCGTTCCCAGAGGTGTTCGATGGCGACCTCGGGCGGTTCCTGGGACAAGTGAGACTAGAGATGAAGAAGGACACAGTTCCACCTTGTAATGTATCGTGCAAGGTATCGCCGTATCTGAAGGTAGAGTTAAAGAAGACATTGACGGATCTTGACAAACAAGGAGTGATCACTCGGGTCGACCAGCCCACAGAATGGGTGAGTCGATTGTCGATTCAGATCAAACAATCGGGGAAGATGCTGTTATGTCTCGGTGCAAGGAGGTTGAATGAAGGGCTGATTCGAGAGGTGTACCACACACCGACTTTAGTTGTGGTGGCGCAGCATCTGAGCGATGCAAAGGTCTTCTCCGAATTTGATCTCAAGTCGGGATACTGGCACTATGTGCTTGAACCCGGCAGCAGATTCGGAACTAAAACTCAGAGTGGAGGAAGGTTTCCAAGTGGATTGTGGAGCAGCTCATGTCGATTCAAAGGTACAATGTCAAACTTGTGTTTCGTCCAGCTTTCGAGATGAGGTTGGCTGCTGCCCTGTCACGATGCCCGGTTACCTCAGAGAGGTGCCGCCAGGAGGAGGAAATAAAGGAATCCGAATGTTGCCGATGCACGATGCCAGCATTAAGAGGATCCACAGTCCGCCAGAGAGGACTAAATATACCAAAAGCTCATAGAAGTGGTCAGAGAAGGGTTGGCCGAGGTCAAAACGAAAAATCGAGGTGGAGGTGACCGATTTCTTTCCGTATAGACATGCGTCCATGGTGGAGGATGGACTGGTGCTGCAGGGGGACACGATGGTTATGCCGAAATGTCGCTCAGAACGGACCTAACTGTCAAAGTCTGCTACGTACATATGTCGGCGGAGAAGGTCTTGGACAGAGAGTGCAGCTGTGTGCTCTGGATAAGAATGAAGAATGATATTGAGCAATATACGAAGTGGTGTGATGGCTGCAAGAAATTTTCCACATGAATTGCCGGTCCGCCCATGGCAGAAGGTGGGTATGGATATTGCGGAAATTGATGGCCGGAAGTTGCTCGTTCTGGTCTGCTATTACTCCAACATGATTGTAGTGGCTGAGCTGACGAGACAGCCCACAAGAGGACACATGCCGGACAACTCGCTCGTGAATTCTCGGAGCTAGGAGTATGCGACGTACTGATGACGGACTCGGACCCACTGTTCCGAGCAAAGGAGTTGAAGTAATTCTTCGACCAGTGGGCGGTACGCATCGACGTGGATTCTTCTTATCACCATCAAACTCACGGAAAAGCAGAGGCGGCAGTCACGATTGTAAAGAATATTATTCGAAGAGCGCAAGCAGTCGACCAAGACTGATGGAAAGGACTGATGACGTAGAATGAATAGAAGGTGGTACACAAGGAGAATTATTGTATTCACGTAGAATTAGGACATGGCTCCCAATGGTAAAACACCAGCTGAAGACTTCAGTGATACACAATCAAAATGTTATTATAGCGCGTCGTAGGGAAGTAGAAATAATGAAAAAAAAAATTATGATAGGGGAAGTAGACATCTAGAAGATCGCCCGGTAAGAGATAATGTACGAATAATGCCGACCAGAGTGGGGGAATCGGAGTGGGTGCCAGGTGTCGTAACCACCAAACTGCCGTACGCTCGGTACGAGATGCAATGGGAGGCCATACTACTAACGAGAAACAGACACTTTCTGAGGAAAACGGGGAGGCCTTTGAGGGAGTACCAGGTCATCGGTACGAAGACAGAGAGGGCAGTTGGTCGAGAGGTACACGGGGGATACAACTGTGAGGAGATCCCTATTGGCAGGCAGGGTCAGACAGGGTCAGAGAGAACATAAAAGATAGCAAGGGATGGAGGAGCGAGAGTGAGGATGATGATGACACGGAAGTGTTCTATAGTGGTGAGGGGGACGGTGAAGCAACAGTAGAAAACGTAGGTAGGCAGCTTAGAGATGGGGCCAGGTTAAGGCGCTCTACTAAATATTGTGCAAACGAGTAGACATCATTGGAACAACACCAAGGGGACATTGAAAATATGATACTCTGTGATATTTTGTAGCTACTCTAAATATTAATTGGTAAGACTGTCTATAGATCATGATCAAGATAGTCACACGATTGGAACATTGTTTTAAAACCTTGTAAAGAAAGGGAGATGATGATGGTACGTACCACAGAGTGGTACGTACCATGTGCAACACAGGCAGACGATATAATGAAACGTGTAAATAAATCGGTCAGTCTTCGCTGACCTCCCAAGCTGTGGTGTCATGATTTCCATAGAGTAGAGTTGCTTATCACGCACACTTTAGAGTTAGGTGGACGACATATTCACAGCTTCAGTGAGAATATTTTCAAGACTTTGCCTCATCTGTTTGCAAACATTTATGACCCTGATTTCCAGGAACAACACTCGTAGAATATGTTCTAGTCTTCGTCTTCTACTGCTGCTTGTGTGCTATTCCAGTAATTCCTGCCGTCGCTGCAGGAATTTTGTTGAATGCTTTTGCATTGCACACTCTATTCACGAGTGAAATGCATGCCTTTGTTGGGAAAGCCTTTTATTGTATATTTCAAGAAATTATTATGTGACATTATATAGAATAGAACTTCGTACTAAGAAATATCTCGGGGCATTTGACAGGATCTTAAAACTTCATGAACATATGAAGTGCATTCTTATGTGTATTCTCCATATAGACAGGTGTGTTGCACTTTCAGTTTTGGCCACGGCTTTTGGTTGGAACACAAAATCTACCCTGGAGGAGGTCGCATCAAGAAAAAATTGGCCCTCGTTGGTCCGTCGCCAATACTCGTTATTACATGGCATGTGGTGGTAATGGCTACATCGATATTCAACACGTGTTACAAATCGGTTTTGCATCTTCTACAACAGGTGTAGGTAGCTAGTTCGGCGAAAGTTTGAGGCAATAATAGCGTAGATAAATGTGGGGACCGCATGTGAATAAAACAGCTTCAAGTATGCGGATGGGTATTTCAGGGCAAACGCCCTAAGGACCCAGTTACAGATCATCGAGCATATAGACAAAACAGAATCGGCCTGTTCACTGACATTTAGCGAAATGGAGAGATTGATCCCCAGATCGATCTCGTTTATTGTTAACGTGGGTCACGTCCACCGCCGTGTATGACTGTGATTTTGTGTGATAGTCGTAATCCCATTTTTTTTTAAAAGGATGCTATTGCCATGGTAATGCATGATAACACCGTGACCCCTCCCCCCCGTGGAACTGTGGACGATGTTCATCAACACCGCCCTTCCCAGTATCGCTTAGCGCATTCTTTCAGTATGGGGGAGTGAGATGTGTACAAGCCCAGCCACGAGCACCACACATCTTCGTCACCGTTCGGACATGACGTGGTTAGCTGACTCTCAGCTGCTTCCCTTCTCTTTCTCTCCCCAGACCTCCTATCTAGGGCCTCTGTCCTCGCAGTTATATAATAACTCCATGCGAGTCGTACACATGCAGAATTCATCAAGCGTTCTCTGAAGAGCTGCCCGATTATCTGTTGAGTCGCTGTCGGTCATTAGCTTGACATCGTCCGCATAGACATACACTTTTATAGGGGATTGGGTGACATGTTTAACTTGGTCCACGAATAGAAGAGAAAACTCCCGATAACCGTGATCTGGGGACCCCCTGTGTATCCTTACTATAAAGGTACTGTCGCGCAAGAAATCCAAGTTCATGAGGCATTATTTCAAATGCACTTGTGAAATCGGTATAGATGACATCGACGGCCTTACCTGCATTTATTCTGAGGGCTATCGAGGTCCCAAAGTGGAACAGGGAATCTGTTGTCGACCGACCTTAAATACGCAAACTGCCTATCTGAAATTAGGCTCTGTTTTTCAGCATTGCGAAGAATGGCTTTACAAATTATCCATTCCATCACCTTTTAGGACATGGAGGTTAAGGAAACCGGTCTTTTGTTCGCAGGGATGGATCTGCTGCCAGCTTTGCGAATGGTGGCGATCTACGCTATTCTATACATATCCGGAATCCGAGCCTCAGCCAGTGTGCACTAGAAGATCATACGTGAGGGACGTGCTACACCAATAGCGACGGTGTCCGTTACGATTATTCAAGTCTGTACTCAAAAACACTTTACAGCTCAGCGCATCGTGAACGACGATTTTTGCACTCGCAACATTCTGGCTAAATGGGTGCCACGCGAATTGCGACCTGAACTAAGATACTTCCGTGCTTTTTGTTGTTAGCAGATCATCCGCTATTATTCTAAAACGAAAGCGACCGTGAAACGTACTCTCACGATTGATGAGACTTGGTCTGAATTGACAGGAACCTGCGTAGCCAATATTTGTATCTAGCTAAAACAGCTGAACCGGAGGCGTGTGAATCGATTCACGGCGACAAAAAAGTGCTGCTTATGGGATCGCCTTCTATCGACTCTTGCCTTCGAAGACCTCTGTCACCGGAAAGGTGTATAAAAACTATTTGGCCGAGTATCTGGATACATGGCTTGCCGGAAACGCATACGTGGTTTCTTCGAATAATTGAAGAAGATATTGAGGGCAACTAACCACCAAGATTGGAACGAGTTCGAACAAGTACTCAGAGAGATAGTATAGTACCTCTCACACGGAGGTCATAGGAAGGGTGTGCCACAGCTACCGACTACATGGCAACCTATGGACGATCATTTTTGTAATACAATAACCATAATGTAATGTAATAGGTTATCTGATCTCCAGGCTTAGTGCCTCGTAAAATGCCTGAGGACTCCCATAGTAAACGGTGGTTAAGTCCGTCGACCGACTGCCCCTGTTATCGGCTCACCAGAGGCTGTTCCTCCTTCGGTCCTGTTTCTCGGCGGCACGCATGCAGCACTTGCTTAGCACATGCCCGGCCGGAACTGAGGCTTCAGTCCTTCACGAGTATGACGACTTGGTGTTGGACGCCCTGACCACGATCCTGAACCTCCAGCTTCCTCCGGAAGCGGCGTCGCAGGCTACCGTTCCGGTCCGCTTCGGTGGCCTCGGCATCCTCAGTGTACGCCGCTTGGCTGACGTTTGCTACGCCGCGTCGCTTACGGCGGTTGCCGACATGGTTGCAACAGTCCTCCCCCCCGAAGCGCTCGCCCACTTCTCCGCTTCCCGGGAAGCTGCCCTTGACCAGACGGGCGTCCGCGCTCGGGTCCCTCCGGACAAACAGAGCAAGCAGCGGGTATGGTCCGATGCCCTGCACAAGGAGCTGCGGGACTCCCTCCTGGCCTCAGCGCCACACGTTGCTGACCAGGCTCGCCTCCGGGCTGTCGACAGGCCTGGTGCGGGGGCACGCGCTGCCCTCCTCGTCCCTTGGTACTGCTCTCGACGATCGCCCTCTCCGCTTCTGTGTGGGCCTCCGCCTCGGGGCCCCTGTAGTTGCGGCCCACAGCTGCGGGCGTTGCGGGAACCCCGTCGCAACGAATGGCCACCACGGACTCTCGTGCGAACGCAGCGCCGGTCGCCGTCCGCGACACACGATGCTTAATGACACGCTCGCGAGGGCCCTCCACTCCGCCGGTATCCCTTGCACAAGGGAGCCACAGGGCCTCGACACTCTGACGGGCGCCGCCCTGACGGCCTCACCCTTATCCCCTTCCATCGAGGCCAGCACCTGGTTTGGGATGGCACTGTGGTTGACACTCTAGCACCTTCTTATGTCAAACACTGTGCAACCATCCCCGGTTACGCGGTAGCGCGTGCGGAGCGGGCCAAGCTACGGAAGTACGCCGCACTCCAGGCAACCCACCTGTTTTCCCCCCTTGCCTGTGAAATCTTAGGCGGGCACGGCCTCCTCACTGCGAATTTTCTCGAAAGGGTCTACTATAGGCTGATTCGCGCCACCGGGGACAAACGCGAAGGATCTTTCCTTCTGCAACGCCTGTCCCTCGCTGTGCAGAAAGACAATGCCATCGCCCTCCTCGGGACAATGTCGTCCTCACCCCCCCCCCCCCCTCCCCATAATCCCTAGAGATTCCTAACTACTGTATGTTTGAATAACTCATTAATTGCATCCATAATTATTATTAGTCAAGTACTTCGAGAAAAAGACAACCTTAAAAATATGTGGATGATTTCGCCAATGCTGTCTGACAGGTTATATAAAAGGAGTTAAACAAAGTAATGTAGGCTTAGGGAGGAAATGTTTGAAAAAAAACATCTTTTTGAAGCAATAATATACTTAACTGAATATTCAACGTGATTTGCTAAATGAAAGATTCATATGGACGGGTTTGAGTAGAAAATTGTGTACCAGTTTCCGTATACAGATATATATCATCTAGCAGACGTTGAGCAACGTTAATTTGATTAATCAAAGTTCAAGAAATCCAATGAACAATTCTTGGAGGACAGATAAACAGAATATTAGAAAACAAATTGGTGTACGTTTTTCAGCAAATCCCGACTTGAGTAGTTTGTGCAAAGAGCGTAAATGTGAAGATATTTGAATCTCCCAAATACTTGCGTGTTTTTTATTACTTCATTTCACCAATTTAGAAATTTCGATTGCGACTATATATATATATATATATTTTATAAGTTCCGAAATTCGGCTCTTGTGCTCAAGTCTAATACTATTAGAGGAATTGACTTAGTACGTCAAGCAATAAGCAAATGCATCTATTCCAAATTTGAGACATGTTATTAACTTGGCCAGCAACGCTTCAGGATGCCTTCAATCTAATGACACTTCATCAAGGTATCAATGATGTCACATGCATTCGTAAATAAAAGAAAATAAAGAGGTCCAACCCGCCCCCCGTCGAGGATGATTATGAACACGAAAAAGCTATAAAAGCTCACGTACCTCCGATGAGTGTCCAGGCGTTGAGATACGTTTTCCCAGTGACGTTGCCTTCAGTGTCGACTGCCCACACAGAAACGTTATAGTACGTCGCAGGGCTAAGTCCAAGGAGTGTAAGAGATCGTTGCTGACTACCCGCGCTACTCTCAATAGCGACAGGGTTTGAAGCAAAGGACGTCGTCGGAATCGCTGCAGCAGTAAATGAGGACAAGTTGAAGAAACTCGAAAGGCTCGCGAATGACCAAGATATTGTCAGGGAATCGCTGGTAGCGTTAATGACTCGTGCGACGCGTGGTCCTTCTATTACTGCTGAAATCGCAAAAATAACAATTTTCAACCACAAATTCTCTGTCAGCTTAGTTGAAAGTATCGTTATGTACATAATATTGAAACATATGAAGCTTCGACTCTAAAATCTGTCCAGTTCTAAAGTGTAAGGATGACTCGTCATATGCAACCCGCAACCTATTGCGACGGATTCGAAACATTTTCAGTTCTAATAGTTTTCGGGTTTATTCTCAGTCGAGATTCAAAGTCCGCGGTATAACTGCTTTCGCATTGGTTCCGAGACATTCCAGCTGCTTCTACGTGTATAGAAATTTAGAAGGTGAAGATGTGTAGCCCAGCAATAGGAATACAACGTAAAGTGTGCAAAACGAAATGCAACCCTATAAAGCGGTATTCTTTTTCTACACGTTTAAAATATAATGCGTATTTTTTTTATAATCCACGAGTGGCCCTTCACTCAAACATACAATGATTATGAATTATTTGGTGGGCGGGATTAGTTAGGGACCGAGGCCGGCATTGTCCCGAGGAGGGCGATGGCATTGTCTTTCTGCACAGCGAGGGACAGGCGTTGCAGAAGGAAAGATCCTTCGCGTTTGTCCCCGGTGGCGCGAATCAGCTTATAGTAGACCCTTTCGAGAAAATTCGCAGTGAGGAGGCCGTGCCCGCCTAAGATTTCACAGGCAAGGGGGGAAAACAGGTGGGTTGCCTGGAGTGCGGCGTACTTCCGTAGCTTGGCCCGCTCCGCACGCGCTACCGCGTAACCGGGGGTGGTTGCACAGTGGTTGACACAAGAAGGTGCTAGAGTGTCAACCACCGTGCCGTCCCAAACGAGGTGCTGGCTTCGTTAGAAGCGGATGAGAGTGAGGCCGTCAGGGCGGCGCCCGTCGGCAGTGTCGAGGCTCCCTTGTGCAAGGGATACCGGCGGAGCGGAGGGCCCTCACGAGTTTGTCATTAGGCATCGTGTGACACGGACGGCCCTCACGAGTTTGTCATTAAGCATCGACCGGCACTGCGCTCGCACGAAAGTCCGTGGTGGCCATTCGTCGTGACAGGGTCCCCGCAACGGTCGCAGCTGTGGGCCGCAAACACAGGGGCCTCGAGGCGGAGGCCCACACAGAAGCGGAGAGAAAGATCGTCGAGGGTGGCGCCAAGCGACGCGGAGGTCAGCGCGTGGAGCCATGCCCCCATCTCCAGGCCAGTTAACGGCCCGGAGGCGAGCTTGGTCATCAACGAGTGGCGCTGAGGCCAGGAGGGAGTCCCGCAGCTCCTTGTGGAGGACATCAGACCATACGCGCTGCTTGCTCTGCTTGTCCTCAGGGACCCGGACGCGGACGCCCGTCTGGTCAAGGGCAGCCTCACGAGAAGCGGAGATGTGGGCGAGAGCCTCGGGGCGGAGGACTCTAGCAATGATGTCGGGACCGCCGTGAGCGAGGCTGTGTAGCAAACGCCAGCCAAGCTGTCTACGCTGAGGATACCACGGCCACCGAAGCGGACCGGAAGAGTAGCTTGCGACGCCGCTACCGGAGGGAGCTGGAGGTTCAGGATCGTCGTCAGGGCGTCCCGCGCCATTCGTCATAGGCGTGAAGAGCTGAAGCCTCAGTGCCGGCCGGGCTTGTCCTAAGCAGGTGCTACATGTGCGTCGCCGAAAAACAGGACCGAAGGAGGCAGAGCCCCTGACGATCCGCCAACAGGGGCAGTCTGCCGAGCATCACGGCAGTCCTCTCGAGGCAACGATCCCGGAGTCGCCGGATGGCCTCGTCCGTAAGAGGGAAGCCGACGAGCTCAAGGGACGACCTCGGAGCGAGACGGCACCCTCGGGGCAACCGCTAGAGGTCGGGATGCGGGCCCAAAGAGGAGATCTCGCACCTTGCGGGGTTGAGGGCATGGCCGCTGGGCCCCTTGTAGTCGAGTACTCGCTGGACGTCGGATGCGACGGCCGCCAGATCGTCCGCCAACGTTCCGCCAGCCATGTACCACAACCGCAAGCGAGCCTGGAGGGAGGGGTCGGAGGCCAGGCAGGAGAGGGCTGAGCCCAGCGGGTCCCCCTGCTGGATCCCGCACTCGGAGCTGATGACGGCGTTGTCCATAATCAGATGGGAGGGGCAACGATAGGCCAGGTCAACCAAAGGGAAGAGGCCGGGGAGGTGCTCAGCAACCTCTCGCAGAGCGAGGTCTTGGCGGACCGTGTTGAAGGCATTGCGAAAATCAAGCTTGATCAGGGCCGCGACCGGATGAGTGTGGATGAAGGCGCGAGCCGCGTGAGCAGCGATTTCAGTCCCAGACGCCTGGCCGCACCCCGACTGGGTTGGGCCAAGCAGGTTCACGACCGTGTCCCTCTCGCTGGCCCACGCTATCTTAGCAACCAGGCGGCGGATCGTGCTGGAGCAGGCCGTATCAAACCATCCTTTTTCCTGAGGCCGATGAGGCGCGCTCCGAACAGTGTTGGCCGTAGCGTCGATGGTACCTGCCGGTCCGCATGCAGTCGATCTCCTTAGCGAAGGCTTTTCCGGAGCAGTGGCGACGGTTTCGAGCGCCGGGGAGAGCAAGTCTGTAGGATGACGCGGCCGAAGGCCATGGGGGCCAACTGACGAGCTTGGGGGAAAGAGGCAACGGCAGCAAAAACGACGTTCGGGGACGACGTAGGCAGTAGGGGCGGAGGGGTACTTCGCCCTGAGGGCGTCAAGGGCCTCAGCAGAGTCTGTAGCCGAGTCGGTAGAGCACAGGGCCCGGGCAGCACCGGAGATGTCACCCTCGGAGAGTCTCTGCGAGGCGATACGTGCAGCCGTCTGGCCCGTATCAGTGGGCGGAGTGCGAGAGGTACTCCAAGCGCGCGCCGGCGCGGAAGGTTCCGGGAGGTTCTGCAGCGGCAGCTCGAGCGGTTGAGGTGGTAGACTTGGCTGAGGCACCCGGAGGCACCCGGGCGGGTCAGCCGGCGGTGCGTATTAAGGCCGCGCCGGCTGAATCTGTCCTCACAATGCGGGCACGGGACCCGCAGGGCGTCTTGGACTGGTGTGGCGTCTCGGGCTGATGTGATGGGATCAGGGTTCAGGAAGAGGGGCGGGGCTTGAGGGCGGCTAGGAGGGGGATGAGCTGGAGCTGAAACTGGTGGACAGGAGCCAAGACTTCAGTGAGGGACCTCAAGGCTGCGGTGATACCTGGCACAGCTGGCGCCGCCTTGGGGTTTCGGGACTCCGCTCGGGCAGGCCGACGAGGGGCAGGTCGGCGAAGGGGACCACAATACCTCGAACCGACCGGGCTGGCGATTGGGTCGACACAGGGGCCTCGATTCGCAGAATAGACGCAAGAGGCGAGGTGTCCCTTACCTGTTCAAGCACTCTGGCTTCACTCAGGAGCCGCTGACGCTCGCGGAGGTAAGCCGATCGAGGGCACGACGGCGAGCCCGAGCGATGGGCAATTGACGCAGCGAGAAGGACGGGCGCAAGTAGCGGCGAGGTGGCCGATATTGGCACAGTTCCTGCAGGCCCTGGGTAATAAGCACCGGGCCGCGATGTGGCCCGTCGAGCGCAGTTGAAGCACAATGGTGGTTCAGGTTCGAGGATGACCGGATCAGACCGGTACCCGAGGAACACCCAGGGGGGAGGCGGCCGCTAAACTAATTCCTAATTATTGTACCTATAGGGGTTAGTTTCCCGTTCATATTTGGCTTACATAATCATTATATTAATTTGAGCAAGGCGGCTGGACTTCCTTTTTTGATAAAAAACTTACTTATTCATATTATTTACTTATTTTGAGGGGAGGGTATTGCCATTGGAATGGACAACAACAACAACACCTCCTCCGATCACCCCACGTTCTGTTGACTGTTGTCGACGATGTTCAACAACAGCACCACGGCCCTTCCCTCGGGATCGCTTAGCGCCCTTCCATCAGTAAGGGCGGGGCGGTGAGATGTGTACTCGTAGCTCATCCGCGAGCACAACCACACATCGTCCTTGCCGTACGGACGAACATGACGTGGTTAGCTCAGCTGCTTTCCTTCGCTTTTACCCCAGACGTCCTCTCTAGGATCTCTGTCGGCTTCCCCTCTGTCAACAACTACTGTAGTCGGTAGGGTGTCTGTAGAAAGCCCCGTGAATAACTTATTCATATTGAAGAAGGATTTTTTGTGTTTTATAAATATGGTCTTGACAATGTATTACACGTCGTCATATGATCGGTAGCTGTTGCACGCGCTTTATATGACCTCAGTGCGAAAGGTCATGTACTATCTCTAGGAATACTTCCTTAAACTCTTTTCAATTTTGGTGGCTTGTAGCCCTTAGTCTCCTCAACAAAAATCTTGTAGGCTTATATTAGGACAATGTCAGTCATGGGCGACACGCTTGAATTCACCTTCGTGACTTGCGATATTCATACTGGCCACGATTACCCGGTGTGAATAGCAAGTGTCGATTGAAATAATTTATATTTAAATTATTGAGCTGCAAATGAGCTGTGAAATTTCTGTCAACTATTATTTGCGGCTTCTCATTGAGGTGCCGAGGAGAAAACCCGGAACCAGATCGCGTCATCTACGGCAGTTTATAATTTAGTATAAGACTTCAGAAAGCCAGTACCCGTATTTTTATAAGAGATTCTAAATGCAAAAGTCCTTTATGGACTCCGGGCTTCACTACTAAGACAAGTTTCATGGGACATGTTTTATATTTTTGAAGCATCTTATTTGTCATTTAGGAACGTATAACTATTTTTCAAATACGCACTCAAGAGCTTAATGCATACAGATCCAATCCACTCGTTACAAACAAATGGCAAACCAATTATCTCCTGCGAAGGGGAGGAGATGAAGTTATGTATTTGTCTTCTCATTTTGCATTTATATCACATACTATTCAACGCTTAGCTATTCATAACCATTCCAACTGGCTTCCACCGCCATCACCCATCCTAGCAAGAAATCTATCCAAAGCTAACATTCACACAGACAAAATGTGTTATCCATGATAGAATAATTCCAAGCCAAATGCATAATGCATGATTATTTTACATATTCTGATTATATTAGCCGTTAGTATTCTATTATCATAATGTATATGACGAACCAGTAACAGACAATATTGATCTTCGGGTTCACTACCTTCGTGTTCATTGATCAGTAGAAGTATCAGTGTGTTCGTGAATGTGTCGGTGGCCTCGCCCAAGATGGGCGTGGACACATGGTTACATTTTGACGTTCTCTTCTCTTTTAAGTTTATCTTTAGTTATTTGTTTAAGTGTTTTAGTTATATTTGTTTAAGTTGAACAAAGCTCTAAAAGTAACATATTACATGTGAGTAATAGTAGAATCTCTAGCAAAGTAAACCACTGACATAGACAACGACCTAGTGTGATTCGTTAACTATGAAGTGTATCCAGGATAGCTGTTATAAATATCACTGTTGTGTATTCTTCAAAGTACTGTGTAACTCGTATACATGTGCGTCAAAATTGTAGTAGGACATAAACACCACCAACAGGGAAGGGATCACTATAACTCAGAACGCGTGGTTGAAAAATGACTTCATAGTCATTAAATCATAACAATGACTTAATCGTCATGGTAAATCCCAATATAAGAATAACTAGAATTACGATTTTTAAGTATATATATATATATATAACATAAATTGCCCCAATTGCCCTTTTTAATGCATAATCACAAGAGCTTAAATTTGGAGGCTATCAGGTTGACTCTATCAGTGAATCCTGTTAGCCTCCATCCAGTTCGTTATTGCAGACATACGGTGCCGTTATGATTATCGTTGAGAAGCTACACTAAAAAATAAATTTTCCGGGCTGACTCACAGCCAACATTGAACGTCATACACTGCTTGCTGTGTAACAAATTCATAAATTTTTGATAATTTTTTCCCAAGCTCTTCCTCCAAGAAGCAAAAAATTGATTAGCGGACGATGATTTTCAGCACTAATCGATGTCTCAGCTTCGAGATTAATGTCTGTTCTAAAAAACTGAATTAGCACTGAGCTACATGTAAGCAAAACAGTAGAGTATAAACAGGTCAAAGCTTACATGGCGATGGCGCTTGGTTCAAAGGTTATCGAAGTATTTTCGATGTAAAAAATAGCTCCGAACAACCCCCTATAAACACAATAACAAAAGTTTAAAGCTGAAGAAGAGATGGAAAAAAGTTTTCCTACTTTCCATCTAAATTGCAAAACTTTTGCCCCATATATATATATATATATATATATTACTAGACAATGATGGACTAGTCCCGGTGGCAGTTTTTGGTGTCTTACCTTGGGTAGACGTCATGCTAGCCCCCAGGACAACACCAACGAGAATAGAGGTCATACGGATGGTTCGTCCTGATCCTCGGCATTCCCCTCCACCACGGGCGCCTCCACCCGTGAGGCTCCACCCCATGTTGCTGAGGAGAACACAACAGGAGCCAACACGCACTTGGTTTCTTGCAAGCTTCGTTTGTCTGTTGGATGCCTACAGTCTCTGATACAACGGTGCTGCACAGTAGAAAGCGGAAACACGGGCAGGGCCTCCTGGGCGTTCTAGGTAGATGACATGCTGATGATAACGGCAATATTCGCACGTCTGGCAGGCGGGTTATTGGTAACCGGTGACTAAAGCTCCTTTTCTGCAACACATGTACGAACAAATATACAGCCTTCGTTAACAACTCCAAATACTGCAATCATACTAGGAATATAACCCTACTATTCAAACGCTATCTATCCTATAATCGTGCTATATGTTTGTTTTTTCGAATCTAAGCAGAACAAAAACAACTTTTTTGTCACTTGCCAGTGGCTTATTTTTTAGATGATTTGTAATTATAACTTCCCTGTTTTAACTAATCTCTCTAAATGTTTTGTGATTCCTATATTTTTGTATTGTCCGGAAGTTTGGCAATATTATTGTATTAAAGGAAATATGTGGTTGCTGTAGAAGTCACATGGCAGTGGTTTGTCCATAAAGTATTATTTGGGCGTGGAGTTTAGAGAGGTAATATCTGAATTACATTATAAGGTAGATTTCTGAATGTACATTAGGTTAACTATATTATTTGGCTACATAGTACACACTCGATCTGCGATAATACACTCAGTGAGAAGTGAACAGAGACTAAAGACGATATCCCACGAACTGGGCGAAGAAATAAAATTCTTAAAACTTTCTTAAAACCTTATTTATATAATATATTGTTTGAACTACTAATGATGGTAATAATAATAAATAAGAGCAGGAAGGACTGAAAGTTCCAAAGACCTTGCCCGTTTGTACAGCACCCGTAACCGCACAATGCTTCCTCCCTAATATTACATGTCTGTTGTGAGTTTCAGGGCGTCCCTGCCCTAAACTCCAGATAATTTCAACTCGTCCATGCCCTTACATTCGCATTGTCTGTGCACTGGTTGCATTGGTGCAGGACGCTTTTTCCTGACACTCTTTTTTTCTTCCTAGAGATTCATTACGGCATCGATCCAAGCTTGGCCCCCAATGCCATCAAGTTCTCCGCTGTGTAATACCATACGATACAAGTTTTTGATGTACAAACGGAACTGAATTTTTTAAAACGCTGCAGTTCTCGATATGTCACCTGGTCGCGGGACTCGAACCGGCTTTTTCGCAGCCAGAGACGTAGTCACCCAAGCTACCGCGCTGACACAGCGCTGTAAGATAGTATGTTCAACATTGTGTGCCTTCACGGTGCTACAGAATACGCATATATCCATCATTGCTTTCCCGATTTTGACCATCCAAGTTGATACTGGCCTGGTCCGGGCAGCACCTTGGTAGCACCATACGCTACCTCCCCGTCCGCCATCCGGTATCACACTCTTGGCCCAAGTACCCTTTGTCTGTCCCCCAGGTCATTCCTCCTGCCAGCCATCAATCCAGAAGTCGCGAGCTCTCCTCTCTCGGATCTTGGCCAGAAGCAGAAGCGCGTACCGTCCGGTATGCCCGGCAAAACTCGTTTTGTTATTTTAGCTGACCTCAGTGCGCTTCTATATTTTACTGTAAAAAGTGCGAGGTACCCTCATACCGCACTAAATTCTGCCATCGAGAATAGTAGCCTGCGGTTCCCGCCTCCCGCCCCACCGACCTTCGGCAAGATCCAAGGTAAACTCAGGGTGACTAGGCTCAGGCTGATAGGCAATATTCATTTATATGCGATGCGTGGTCAGTAGGCACAGCGCTGCCTCGATTAGCACCGGTATTTCTCAACTAAATCTGTGTTAGAAAAAACATTCCGTTTCGTCAACGTAAACAACAATGTCGTATTATAATTTTTTATTTGTAATAAACATTGACTTTCCCCACCAGAGGGCATGATAGATCTTTCTATTCGAGATGAGAAAAGGCGATAAAGCAGGGTCAACATTCAAAACATTTCGATAGCATTTGTTTGAGGTGACACATAATTCGTCCAAAACCAAGCTCAATGTCAAGTCCATATAAATGTGAAATGCAAGTTTACCCAAATGGCTGATTTCTAGATTTCTCCACTTCGGCAACTGTACAACTTTTTTTTGAAGGAACTAGGATTGGGGGCTACTGCGTGGATTGGGGGCTTTACTTGCTAATTGCCCAGTAGAGGACTGTAGCCGTCAAAGACTCAGTTTCCCACCACAGATTTGCAACAGGGCGCTATATACCAATTGGCACCACCTGCCAACAGGATCCCAGACCTACCTAGTTCTCGGCATCGCCTCTCCACCCCGCTCTTGATAACCCTTTACTGGCTTGCGGGATTTTAAAGATCATGGCTAACTACTGATTGCGTAGTTTCCCAATAGTCAGAGGGGTTGCGTTCGAGTGTGGGATGGTTCATCGGCAAGCCAGCCAACTCAGCAGACGTGACGTCTCTGACACACCATCAGGTTTGATGGGAGCTTCGGAACTGCCGCCAAATTGTGGGGGACCTATGTAGTTGATAGAGAACTAACTTACTTACCGGCAGCGGTATTATTTATTGCATCTTCTACTAAAATTCTTAAGTTGCAATATCCACTATACTCTACTATCACCCCGGGGAAGATCCTTCATGGCAAATTGCGATCGATTTGACGTGGTCACCTCCTTATAGTCTTGGAATAAGGCAACAAGTGTAGAATCGCGGAGCAAGCTACTGTGTGAATTATAGGTAAATGATCACCAAAGATGCTGTGGGAATTATAATAACCTAACTGTCACCCTTAATTTATTAGGAGAGTAAATATCAGAAATGTATTTGATTTCACCTAACTTCAGCGCCAACATGGATTGAACCTTGCACCCTGTACCTGTTTGGAACTCATCCTCTAATGCAACGTCATCTTGTCTAAGTTTAGTTTCTTCCTTTTGGTAGATAGACTTCTTTGATTCCCGGAAATTAGTTGAAGCAGAACCTTGGCAACATTCACTGCGTTATCGCGCCCATTTTGGCGGGTGAAACTTTAGAAAGTTTCACCTTACTTTTACTTTACACCGTCGTGATTTCATGATGAAACAGAACGTTGAGATGACGGCATTCAGGGATGCACAAACCCTCTAAGAGTAGGTACAGGGACACATAAATCGAAACGACAGCAGAAGAAATCACTCACAGATAAATTAGATCGGAGTTTACGAAGCTATAGCCCCGACTGAGTAGCAGATGACTACACTGGATCCTAAAAAGAATAAGTTTTTCGGGGAGATTCTTACCCAGCATTTAAAGACCACGGTAGTGCTTTCGGCATTGCTTCATTATACAGACCCTTTTAAACAAAATGTGCAACGGTGGGGATCGAACCCGCACACTTACGTGTTAACTTCTGTTACACGGCGCACATGAATGCACCACTCGACCGGGCTTGGTTCACCCTGTTGTTGCAAAGCCGATGCCATCAGACCACTCTTTACAGTCCCTCCCAGCCTTGGTTGGGCGGCGTGCGATGTTTTGTTTGCGCAGAACATGATTTGCTTTTTATAACGGCGAGAATAATTCGAAACAAATAATGTTCATCGAGGGTATTTATATTGTCAAGCGCTATACAAGCTTACATTACTTATAATTAGTACTTATATAGTGAGGAGAGGTGGATACTTTCCTCAGCTTAGGCACATGTTCGTAGACTACTGTGAGCCTGTTTTAGGCTACATATTTTTCGCTCACTATTTCCCTGTTGTTTAATATCAACGCACGATAATGTTACAAACGTTATTTACTGCCTAAATATGATTTCAATTCATTATAATTAGTAGTGTTCACAAGCCCGTTGAGGGGCCGAACGCCTGCGACAGAATTGCACCTCTGGGGCAAAATTTCAAGATATGTGGGAGCATTGACGGAGAAGAAAAAAAGTCTCAGCAAGGGAAGTTTTTGATTTCATCTTTGTCAAAACGCGAACTTACTGTTGCCTCTACCAAACGAAAATGAAATAATGCAAAAGTAACAGCGTTATTTTTTCGTGATGCTGACTGTTGCTGCTGTCCACATTTTTGGAGTGATGTTAGTTTTTATTCCGGTTGTCATGACAGCAGCAACAGCAGATAAGACCTGGTCCTAAGCTATCGCAAACGCCAACTGAAACAACCATTTCTATGGACGGAGCGGCCACAGATCTCAAGGGCTGCTCACGGACCATAAGAGAATGTCAAACACATACAACATCGTTTTAGCCTTAGTGCCAATATTATATCGGGCGATTGGAATTATAATACGGTTTATTGATATTCACCTAGAACCACACGTTCAGTGGCACTGTTGTCCAGGCGGTAAATACATAAATCGAGTAGACAACGAGCGACCAACTGATGATTTCATCCTTGCCGTGGGACCTAAAAAATGTTCCAGATATTTGGTGGCAAAAATAGAGAGTGCTGGAGATTAGCCCTTGTGAGTATGATACTCGGCCCTAAAACGGGTGTAAGTTGTTACACCCAGCATTCAGTTAAAAAATTAATCTTATGTTCACCGGTTCGTTAGATTTCTTGTAAAATTCGTTCTCATGAACGAGCACTCAGGGACGGCGCTCTGAAGTCAACCACAGTACAGATCACACACGACTGTGTGTCGAGGTTTTCTATAGTCAATCGATAGGGACACTAACTCGAGATCATAAAGGCTCTTCTCAACATTAAGGTCAGCAGTAATGTGAAGATCGACGGGATTAGGTATGTGAACAGCATCGTCTTGAAATATGCCTCCAAATGTATTTACGAACACTTTTGAGCACGCCCGCATTCTTGATTAAACAGGAACAAGCAAAGCATCGCCGACCTGCCGTTGCCACCTAAATAAAAACATAGCCATAATTTATATTATCCGGGTCGGACCAAACAGTCATTTTAATGGAATAAATCTCACAATGTTGCATGACTCGCCAACTGAGCCGTGCACGATCTTCTCCGATTTGTGTGACATGTCTTCCTATATCAGAAAAAAAGTGACATAGAGAAGCCAATTCCATCCCTAAGTTGTAAACACGGCTAGCCAGGGTTCAACGATATTTTGATGTCAACACATACCAAAATTTCTGTCCATACAACAAGTCATAACCATAAAATGTAATTTATCCTGTCAAAATATGATACAACAGATATTCTTTTGCAATAACAAAGTTTTTATCTGAATTTAACCATTGTAGAGTTTTGTACTTACTCAACACTATAGTCGTATCCATTCAATTCTGTTTTCGAGGTAATTTCTCATTATGGTTGAAATAAGCTGACTAAATTTGCTGTGTCCTAGACCCTGTTATTTGTATTTTTCCATTCCTTAAAAATGTGCTATCAATATTCGTATATTCACTATTCAGCGAGTAATCTAATTAGTTAAGGTCTTGTAGATAATATGTAAGTGTCATCTACAACAGTAACAGAGACAATAAATGAATGAATGAGTAAAATGAGTGGGCAGATACTAATTCGAAACCAGTGACAGGTATTGCAGCAAGCTTAAACATGTATGTCGTCAATCCCCTCCTCGAGGAAGACCGTAGTATTGCCGAGTGGCCATGAAGATCCGAATCTTATTCACGAATGTAATGAATTGTCGGCATTTTGACAATCCAATAAGAAATCTAGATTAGTTTCAGGTTCCGATTTGACATCGAGCACACAAAGTATTCTATCTGCTTTGCTCGTCACCGATATTGAACCACTTCCGTCCATTACATCTCTGTTTAACGTCCGGTGGGAGGACCATCGTCTAGCACTTTACTGATATTCTACTGATGCCGGAACTACGGTAGTTTGTATCAAATACCCTTTGATTGCCTTTTCTGTTAGGAAGGCCGTACGGGCCTGATTTTAGAATGTGCAGAAAATGCATAAGGAGCATTGACAGGGTGGTTTCACCCCTACTCCTTGACCATTTTTAATGCAGTGTGCTCTAGTAACTCATGAAACATGCAAAAAATCGGTGTGCCTTTTGAGGCCCCCACTCCATCGAAAGATTTAGATGTCCGTGAGTTAGCACTCTGTAACACGCATATACGTAGAATCACACTTCCTTATTCTTTAATAGCATTCATTTCGTAAATAATTTTTAAACCTTTTCCTTTGAAAAAAATTTTTTTTAGTAATTTTAAAACCTATTCCACCACCTTCCCGTATTTGTAAAACCTATCTCAATGGAATCGTGATTTAAAACCATAATAGTCATTTAGTTAAACAAACGTCATAGCATCTTTAGCAAGAGTCAATAAGGAATAAAATTGAATAGGGTAGCCAATCATCCTGTTGTTCTCAACTCTTGTACTTAAATAGACATCCCAAGGCACTGGAAGGTGCTTCCTAGATATCAACTATCACGCCAAATGAAGAAATCTATGACGCCCGACTGTACACGTGAGGCTTGGCTTTTTTTTATTTTACTACGTTGTTCAGTGTGGACTCGAAACATAGCTTCCATTCCAAGCGCCAAATCGAAAAACAGGAACTTAATCATACATAATTCAATCCATTAGATGGGTTGTCCTTCAGCGATCACTGTGGCCGATCCTAAAGTAAATTTTGCGGACTGTCTTAAACCTTTAACGTCCGCTGTACAACTCCTTTCGTCATTGTTTCATTAGACGGACAACCCGTTCTTAGATGCAAAGGTACAACGGTGGGGATCGATCCCGTTTGTGCAATCATCTACGTCGGTCTCATGTTTTTTGGCAAGGCGCACACGAATGCACCGCGCCACCGGGTTCGGCGCATAGGCCGATCCAAACACAAGTTCACCATCCATGATCCGGAATGGATGACTCAGTAGTCGAATATACGCGACAACTGTTGTTGGCCACAGTGCACACAAATATTCGCTTCTTAGAACCGATCGAACTAAAACGAGGAGATAACATTTTAAAAGAATCATCCAAAAGGGTTTTTACGAAGAAGAAAAAGTAACCTCTCAGTAAGGAAGAAACTGTCTCACCCACGGGATATTCTATACTAGTGATTGACAAATAAGAACCCATAATTTCGCTCAACTATGTCCCATTATTTCTAGGGATTCAATTTGTTTACGCTTGTTGCATCGCAGCTGAAGGCGAGACAGCTGTTTTATCCTTATTTTATTAATTCATTTTAACTACAAATACTTACTTCACCATTTACTTAAACTTTATTATCATTATAAATGATCGAATGTGCATCTAAATAACCCCGAGTTTATTAAACAGGTTACCTTCGGTAAGCTGCACCAAAGTAAGCGAAAATGCAGACTCACTCAAACCGCGGACTTTCTTTCAGATGAAAGCTCCTGATGCACGTCCACTATTTCTGTCGATACCATTTTTTTTTTATTATTATATGTCTTACGTGTCTCCAACGATCCCCTTGGGAGGTACTAACGTGTAAATGACAATGGAATGAGACCTCCCATCCAAGAACCAAGGGCTCGCGGGGGGATGGGACGCGCTATGAGGGATCACCTTGGTTTTGGTTTATGACTAGGAGTCCATCTATGCGCGTTTAACAAAAGCACAATTTCACACAGCAAACGACCAAAAATAATTACATCGTAGATGAACGGATTTCGAGTTTTTATTTGCCACAAACCCCCATTTTTGCGATTTGCTTTCAGTCAAAGTTTAATCGTGGTCCTGTCACTCTTTATGGAATCCATGGTGGCGCCTGTGTGTATACGATAAGAATATGGATGTTGCATCAATTAAGAAACAAGCACAGCTTGGTAGTTTGGAGCTGCGTTGGTCCCGTGATAAAGATCTAATATCTGGGAGATTACTTATTTATGTAAGCGATGAAAGCCCTCTGAAATCAATACATTGGCAAATATTACTGTCAATGGTGTGGATATATTATGGATAAGTTGGATTATCCATCGGGATGGCATAGAAGGAACGCTCGGAACTTGGGACCAGGAGGGGCTGAGGTTCACATACAACAGGTATATGCGAATCGACGCGGTATTTACTTGCAGATTTGTAAATAAAGTTATCATATGCTGTATCGTGTTGTTCCTCACAGAGCTTATTAACAACATATATAATAGAAAGAGTAACAAATCAAATTAACTAAGGATTGCATCCGTCGGAGCAGTCTCGGAAGAAACATTATTATATTTATTAAGTATTATAAAATGCAGTCGAACGAAGTTTGTAATATCACTGGCGGTAATTGTCGCAAGCAAGCAAATAGTTACGTCAATTGTATGTATGAATCCAATATAATTATTGTTGTTCGCACACAACGTGCCATGCATAAGTCCGCACCACCTAATAATAGTGGTACTTACATTAAATATAATTAACAACAAGCCGGCCAGTAGTGATTTTTGGAATGTTTTTATACAGTTGAGAGATGAAGAAGGTCTTCTATAAGGATTTATACAACATATGTAGTTGGAAGATGCGCATACCATTATCGCTGAGAATGATGTCTATTTTTACTTAACTGTTAATTGGCTGACTGTTCACTTGCAGGGACACGAAGATCAACTTGTTTTATCACGAAAATGAACTAGCGTCCATTGGCTTTTTATCTAACCCAAAACCTGCAGTATAAATCAGTCAGTGTTCGTTTACCTGTGCAGAATACCTAATCATACGAGCTAGGGTCAGCCTAAACATTATGAATTATTTACTTAAGTATAGTTAAACAGAAATGTAGGAAGTACGATACAGAATCAGTTCATGCATCCATTGATATTATCTAGCACCAAAAAGGGAAATACAAAGAACAGGACTCACCAGCTGAACTCTAGCAAACATCAGAATCTCTCCTCAATTCGCAAGGGTTGGGCTGTCTCCGGCTTGAAACCTAACGCTCTATCCGAATTCAAATGCCCTTACTGCATTTAAACATGGTAAGAAGAAGTATCCGTAACAATATCAACGTAATCCTCACCACCTCTGTCGGTAGTGTCTCCGTCGGACAGCCAGTACAGCTACTGCTGGGACAGTTCGGACTTCTCCGGCTGAAGCAGCAGCGAGAACACGAACCTCTGCCGCTGAAGAGAAGAGAATGCGACCGACGTTCACTCACGACGAACAGTGGTAGTAGCGGCGGGCGCGCACGGTCACAGTTAGTCAGTCATGGAGCCCAATCTACCCTCTCCTACTTCGGAGTCACGTGATCAAAACAGCAAGAAAACTAAAACTATGCACAAATATAAACAGACAGACGATTTGAAGTAGATTACGCCATGGCTTCTGGGTAGTAATCATTTGTATCGGGTCAATCATTATTATTCTTATTCTATTCTGGGTAGAGTATATTGTCCAACTTCCTTCATTAATTACTTGACCAACAAGATGAAGATGAAAATCGTAGCAAATATCGTTACGATCCAGAGGCTCGTGTTGAGCTGTCACCTTTCTTCAAATGCCTGTTTCTGTACCTTACTTAAGTAAATGAGCTGTCGCTAGCTAAATACCTTACGCGTACATACTATTGACAGCAAGGCTCAAAGCGCACTGGTCTACCTCTAGATTACCTTATATGTATAAACTGCGCACATGCCTAACTTAGCGATCAATTCGTAGGCTTCTACAGAAATTATAGTTTAAATACATGCGAAGTGTTTCCTTGCAAACTGTTCTAAGTACACGTCTTCGGTTCAGAACCATATATTTTTTTCAGATTTCCCCCAGCGACCGTCACAAACTGCCAGATTAGCGGGGAAATATTCGCATAAAAATACTTAAAAATTTTGTTAAAATCAATAGAAATTATCGTAAGTCGGTTCCTTTTCAAGGAGTCTGAAGAGTTTCTTTGTAAGGGGGTAAAGAGTTCTAATGGAACGAATTGTTGTTTTGCGATTTAAATCCAAGAACGACCCAGTCATTAGAATTATGCCTATCATCCTCGTCATTGTTGTAGTGACTGACCAGATGCGACCAGACGATAGGGTACGGCTTTCGAAAGAAAAGGTCTTGACTGATCGACCTAGAGGCAGTAATGAAAGCTGCTCAGACGGAAAAGAGGAAACCCAGAAAAGGACACTGTATGGCTATTCTTCTAGAAAAACGGCTTCTGTTCCATAAATTCGGAAGTGATCCTCGAAACCTTGGAGAGAGGCGGAGTCTCGTGGTATCTGAAGATGATTATAGGGAAATACAGAGCTCTGGCTAGGGCCAGCCTCCCACGTTGAGTATGGCGGGAAGGGGTGTCAAGGTTGGTTCCTGGGCCCATCTTGTGTTGGTTCGCCTATTACCGATTCCTGGAACTAGAGGTCAATCTGGTTGCGTATGCAGAATACCTTGCTATCGTAGTTGCAAGGTGCCATATATTTATATTTATAAATATATGGCCGTGCTTGAACGTATAGTTATGCGGACACAGATAGCCGTCAAGAGGGAAGTCAGGTACCTTGAATTATCTAAGTATTTACGACGCATGTCGAGCAAGCGCCAAACAAGGCCGCCAAGATCGTCCAAGAGCTTGCCAGGGTCATCTTGAGGTCGAATGAAGCAAGCGAGACTAAACGCCGTTTGCTTGTGTCTGTTGTCGGCTCTATCATGCTATACGGGGCACGTTGACGAGCAACCAACATCTACTTTAGAATAAAATATACCGAGCATATAAGACGGTTGCAACAGAAGTCGCTTTCGTCCAGGCCCGAGTATAGGCTCCGTGGAGACATCCCTAAGATAGCGAAAGAAGCTGTAGCACGAAAACACTGTTGTGAGTAGGCAGGACCAAGGGAGAAAACCCTGTCAAGAAAAATATGTAGAAGCTCAACGAAGAGAAAAACGCCGGCCGCCAGTGGACCAGGAACTGATAGTGACATTGAAGAAATCTATAGCATCGCGTACATAATTCTAAGATTTGAAAGGTTTGCCGAAAGGTGACAGGAAAAGAAAGAACCTGCGGTCGAGAGCTTACTAAGGAGGACATTGTCTTGTTGTTGCTAGAGACCATTTATCATTCCTATCAATTATATGCGTCGCCGTGTAAGCCATTCCTGAAAGGTTCACATAGTGGTGTAACCTGAGAGGGCAGGGTAATTGTCGGGTGTATTTTTTTCAAGAAGTGTGATCAATCTGCAAGAATTGTGGAGAGTTGCAGCCGGAAAAGAGAGTCGGAACAAGTGTAAGTAGATTGATATAGTAGATTATAGGAAGCTGAGACAGCATGGGGGGTCAAGCGTATGATTGAAAAAGGACTGTGAGGATGGTATGCAGTTCGCAAAATGCGGTCATGACATTCGCGGCTAATATTTAGAGCTTTATAAAGCAATTCATCACAACTATGACCAGGATGACGTTGCGGTAACACTAGAAGAATTCACCGTGTCGGGCGGACGGTCGTCAAGAATAAAGGTGTCCCGTAGAAAGAAAGCATTGTGACACAGCATCTATTCTCGTAGCATCTATTCTGAACCAAGAAATATGTTCGGACAAGTTTGGTCTCTTTGCGATGTGCAAGTGATGAGATGTCCCATTAAGTCTGGCCACCAAGAAGTAATTGTATTCTTCTTCTGGACTGTGAAGGCGTACAAGCATAATCCAGAGGTCGCCCTATACTAACACCCCTATACTGGAACGCCCTATACTAAAATACAATCAAGGCTCTGTTAGAAAATACCTGGGAGTAAATATTAGTGACAGGTTAGTCTGCGGTCAAAATGTATAAGGCATTTCATGAAACAACGTTGCGAGTGGTCGAGAGGTTCTGACGCAGAAAGTTATCCCTGAAGGTGCGACGCATAGAGGAGCACAATCGAGAGCTTTACGAAAACCGAGAATTGCAAAGCTGATCAAGCTGGCAAATTGAAAGGTCTACGGGAAAAAAGAGTCTCGGGCGTGCATTGAGAAGGTAGAAATGAATATTGGGAATGAGTATTATTCAATCGGGCAAACTGAAAGGGGTTTCGGATATGCTATTGCCAAGCTGGAACTGAACGATGGTTTATCAGCACTGGTGAGCTAAGACGGGACAATGAATACGAGAAAAGGCTTGCCAGGCCCCTCGATTACTTCTTCCATATGTAACTTTTTTTGGGAAGAGGGCAAGGTTCCCACAATGTATAAAGGGGAATGGATAACGTCCTGTGCATAAGAAAGGCAAGAGCGATGATTCCGGAAATAGAAGACCCGTCTCGCTGACTGCTATCATTTGTAACATAAGAGAGAGTATTATTAGTAATGGCGATGAACTAGAATGCTCCCATGGACGTTATACACACAGCTTTTGAAAACATTCGCACTGAAGCGATCCTGTCAGTCCCACCGGCCATGGGAGTGTGCCCTAAGTTGATCAAATGGGTATACGATTTCCTGCGGGGAGATTTTTTTATTGTTACGGTGAAGGATGCCTTCTCCAGACAAGGACGCGCCACAAAGGGATACCCACAAGACACAGTACTGGAAAGCGTATTATATCAATCAGCTGTTCGCTCTCGAAGCGTGAGGATGACTGCCACTAAGCTCCATCAGAAGCCTTGTGTCACCTTGATTCCGCAGTGATGGAAGTGTGCCGGTCCCTTAAACAAAGATAGAGAGCCCTTTATACTGGACGCAAAGTGTTCCATCCGGAAAAATTGAAAATGTGTGCAAAAATTCCATCCGGACCTCCCTGGAGTCTAATGTTTCAACTGACCAGCAGCTCCCCTCAAACATTCCATCTACCACCGACCCACCCTTCGTTACTTTTCTATTCAGTCAAGTTCAGTTACTACATCTGTCACTTGGGAACGGTGCACTTGGCCCTTGTGGGGCTATTTCGAAGGGAGAGCAATCCGTACTCGAACTTTATCAGTATGCTCGGCGGAATGACATTGTCATCTCTGGCATTCCAGTCACTGAGCATGAAACCGAAGACATTCTCTACTTCGATATCCTAGAGCTGTGACACAGTCTCTGTTCTGAGGTGGTGTTGGACCCTAAGGATCTTGAGGTTGCCATCGCTTCCCCAAACGAACAGTTAAGAAGAAGGAAACGGAAGTGCTGGAACAAATCATTCATCATTGTTTGTTCCAGAACCGCTATCTCAGAAAATATTTAGGGTAGTCTTCCTAGCTATATTCATGTTTCCTCACCAGATAAGACCATCCAATTCACATAAAATTAACCATGTTTTGTTATGCTTTAACTGCAACTTGACTGATCTATCGAATTCTTGTATCTCCAAGAACAACTCACCCCGAAGTCTATTAATCACTTTAAAACCCACACTAATTACTTGGAAGATCACACACGTGATAATAACCTTTTCATAATCGTCATATCCGGTAAATCGGCCTTTATGAACCTTTATGAACCCGGATTTCACGGCGAGTTCACTATCCGTAACTCTGATTACCTTGGTGGTGGAATTGCTGTCTATTCGTTTTGTGTCCTAAATTACTCACTACGTTCCGACCTAAATTTTCCTGGAGTCTACCTTTGCTTACTTCTACAAAAATGTTTGGATTGAGTCCCTAAATGGTATCGAACCCAACATATTAACTGAGTGTTGTTTACCGTCAACATTTTGGCCCACTAGCCGAATTTTTAAGCGCATTAGAGTTGACGTTAGTGAGGATTAGCCGCGAAGAAAAACCATGCATTAGCCTTCAATGTCAACGTTTGTGACGCTCGCTCCCTCCGCGATGATTACATAGTCGTATTAGTACTATACAGCTTCCACAATACAATAAATGAGATCACCTGTACTCCGGGTCCTTCGGTTTTAGCTCCTGTCTCGACTATATCTGGACCAAGTTGCCAGCATCTGGAATAATACACACTAAGTTCAGTGATCACTTGTCCACCTTTGTAAATATCCGCAATCCCCATTACCACTCCAAACTACTCCAGCAATCGAGCTTCGTATAGTTGGCCTAATATCCACAGTCAGGAAGAGACCCATTTCTTCTTCCACATTCTCTCTGACCTTCAAAGGCTCAGTAATCTCTGATATCTCTGCGGTCCCTGAAGCTCTCAACGATATTTCTCGTCTTGCTTATTGATCCGCATCTCGAGACTTAATACACCATCTCTTCCACCTTCTCACCTACACCACTATCTCCGTTCTTCTTTATATATTGCCATTCCGACAATACATTACATCATTTCGAATTGTAATTCGCTGTTGTCTCGTCTTACACAATTGTGGCAGACAACTTTCCATCTCCGTGGCGATATCGATTTGACTCTGCCAAAGATTACTGTATCACTTTCAAGGGAGGCGATAAACAGGTGTGCGGCTAGTGGAGACCAATGGCGGTATCCTTCCCCTTGGAGAAAACTGTAGAAAGAGTTCTCCTCGATCAGTTTAGTTAATTTCTTGCCGAACACAATACCCTCAACATACAATACACCTCAATACACCCCAATCCAGTTCAGCTTCCGCAGGCATTGTAATATCACCCTCCCGATAGCACGACCTTCTGAATCTCTACAAAGAGCAAAGAACTCCGATCAGCACTCGTGTGTAGTCCCACTCAACTTGTGTAAGGCTTTTGACTCCGTCAGCTCGATTATTCTCTTCAAGAAACTCCGTGCCTAAAATTTCTCCGAAGATGCTGTTGTATAGTCTTTCATGTTGCATCGTAGTCGGCGCGTCGGTCGTGAAGGTTGAGTCATTGAACAACGGTGTGCTCTGTCCATCAGATGTCTCCTGCGGAAATCACGTTGACCTGTCTGATACAGCTCCGTACAACACAATTATGAATATGAGCCGCAATCAGGATAACGACCCCGAAGTACTACCGGCCATATTCTTCAAGGAGACAGCGCTTGGTTTAGCGACTGAGCTAGACCTTTCAGCGGCCCCTCGATGAGGAAAAGTTGCCCATGGGGCACTGGACGGCATAGATCGCACCCGCGCATAGAAGTGGCAAGCGCAGTGACCCAACCAACATACGTACAAAGTATGTGTCTCTTATCTCGGTACGTTGTAAACTAGTGAAACGTATGCGCGCCAATAGTCTCAAACACAGAACGACAGAACCTAATCACCTCGAGCCCGTACGCATATAGGAAGAGAAGGCCTACGATTGCGCAACATTGCTGGACGTCGTTCTATTCATGCTATTCATGACCTCTATCAAGAGTCTGTAGTGGAGGAGAGGCTCAGGGCTTTCTCGGAAGAGAACGGACTACTTTCGGATGCCCAATATGGCTTCAGAAAGTCGAGGTCTGTGTTAACGGCGGTGCACAGAGTGCTCTCGAAGGCAGAGGTACTGGCCAAGAAGACACGTAAAAAGCGGGAGTACTATCTGTCGATCATGTTGGATGTTCGAAACACATTCAACAGCTTGCCGTGGCCAGTGGTACTGAAAACGCTCAGGACGCAAAGAGTCCCGACTTACCTAACCCGGATAGTCGCTGACTACCTGAAAGACAGCGTCATCGTCAGCGAAGGCGTCCGTCACAAGATGGCAGCGGGTGTACCGCAAGGTTCCATTATGGGCCCACTCCTATGGAACCTTGCTTACGACGGAGTGCTCCGCTTGAGGCACGGCCTCCCGGGGGGCACGGACATCGTGGCACACGCCGACGACATAGCACTCACGGTAAAGCCGCGCACGGAAAGCGAACTAGAGACAAATGCCAACCTTGCATTGGCGGGAACTGAGACTGTTTTTTTCGAGCTGACCCTCAGCTGTTCCCCTATCTGACAGGCCTCAGCTCTTAACCTTTAGGTATTACTATGAGGACCTGTCGGGGCCACCTTTGCCACTGGAACTGGCCCCCCAGAAGTCTGAGGCGATCCTTCTGATAGGGAAAAAGTAGTGCCGGCACGAGCTCTGTATCTCACTCGATGGAGTACAAATCGAGCTGAAAAAGACAGTGCGATACCTGGGCGTTCATCTCGACCGAGCGCTACGGGGATCCCCTCACATGGCGATTGCAGCGCAGAAGACTACGAAAACGGCGGCTGCTGGCCAGGCTGATCCCGAACATCATCGGTCCAAGGGAGGGAAAGCGACGGTTACTGATGAGCGTGGCCGAGTCCATCATTCTCTTCGGTGCCCCCGTGTGGCCCGAACCAGCCTTGGAGACTGACCGCAACTTAAAGATCACGCTGAGGGTCCAGAGCACACTTGCGTTGAGAGTCTCGCAGGCTTACAGAACAGTAAATGGGGACGCGGCCTTTGTCCTGGCAAGCAACATGCCATGGGACATTAAGGCCAAGGAACGGAAGAAGGCATAGTCGGGCTCGACGAGGGATAAGGACAGACAGACCCCCGAGTAGCCAGTCTCAATCGGGAATCCATCCCTCATATTAGGGAATGGACGGAAAGACCTGGTGGTGAGCTGACCTATGATCTGTCCCAGTTCCTTACGGGACATGGAGACTTTACGGCGTATCTATCACGCTTTAAGGACATCGGCTCCTCCTGCACGCTCTGTGAGGCTCACGACGAGGACGATGCGATGCACACAATGGCGAGCTGTGCAACGCTTAGCGAGGTCAGGGCGAAGCACATGCCGATAGAACTGAACCTAGATGAAGGCATGCGAGCCTTCGTCAAGTTCCTCTGCACACCGACTGATAACTGGAACAAGGGTGAGCTACTCGCGAGAGCGTTGCTTACCTCCAAGGACAGGCTGGAGAGGAACCGCATAGCCAAACCGGCCTATGCAGTTTCCGCACAAGACAAAGGACTAACCGAGGGATAGGACACGGTCGGCGATAAGCGCTGACTGCCGGTCCCTGTAAGACATTGTTCAAAGTAATTCCTCATGGATAAGTACTGAACAATGTCTCAAGTCACAAATCGGTTGGAGGTTTAGTCAGTAAGAATCTGACACTACCACTCGAATACCCTAGAAGTGAAGAGTGGTGCCTATGCAAGGTTTGCCTTTAACCTCTGTATTTAAAAAAAAACCAGGTCCTGAGCTCAGGGATCAGGGACTGGGTCCCTGCTCCTGGGCTGTCTCGGTCGTGCCTAGGTCGTCGTCCAGGCCGAGCATTGCTCTTTCGTCAGCTAGAAGGTCCCAGGAAAGCATCTTGGTTAAGGCGAGGACAGCTTCAGTGGAAACCGTCCTGTAGGCTCTTGCGGCTCTGACGGCGACAGTTCTTTATACGGTCAGCAGGTTCTTCCTGTCTTTCCCGCTACGGAGTGCCATGTCCACCCAGATTATTTGTGCCAGTGAGGTATACTGCCTCGCTCTTTTCCGGCGCGATTTGGAGGAAGTGTTCTTCCATCTAGTCTTCTGTCATAGCCAGCACTTCGCTCGCCTTGTCCTCGAGCTCGTTCTCTGTCCTCGCGGTGATCACCACCGCAAGGTCGTCCGCATGTGCCACCCACTTGACCCCAGGCAGTTCAGGCATCCCGAGAACATTGTCATATGCTAGATTCCAGAAAGTAGGACCCAGCATCGATCCCTGAGGCACTCCCGCCGAGATGTCTCGGCTCGCAGCGCCCGTACGCACCACTCTCTCTTCCAGGTACGAGGAGATAAGTCTCCGGAGGTAAGGCGATATTACTTTCCTCTCAAGCGCCCTCATCACTATCCCACAGTTCATTGTGTCGAACGCGTTCTTGACGTCCAGTAATACAACAAATACACTTTTATTAACCAAAAGGGGTGGTACAGAGATTATTAAAGAAATTACATAAATTGGTAAAAGCGAAGGGAATTTTTTCAATAGTGGTAATGGCAAATCTCCACTTCCTGAGTCTCGTATGAGACGTGCGACTCTCCAAGAGATCAAATTATTTAGCTTTTCGGTGCGCGCTACTGACGCAGAGGGTTTGGATGAAATTCGATGAAATGTTTGACAGAGCTATTTGGTCTTAGTCTCTGAAACAAGCGTAGGTCCGCAGTACCTACTATGGGAGGGAAGCTTCACTACTTCCCTCGGAACATCACAACGCAGACTGACTCTTCGGATGAACCTCGACTGCACCCTCTCAAGCGTTAGGATATGTTTTTTGAGATAGGGCCTCCAAACTGGAGAACAGTAAAGAAATTTTGGAATGACAAGGCTCTAATAGAGCGCAAGATAGAAATTGACATTTTTGATAATAAAACATCTAAAGATGGTGTTACATATTAATGAGGCAGACCGAACCATCTCAGTAACATGCAGATCAAAAACTAGGGAGGAAGTCATTATGACACCCAGATCCCGCATGGAGCTTTCACACTTGATAACATCACCATTGATTGTGTATTTATTTTTATAAATAGAGGTGCACATAACTGCACATTTCGGAATGGAGATCAACCTATCGTTCTCACAACACCACTGTTCAACAGCTGTAATGGCTGATTGGAGGAGGGGCCTGTCATCAGCACACCGCACTGGTGCATACAATTTCAAATCATCAGCATAGAACTTGTGATTACACCAACTATTTTTGAAATCTAACACAAAGATACAGAACAAAAGTGGGCCCACGCACAAACCCTGAGGTACCCCAGATGGGCACCGATCATATGTGCTAAGAGTATTGTTAATTTTTACGCAGAACTTTCTATCCGTGACATAGCTTCGGATCCACTCAACACTATGTGGATTTACTTTGACAGATAAAAGTTTGGAGATTAAAAGGCTATGATTGACGCGGTCGAATGCTTTGGAAAAATCAAAGTAAATGTAATCATAGTCGACTTTCTCATTCTGAAATAGAGCCAAGTCATGGGCCATTTCAATCAGCTGGGTTTCGGTCGATTTTCCTTTGGTAAAACCATGTTGTTCGCTGTCAACTAGATCACTTATGGAGAGGTATGAGTAAATGTGATCTACGAATATCTTTTCAAAAATAAGGCACGCTATGGACCCCTGGGCTACAGGTCTGTAGTTACCTACATAACTCTTGTCTTTCGCTATATGGACAGGCGTAACAATTGAGAGCTTAAAGCAGTCAAGGACTGTTCCGTCCTCATAGGAGAGGCAGAAGATCAATTTTAACGGTCCAACAATAGCCAGACCCAATTTCTTGTATAGGATCGGCGGCAAGCCATCAGGGGTTTGACTGCACTTTAACGGTAATTCCTTGATCTTTCTTAAGATAAGATGATCCGAAATATACAGCCTTGGACAGTGTGCTCTCACGTTTACAGTAGCCGTGTGGTTAGCAGCTGTACTTTGGGACACGAACACTGACCCGAAAATGGACTTAAATGCTTCTGCTTTGAACAAAACGTCCTGCTCCAGGACACCATTAATTTGTATGGCACCAACCCCGTCTACACTTTTTATCCGTTTGTTTGCATATCTGAAGAACTCTTTGCTGTTTCTGAAATTTAGCGCGGACTCTTGTAGAATACGCAGCCAAGTCGAAGCTTTCTTAAGGCGAGAGGCAAGATGCGGGCTTGGATCCGATTTTACGAGAGCCTCCAGTTTTTGGATATAAAGCCGTATTTGATTTTGCGCTGAGTGAGGATGCTCTTTTGGTATGAACTCTGCTGTGAGAGCATGCGTAATCTTGAGAAATGATTGGTACATATCATTTACTGAGCGACACCGATGAAAGACATCACGCCAGGCAACGTTGAGAAGCCTAGGTTTGGTAGTCGTCGTACACACCACTCCAGAAATTGAAACCTTTGTGTTCGCGTTTGAGATCTCTGGTTTGATACAGTACTGTAAAACCAACAGCCGAGTGATCCGTGTTGATTGGAGCAGCACACACGTAGCCGAGCCGACCAACCGAAAAAGACCAAATGGGGTCAAATAGCCGTGCGCAATGGGAAACCCTTTGTGAGAAGAACTCAGTATTGTTTGCGAGGTAGCATGACGCAAAGCGGACCGAAATGTCCTCGAAATGAATATCAATAGCAACCGCTTCCATGGCGCTATTCAGATCAATACCATAGCATTTTAGGTTACTGTCAACCAGAGCCAGAGTGCCACCTCCTCTGGAACCTCTGTCTTGGCGAAACACTCTAAACTTGACATTGAACGACAGTTCAGTATGTTTTATGTCCGGAGTCAGCCACGTCTCAAAAATGAGCAGGATCTGAACCGCATGGAGGGACACATATGCAAATAGTGCATCTATCTGGCCTGGACTACATAGTGAACGAGCGTTGAGTGAAAGACATTTTATGTGGGGTGTAGCATATATTTTAGGAGGTTTCAGTAATGGAACATTACCGCAGTTCAACGTTGATAGGTGAGGAGGGTGGGGCACCTGCTGAGAATCATGGGGGCATGTTCTATATCTCGGAGTGAAAGCTGAGGGGGACCGGGAAGAGTAGCAGGTATGGGAGATTGATTGGGCAATCATGGATCCAGGGAGGGAGACGGGGATTATTCTGGCCTGAGAGGAAGTAATCGTTGATAGGGGAGGAGCGCTTGAGGAGGTGCAATTTGAGGGTGACGTGAGCGTTGCTGGGAGGTTGCCAGTTGAGACGATGGGTGGGGGAGGGTTTGTGACGGTAAAACCCCAGCATGTTCATACTTGAAGTATCTCCTGCCTTAAAGCCTCGTGACCGAGGATCATGACTGTTGATACCGGTCTCAAGGGTGGACCTCGCGTCTATACCGGTGAGATGGGGCTCCTTACCTAGAAACTTGCGGGCCCGAGCCGCTATCTTTTGGGCACAGTATTTCTGATATTGATAACTAAAATGAATGCCATCCGACTTTAAGCCGTCATGACGAACAGACAGGACCAGAAAGTCATGCTTCTGCTTGTGGAGGGCTGATTGCAGTTCTCGATTGCCTTCGTCAAACACCACGGAGTGAAGACTGTCTTGTTTTGTGGAGCTAAGTTTTGGAATAGAGCAAACTGTGAGGCTAATATCCTTTTGAGAGCAGATCATGCCAAAGGAGGAAATCTGCCTCACGATTCAGTCCTTAGCTCGGTAGGGTACATGTCAGGTCACTCAAAGCAAAATGAAGAATTACTTTAATGGAAGCACTCGATGCATAGGAGATAAGATCGGTGACAGCTTTAATTGCTGCATCGAGTCGTAAACCTCGTTTACCCTCAATGACAGTTTCTTCCGAGGAGTCAATCGCCGCATCTATGAGAGGGGCGATGTTTTGCAGATGGAGATTGATTTGATTCATGCCATGTTTTTTTAGAGTCACCATAGATTATTACAACCTTGTCACAAGAAGGGGAGGGTGAGGAGTCAAGGCTTGATGACGTATTGTTTAACTGGAGCGAGAATTGCTCAGAGCTAGACTTAGTAATCGTATCAGTCGGTGAACGGTGTGGCGATTTCTCATGGGACGCAGAGGCTTTGCGCTTTTTTATCTGGGTTAGATAGTCAGAGATAGACTGAAACTTAGCATCGTACTCCGCCCCAGGTCTCTCTAGTTCCTCTTGAATTCTCCTAAGCGCCGACATAATTTCCTCAATGAATGCCTTCTTTACTATGACACAGTCTGTTGAGTGGTTATGATCAGCTGTCATGGCCTGTGACATCTGTGTACCAGCGCTAACAGTAGCAGCAGTAGCAGTACTACGTTTATTCGATACTTTCATCTCAAGTTCGATTTGCCTGGTACAATGAACACACACGTAAGATGAGGAATACAAAGTCTCCAGTCTTCGGTGACATCAATCTCTCTCGGACCCTCTTGAGGGTATATCTTACTTTCCAGAATCCGGGAAGAGCTTGCCTTTCCACAACCTCTTCTTCAAGCCTGTTAATGATAACGTTTTCCACGACTTTGGCCGTTATGTTGAGCAGGCACATAGGACATAGGCCGATGGGCCCGTCTTGTTCCCCGGCTTAGGTATCAGGACCAAGTCCGCTTGTTTTTATGCCCTAGGGAATCGACCTTCTCTGAAGAGCCTGTTTATGAGGCCTCTGAAGACCTCCGGCCACCTTTTGATCAATAGCTTCACGATGCCTAGGGGACCCCATCTGGGCTCGGGCCTTACCTGGGGCTAACCTCTGTATCGCCTCCTCAATTGCCTCTTATGTTACGCCTGGCGTTACGTCCTCGGCCACTTGTATCGGGCTCAAGGCTCTGAGTGGTTTTCTGGGAAATAGACATGTGACGACCTCATCGACCTCGTCCGCCGGCAACTTTGGTGCCTTGTTCTTTAGCCTATTAATGACGATCTGGTATGGCAGACCAAACTTCCACCCACTCCGCAAGTTCTTTGGCCGCTTTGCTTCGTCTAATGAGAACGCGCTTTAAGTCGCTTTTACGTAGTCTTGAGCTCCTCATTTTGCCTCTTGTTCCCCATCCCAATGATTGGCTCTCAATTTCTAATTTCGTCGACTGCCTTACGCAGGGCAGGCCATGGAGCTCGCTGAGTGCCCATCTGTTTCGTACACATAGCAGCAAACTTTGTCAACGCCGCATTACCATGTAATCTGCATAATTGCGCCGCATCTGTAGCACCTTCTATCTGCCGCCTTTGCCTCTTTGCAGTCCTTTGTGCAATGCCCAAGTTTCTGACAGTTTTAATAGATCTGAACAGAACTGCCTCTCTCAGCTCCTTCTCGGTCTGTTTCGCCTCAAGGAATGGGTCAACATCCTTTTCAATGCATTTATTCAAACATACAGTAAGTAGTTCGGAATTTCTAGAGATTATGGGGGTGGGGGGGGGGACGTGAGGACTCCGCACTCTGAGCTGATGACGGCGTTGTCCATAATCAGATGGGAGTGGCAACGATAGGCCAGGTCGACCAGAGGGAAGAGGCCAGGGACGTGCTCAGCAACCTCTCGCAGAACGAGATCTCGGCGGATCGTGTTGAAGGCATTGCGAAAATCAAGCTTGACCAGGGCCGCGTCCGGATGAGCGTGGATGAAGGCGCGAGCCGCGTGAGCAGCGATCTCCGTCCCAGACGCCTGGCCGCAACCCAACTGGGTTGGGCCGAGCAGGGTCACGACCGTGTCCCTCTCGTTGACCCAGGCGTCTTAGCAACCAGGCGACGAATCGTGCTGGAGCAGGCGATAGGCCGTATCGACCCATCCTTTTTCTTGAGGGCGATGAGGCGCGCGCCGAAGAGTATTAGCCGTAGCGCCGATGGAACCGTGCCGGCCCGCATGCAGTCGACCACCGTAGCGAGGGCCTTGGCGAGGGCAGTGGCGACGGCTCCGAGTGCCGGAGAGAGCAGGTCCCTGAGATGACGCGGCCGAAGGCCATCGGGGCCGGCTGACGAGCTTGGGGGGAAAGAGGAAACGGCCGCAAAAACCTCATCAGTTGACGTTGGGGCAATGTCGACCTGCGGGGGACGGACGAGGAAGGCGTAATCAGGAGGGGCAGGGGGGTGGTTCGCCCTGAGGGCGTTGAGAGCCTCAGCCGAGTCCGTGGCCGAGTCGGTGGAGCACAGGGCCCGGGCGGCACCAGAGATGTCACCCTCGGAGAGTTTTTGGGAGGCTATACGCGCAGCCATCTGGCCCGTATCCGTGGGCGGAGGACGAGGGCCGCGAGGGAGGTGACGACGCAAGCGGTACTCCAAGCGCGCCCCGGCGCGGAAGGCCGCTATGTTTCCCCGAATCACGGCTGGGAGGGAGCGGGAGGTGTCGCCTTTGTCCGGCATCTGCAAGACCACTCGGGCGAAAGCCAGGAGCGCTTCCCAGGAGGAGACGTCGTTATTGGTATGAACGTCCCGGAGAACGTCTGTGAGGGCCACGGCGACTAGGGAACGCGTAGCCTTCGGGACAATACTGAAGACGCGGGCCTCACGCATGGCCGCCTGTAGTCGCAGCTCGAGAGGTTGGGGCGCTGGACTTGGCTGAGGCACCGAACGGACCTCCGGGTGCCGCACCGTTATGTGCCTATTGATGCCGCGCCGGGAGAATCTGCCCTCGCAATGCGGGCACGGTACACGCAGGGGGCCTGTGGCATCTCGGGCTGAAGCGGCACGACGGACTGGGGTGGCGTCTCGGGCTGGGGCGATGGGATCTGGGTTCATGAAGAACGGGGGGGCTTGAGAGCGGCTAGGAGGGAGGCGAGCTGGCGCTGAAGCTGGAGGAGAGGGGCCAAGACTTCAGCGAGGGACCTCAAGGCTGCCATGATGCCTGGCACCGCTGGCGCGGCCGTGGGGTGCCGAGACTCCGCGCGGGCAGGCCGACGAGGAGTAGGCCGACGAAAAGTAGGCCGACGAAAAGTAGGCCGACGAAAAGTAGGCCGACGAAAAGTAGGCCGACGAAAAGTAGGCCGACGAAAAGTAGGCCGACGAAAAGTAGGCCGACGAAAAGTAGGCCGACGAAAAGTAGGCCGACGAAAAGTAGGCCGACGAAAAGTAGGCCGACGAAAAGTAGGCCGACGAAAAGTAGGCCGACGAAAAGTAGGCCGACGAAAAGTAGGCCGACGAAAAGTAGGCCGACGAAAAGTAGGCCGACGAGGAGCAGGCCGACGAGGAGCAGGCCGACGAGGAGCAGGCCGACGAGGAGCAGGCCGACGAGGGGCGGGGCGGCGTGGCGGCGGGACGGGGCGGGACGGGGCGGGGCGGCGGGGCGGGGATCGGCGGGACGGGGCGGGGATCGGCGGGACGGGGCGGGCAGCAGGACCATGGGGACCTGAGCACCGTCGGAGGGGACCACAATACCCCGAACCGCCGCAGCGTACGAGCGGGCTGGCGCCTGGGTCGACACCGGGGCCTCGATGGGCATAATGGACGCTAGGGGTGAGGTGTCACCTGTTCGAGCACCCTGGCCTCCGTCACGAGCCGCTGACGCAATTGCTGCAGGCCCTAGGCAATGAGCGCCGGGCCGCGATGTCCGGCAGCAGTTGAAGCAGAGTGGTGGCCGGTCAGGCTCGAGGACGACCGGATGGGACCGGTAGCCGAGGAACACCGAGGCAGGAGGCGGCCCGCTGAAGGTGAGCAGGACGGGCCGAGGCGACCGACGAGCCGGGCCGGGCGCGGCGGGTAGGCGGCGGGCGGAAGTGACGCCGAGAGGTGAGAGTTCAGCCAGGATCTCGGCATCGGTAAAAGCCGCGCAGACGTTCGTGATGCGGGCCTTGGTGCTTGAGAGGGCCGAGCAATGAGCGGTCACCGGGACGCCTCCGAGGGTCGTTAGCGTCAACGCCTTCCGGGCGAGCTCAAGGGTCGGCGCCCAAATGATGAGCCCCTCGGCTCCGCCAGCCGGGGTGCAACCCGGGAGAGCCTCATGCGCGCTCTTAAAAAGGGCGAGCATCTGGCCCTGCTCGAAGGCGGGGGAAGGCCCGCCGGCCCCGACCGCCCTGCCATGGACAGTCACCTTAAACAGTCCGTGGGAGCTCGCGTTGAGGCCTGCCCGGAGGGCTTCCAGTGCGCGCGCCTCACGGCCCGCGCGACGCTTGGCGTCCTTCGTCCGCTGCTCCGTGAACGGTGCAGCGTTTTCCCTCACGTCGTCATTCCCAACGACAGCGACCTCATCGGCCGCTCCAGGCCTCGCCCTCTTCAAGGGCGGCACCCTCGGCACGTCGTCTGGAGGCATCACCCTCCCACCCAGCACAGAAGCGCAGGGTGCACGAAAACATTTTCAAAGAGCAAAACGCAACGGCGGAGAGGCTGGTAAGAGCTTCGTCGTTAGCAAGCCACAACCCTCTCCTTTTCAATTGTTATGTCGAATCAACAGAAGTCAAATGGATTTATATCAGGAAAATATGCGGGTTTACTCCACAACTTGATTCCCTTCTCGGCCAACAGCAGCTTTGTGTAGACGAGCCTTGTCGTGGAGAAGCCACGCACGCATACCCTTGTGCGGAAAGACAAGTATCCAGATACTCCATCAAATAATTTTTATACACCTTTCCGGTGACAGAGGTCTTCGGAGGCAAGAGTCGATAGAAGGCGATTCCATAAGCAGCACTGTTTTGTCGTCGTGAATCGATTCACACGCCTCCGGTTCAGCTGTTTTATTAGGGCATACGGTTCGAACTCGCCGCTCTTTAAATGCCAATAACTTTTGAACTAAATGAGGTAGAACAAAGATTTTTTGGTATGAGTTGGAGGTACTCTCCAGCTTTATTGACACACCGATTCTGGCGCTCTGGGAGATAGCCAAATATTTGGAAACAACCATAATCACATGGGCTTAAATCAGGAGAATATGGGGGTTGATGCCATCGCTCAATCTTGTTCCCCTCCATCCAGGCCGTAATTTCAGCAGTGCGGTGAGGTCTTGCATTGTCGTCGAGTAACCACACTCAGTGCTGTCGATCCCCACGCAATTTGTTCATCAATCCTTTCAAGAAGCCGAGATATCGGGGAGCATTGAGTTTTTCGTTTGCTGCTAATATTTCGTAATAGCAAACACCCTTGATATCCAGAGCGAGTATCATCAACACCTTTCGTCCGAATTTATCTGGCACTGCCACAGGCGTTGCCGCTTAACCTTGTCGGAGCCACTGTTTTATCCAGGCTAACCCATGTCTCGTCTATCGACACGGTGTGCTCTAAGCGACTGGTTTGTTGCGTATAAGTCTTCAAAATTTCGAACACTCCACACGCATTTTCATCTGCTCAGCAGTCAGTAGATGGGGAACCCATATTGCATTGATTTTCTTCATCTTCAGTATATTGGTCATAATACACGTTGACTGAGGAATCCCAGTTTCAGCCGACAAAGACCTCATGGACCAAGCTCTGATTTGCTCAAAAGCTTCCTTGATTCTGTCAATCCGTTCGTCCCTTGTCGCACCTGATTTCTGGTCCCCACCTCGGTGGTCATCGGTGTCCATATCTCCACTGTTAAATCGCTTGCACCAACTTCGCACCGTTCGCAGGCATAAGGCAGACCTGCCGTACGCGTTCACTAATTGTCGATGGATTTCAGCTGGAGGGTGTTTTTGGAGAAACAAAAACTTGATGATCTCCCGTTGATTTTTGGGGGAATTTGAACTTTTTGCTGCAGTGTCCATCTTTCTGATCGTATCGAAACCACTTAGTGTTCGAAAGGAAGCCACGTTCCTGCCGCGTGCCCACTCCAAAAATGAACGCATTGTATCTCGTAGTTCGGATTGTGCGCCATTCGAAAGAGCGGCGAGTTCGAACCGTATGCTCTGATACCTAGATACAAATATTGGCTACGCAGGTTCCTGTCAAGCTCCACGTGCAAATTAGCCCATGTCTCATCAATCATGAAGTACGTTTCACGATCGCTTTCGTTTTAGAATAATAGTGGATGATCTGCTAACAACAAAAAGCACAGAAGTATCCTAGTTCTGGCGGCAATTTGCGTGGCGGACAACGCCAGTCCTGTGTGGCTCATAAGAGAGAGCAGACACAGTGTCTCGAACGTTGCGAACACTTTCAGTTTGTCCATTTCTTATCGTTTTTAAGCGTTCCTCCGATCATCTCCAGTTGCACTTTGGAACGTCATCTCTCCTTCATTGAACTTCGCACACCGTTCCCGTACCCTTCTCGCCGACAGAGCCCCCCGGTCTAATAAGATAACCAAATTGAGAAAATTTGGCCAGCGCTGTGATCGCCGAATTGGATAAAATATTGTTATTCTAAAAATGAATAAAAAAATATGATAAAATATTGAAGGAAATTAACGTTCGAGGTTTTCTGAAAATCCATTGTTGGCATTTGCGTTCAGCCCAGTTCACAAACGTTCAATACGTGTGTGAACTCACACCTAGTTCTGTTTCGAAAACGGCAGACGGCTCTCTGAAAATCGTCTGATTGAATTACCTGATATTTATATAAACTGCCCAATTTTGGTTCCTGTTCTTGTATCATCCATATTCTGCTATAATATATCAACAAAAATAAAATGACGGCAACATGAATCACTAAAAAGGCCGTTCGATTAGCGAAATCGAGCTCTACAGAGAAGCATACTTGATAGTAACTATTATAACGGTAAGTATCTCAATTATAATGACCCTGGAGCAAAGTCGAGGAAACTAGGGCCAATATAGAGCACCAAAGATCGAAGAGAGATGCAGCCCCAGTGCACGTACCATCACAATTACTCTTATCACAATGGTTGGAACAAAAATTAATCTATCGTTATATATAAGTTAATGTTAACTATGATTACTAAGCACAGCTAGTTTGTTTCTATATTTCATATGATGATAATCATGATTTATTAATATCATTACTTGATCCTACCATTCCTACACGAGTGAAATAAAACCATATTGATTATAACGTTCAACATTTATTTCAGATTTCTCTTTGTTTTCGTTGAATTCCTTTTTTTAGAACGTCCTTATTTTCATTTATTTACCGTATTTTTTTTTGTTTCAATCCCACATTCTATGTTTACATTTTCCCCAACCTCTGCTCTGGCCCTCATGCGCTCGGTCAAGGCATCGCTAACTACTATTCAGCTTCTTATGTGCCACCACTGATTGCTTGGGTTACAGGTGGCAATTGCTGCTGGGAGGGAGAGAGAGAGAGAGAGTAGCTCCTCAATCTCAACCTTTCAAATCAACTAAATGCGGCCAATACAACCTTTATCTTAGCTACATCTGAACAGAATTTCGTGTCTTTCTGATTTAATTTATAACTGCTACGATACTCCCGGATTTACGTTCTTCAATAGATTATCATTAATAATTCATTTACATGGGCTCCATTTCGGTTAGCCATTGAAATAACAGCAGAAGCCTATCATTATTCTTCAGTTTTCCGGTGTTCTCAATATCGATTGCTTAAGCGCGGCACGAGATTATAATGATTTGTCCTCATGATTAAGCTCCCCTTTAGGTTCATAGCTCACTTGATTTGAGGGAAGACGCAATTCCATTTCAGAAGTAGCAGCACGAGCAATATTTGTAGTTGGAACTCATAACTTCATTCTTTACATTTTCAACAAATACACACCCTCTACATACACACACAGCGACAATGAATAATATATATATACATATATATATATATATATATATATATATATATATATATATAATATTCAGAATCAAGCGGGAGTGGAGGCTGGATATAATAGTGTACAATTGTAGAAGACCTCAGGTAAGCTAGGTTGTATGTAGTTTACAGATTTTGCGCAAAGGCGACTTTAGAATACCACGACACAATGAGCCGCTAATATATATAATCAGCGTTTTAACATTCAGCCACTATATATACGCTAGATATAATCTAATTGCGTACTATGGGGATAAAAAGGGTTCATTGAATATAATGAAAGCTTTACATAGCTATGTTACATCTCTATGGACAATAGTCATTCTTGTTGCGGTTCCTTGAGTAGTATTCCATTTGATGTGTTCCTATAATGTCCTCCTCACATAGCTTGACGCAATGCTTCGGTCTCAACACTGTAGGCAATCACCGAAATATCGATTAGCTCAACGGCTTTCTTTCCCAAGCGTCTCAGCAATTCTCTCCAGCAAAGAACAAGGCAGTGGGCATCCAGAGCAGCATACTCAAGGAAGACCTTCGCTAAAGGCCGTTTTTCCCAATTGGTCATTGAGAGCTTCTTCGATTTATTGAGAGGTCGACCCAGAAGAACATTGCAGAGGCGGGATAGACCACGAACTACAGGAAACACGCGTCCTTTTGCAGTCATGTGCTCAGGGCGCAGCTTTTCCAGTGCGCGCATTATCAACGCCATATCTTTAACGGACTCCATTTCAACCGGCCCCATAAAATCTTTGAGCAATTTCGCATCGTCCCTGCGCAGAAAAATAGAAATCGATTATATTACTCAATATGCTAACACTATATATGAGATATACAGCACCAGTACACAATTTAAACAGATGTGTAAAAACAAACGAAGCCCAGGGTGTTACGTATTGAATGGACAAAATGGTCACCTACTAAAAACTGTGGATGAAGATATTAGCATATTATTTCAGTATCAAAGATTATAGACATTGTAATGTGCCCTGTAGTATCCAGAGTCGACGCGGAGTAAACGAGGAGGTAATTTCCGTTTAAGTAAGAACCTGATAGAAAATACAACAAAGAGCTATAATTAACCTGTAGTAAGCAATAGTAAGCAAGGCAGGAGTAAAACATTTTAAATTTCTTTGGGAACGCGAGAAGGGACTTATTTTACGAGAAATTAAGTTCCAATAATATATTTTGAACTAGCTGCTTAAATGTATTTGGGAAGCAAAAATTCTCTATGCGTACCACGAACGTCATGCATGATATTTTTTGATGTGGTTATGATAAATGATGCCTGATGATCCAATAATGGAACAGTGGGCTGATTTCAAACTAGGTACATTTTTGGAGGTATTTCACAGCTATCTCTCACGTATCTTCCTCGGTGAAATATGCAATCTAACCAATTAAAAAATTTAAATATTACAAGGGCTTAATACTGGACTTGGGCTCTTCTGCACAAAAACTGTTGCTGGACTCAACCACGAGGAAGCGAAATATTTGAACCAAATTTTAGAGGGAATTTAGTTCCCTCAAAACTGAGTGTGAGGGGCATTCAGAGTATTTAAAAATATGCTTGACTTTGCGCCCGAAGATAGAAAAAAAATCATTTACGTCTCTCTAGGGTATATTGCAGCATATGCAATAACGCATAAAAATAACAATTGTTGAATTTGCTGAACAATGAGGCCAAGTCCTATGTTCATAGGTATGTTGTTTTTGCTTAATGTTGTTATTCCATATTTTTAAAGAGCCGTACCAGGTTTTTGTTTCGCGCAAACTATTCGAACAGCATTGTTTTTGGCTTTGTAGTTTGTTTAAACGTGAGCGTGGAGTACATGTTAAGATATGTTGTGGGTTGATCGAATGTAGAATAGTGTCAAACATGTTGACCGATACAATACAAATGTTGGCATATTGACGGAGCTGCGATTACAGCAATGCTTAAATTCTCGCAATAATGATAAAAAAAATCGTCACAAACGTTTAAAACATCAGTTCATACCGCCGTTCACAGTACCGTTCATCAGTTCACAATGTACGATATCTGCTATTTTAAATATGTTTTAATAGTTCGGTGATGAACTGTCCAGTCGACACAAGACTCGACCCCCCCCCCCCGTGACAGCAAGCGGTTGGCTAGAACGTGCTTGCTCGACCCCCGAGAAAACTAAAGGTGTTATTAAGTTGTTATGAGGACGATTAGAGCGGCTGGCGATAGCGGCAAGCGGGAAGACGATCTCCGGTGGAATCAGACCCCCCAACCTTTGAACGCGAGGATGGCGACGCGCATCGTGTAAATTTTATCAACCATGAGTGGCTCGTACGAGGCGTAAAGATTCCCCACATATACTTGGTGGCTGGAGCAGAACATAGCCGTAGGATCATACTTCTGGATAACCTGAACTCAGCGAAGATAGTTAATCGAGGATAGCCCCTTATCCAGACCGGAAGTGTGTAACAACGCATAGTTAGCAGAAGACATCCATATCAACAACCAATGGATTGTTGGTATGTTAGAAATGAGTTAGCAAATGCAGTATTGGGCAATGAACGGTCACACGTGAAGAATTCCAAATCGATAGAAAACAATCGAAGGATTTTGATATTTTCTTAAAAACCCCGGAATTGATCTTCAACAATTGTGCAGATTGGCACGGAACCACAGAACTGGAAATCCATCTGGGTGCCTCTCTCTAATCACAAAAAAAAAGGAGAGAGTCTAAAAACCGCCTTGGCTCTAATATTCCATGTAATGGAAAAACATCCGCATTCACTTAATTATTAGCAGAATACCTGGCAGAGACTACAAATCTTAACAGAGACCTTGATGGCATTTGTTTGAGTAAAGTGACTGAAGTGAGGTTTAGAGATTTCCCGTATATCATTTAACATGGGGTATCTCTTCCGGCCGATTGAACAAAAGCACTTCTACTAAGGGTCATGGTTACTCACTTGTTGGCAAACTCATGGACCATCGGCTCGTGGGGTCAGATTTGTTCTGGGCGCTACCGTTCTCAAGATCTCGACACTATCCCGGTTTTTACTGAAAGTATTTAAGTTGGGGTCAGATCTCACTATTGTATATTAAGCCCACACTAGAATGCAATAATAATTAGGAAGTGCTCCACAACCGATTTGTCGTTAAATAGTCGGCACGAACGAACTGGTTGCCGATGCAATAAAGCTCGAATATGTTGAAAAACACCACCTTTCGTATTCGAAAATACGTATGAGATCATTTTTGCTTCAATTTAATAGATCTGTGGAATTAGGAAAGTTGGCCCCCCCAGAGTTAGTGTCGAGATCTCGAAAACGGAAGGATCCACAAGAAATCAGCTCTCGTCAGCAGAGAAGCCGCAGTTTGATTGTCAGCAATCAGACTGAGCAATCAGACTGACACCTTTCTTACCCCAACCGTTTTCGAGAACAGTCAAACGTTCTATACTGACCCTGAACCATTATGGGAATACAAGTGAATATTATTTGCACTAATCGCCAAATTATTGTTTGTATGACCGGCCCAGTTTGGACTATAAAAACTAGACGTACAGACGTTCAATGGGACGAACCATGCACAGCATAATCGACTAAGCTCTGAGATGATACAAATACCGAATATACGTTCTGCTAATACCGCATCCAAAGTATTATAATACATTCACTAACAGACTTAAGACCGTAAACTTTCCATCCGCCTTAATAAGAATGATGCTGTTTAATTTGGTCAAAGCGTATGTGTGTGTGTACGGCTCACTTTTTGTCCATCATCATAGTTCAGTGATATTTAGAAATTATTTACCATCCCCGTTGCGTTCTGATGAGGCCCCGCGAGAAGAATCACTCTTAGTTAAAAAATATTGGGGGAAGGGGCGGTATAACTTCGGTGATATAAAACGAATATCTGAAATTTAATGCGAAAAAGGAAGGCACCTTGGAATAGCAGCGTGCCTTGAGTTAAACAGTCAACACCAGGGATAACGACTTTCGTTCGTTTTGTCAACCACATTCGGACTATTCTGTTCATCTGACTGGATCATGATATAAACTGTTTCTATACAACCTAGTGATCATGTAGCCTGAGCTTACCGAGTGTCGAAACCGAGCTTGACGATATTCCTATCGGTAAAGATGGATTTAAGTAAGGCCCAATCGCCGTACGTAAGAACACGATGCAACTCCAGGACATCGAATAGAAATACCTGAAAGAACGAGCAGTTACTCGTGTTTCCTCTACGCCTCTTTTGAACTATTATTACAGGATTGAACGGAATTATTGAGGATGGAAATTCAATAAATTTGAAAGTGTTATAAAAGTGTCAAAGCTAAGTGATTTGACGAGAGGGGCATAACACCATTCATTAGCCGTATACGAAACACGCCGTACCGAAGTAGAGCTTCTCGTGGATTAGTTTGATGGGCGCACTAATATTGATTCCTCGATTAACTAAACGATTCGTGATTTTATAACAATGTGAAACCGTGTAAATTGAATGCTCACTTGAAGCCTATAGGGATCTAACGAAGATGCCAAAAGCACAAAGCAAGTGATATTTAAAAATTAACGCAATCTTCGGGTAGGAGACAACAATTAAATTTCGCTGGTTTCTATCGGTGAATGTATTTTCTGAGGGAATGGTGTTTTCTCAAGTATTTCCTAACCTATCTACTTGTCCATCCTCATTATTAGATACTGAGGTCACCGCGTATCATTATACATTACACTTTATCATTATATTTTACGGCGCCCATTGATAAGCTAATATTAATTCAATTCCGACTCCCTGCAACCATTATCCCAAATAAGCATATTTAGTACAACAAAGGCTTGCCGTGTTCCGCTTATACCGAACACAACACACATTTGTAACTGATAATGCAAACTACCTATTCACGACGGCGAAATTCTTCCCACAAATCACTGTTTTGTTCCAACTTGGTCAAAGTTTCGAAAAAAAAATGCGCTCTATCGCCATAAGTAAAAATACTTTTGAAATAATTGTTTTTAAAACAAAGCCTCGTGGAGCAAAACACAATAATGTAGGAGATGTACTAATGAAGATCCTCATGCCAAAATGCCTGGAGAACATCACCAAACCCTTCCCACGATCCCCAAGAATGATTCGAACGCCATAATAGAGAACACAGAAGCTTAGCCGCTACGAAAATAGTAAGAAGTCATTTTCCTTAACGGGTTATGGGTGAATTTGAATATATTACAAGAGCACGCGTCTAATGATAGTCACGTTCCTCGTGCTTTGTCAAATATACCAAAACATGAATTAATTGAACTCAACACACCTTATCATCGGATGCCACTTGCAAAAGTGCCATACGGCCCGGAGCACCAGGACATCGTGTCGGTTTCCATTCCGAGTCAAAACCAATTACAGGACACGTCTTGAGATATTCTACAGCATCTAAGTAGCCATCGACATTCTCCACCAGGTACACCTATAGTCGATTAAAAACAAATACATAAATTAAGACTTGAATCTACTTACGTTTCCATGTATTCCGATTACTACCGCACGGACTACTCTGGAAACCTGAGTGTAGGGACTGTTGGAGACTATCAAACTCATCTCTAGTAGTTAACATAGTTGTTGCAATATAACGACATAAATATAAGTAATAACTGAAATGTTTTAAATATAAGGAAAAATAATAGTGTCCTACAGGGTGGGTCAAAAATCGTTAGCTAGGCAATTCTTACCTTCCCTATCTTAAACACTTATTTCACAAATTAGGTTGACTTTTCTGTCCCACTCATTTGTCTATCTACTGTTGCTCCCATTCTCGCATTATTCCAGCCGGCTTCAGTTGACTCGCTGCACTGTTTTAATTATTACCGTTGGCGGTGAGCTTTTCAATATAAGCATATATATACTGATGGTGCATCTTGTGGTTGATGACAAATATTGTCGTTTCCAAAATCTTTACAAAAACTTCTATTTTCTCTATAAAAATGAGGCCCGATACCTTTCTCATTTGATCGATCTTCTAACCTCTATCTTAGGCAGAAAGTGCTCTCTGAAGCATAGACGATTAAATGGACATCCGAATAGCTAAATTTTCTCTAAATCCCACAGAAGTCATCATAGCATTCAATAAATATATCTAGTTTAAATAGAGTAATAGCTTTATTTTGTTTAATTTCGATCTTGTAGTTTACCCTAAGCCTCGCATCATCTACGAGATCGATTTCGCCCCCCCCAACCACCATTGTATATTTAGACCTGCCTCACTTGACACGGAAGCATTTCATATATTTGTATATCAGAGGATCTGTATTGAACTCTCGAACAATCGTAATGTAAACTCCAGTGGATCTCCAATAAAAATAATACGAATAATAACGGATGAGATAGAAAAGTACTGCTATAATTTGCTAAGTTTTTTAAGTTGTATTCGACGGTACCAACCGAGTTCCAGGGAATACAGAGCTTGAGGTAGTCATCATAAGCCGGCTCCGTAAGTAATTCGGCAATTAGGGACTGCAGATGGCTTGGCCGCACTCTCCGTTCTAATTCGACGTAAGCGTGAAATACTATGTAAGCTTCAGTAACGACTCCGATACGACCCGTCTCTGATAAATATGCGCCTTCCGGGTTGTCACAAAGTTCCCCTGGAATCTGAAGACAAAATGTATAACAAAACAATACACAGAAAGATGGCAATGTTACGAAAATTATATTTTGAGGCAAATCCTTACATAGTGACTAGATAAAAATAATTTTAAAAGTTTTACTGGATTGCTGAATCAGCAGGCCGTTTAATCAAACATGTTGTCTTGGAACTAACATGTCTATGGTGCAAATAGAACGGCATAAGTTCTGTTTATTATTCGTTGGGACTCGCACCATCCATAGCGGCATATTTTCTATTGTTCCAGTATTTCGCTATTTTATTAAATAAAATTAAAGTTCAAATATTCTTTGGTGGAAAACTACGACTGACAGCAACAGCGGTGCTCTTTGAACGTAGATTATGCGTCTGTACTAGCCTGTGCACAATCATACATTTGCCAGTTTAGCTTGATTTGGATGCCCTAGAATGGCGAGAATGGAAGGTAAGTCAAATAACTACCTCCCATTTCATTTTGTCGTTGTCCCCGTCAGGTAAAAGTGCCGGAAACTAAAGAATAGCGGACAGCGAACGTCCGTCCTTCACATGCTGCCACTGTAGTATCATCAACATCATGATCCGTAACAATCACTTAGAAATTAACGCGTGACTGCCATAGAAAACGCAATCATGGACTTCAGAATCTGCTACCGCTCTGAACCGGAATCACATCTTACCAACTGAGTATGATTCACTAATTCACAATAACACTGGGAACAAATATTTACGATTGATGCACGTGCGAGATCGAGGCTCAAGACGCTGTGCAGAATAACTCCTTCTTGAAGATGCTTGTTGAGCATAAGAAAAACAGGAATAACCTCACAACCGCAGACAAATGTTTCACATGCGCCACTTGTGAGGAAGTTCTTGTGGCGTTCTTTTTAACTGGAAATAGTTGACCGACCGACCACAAAGATATATGAAAATCCTCATAATAATCGTCGTCCGGTTGGTTATCTATCCTGTACTAAATTGCAAGTAAAATGGTAATGAATTAAAAAAAGTTCTTAATTGCGTTTCAAGCCACCACTGGGGGCCTTGTTCGCTGCTTGCTTAAGCAGCTACGAGCGGTCTGCCGAGAAACCTGCAGAAATATCCTTGAAAAGGATAGGAGCTAGTGAACACCAGGGAAGTATAAACGTAGAGAACACGCCCGGAGAACAGACCACCACCAGTCGTGACCAAGTCAACGGGGTCACACGAATGCCATCACCCATCAGATTACTTTGCGCGAAAGCATGAACAACGTTTCCTCAAATGTAATAGACAATGTACTAAAATAGGAGTCCTGGCCGCTAGCAGAATCATCGCCAAACAAACGTAAGCGTGCCGTGGATAGGCAAAAGCGTTATTAGTTTTGTACTCGACAAAGCTAAAACACATGTTACAGCAAAACGTTGTTCACTCCACATATTAACAGATTGTTCTGCGCAATAGTTCAAACCTCTTAGTTAGTATGCCACATCTGAAACCCTTGCGTTGAAGACCATTTGGAATTGGAATAAATGTCAAATAGCTCAACTTAGTTGGCTTCGAGGAAGTCTAGCGAGTGGCCACCGTTGAAGTCCTCATGTTGGCAGACCGGTGCCTTATTTCGGATCTAATGTTTGGAGAGATCCACGCAGCCAACGAGCGAGAAGACAACAAAAGAATGACGACATCCAACTTGAAGTGTTAAGTTTTATTAAAAAAGGGAGTGAAAAAATTAATAACAATTAATTGTACTTTAAACACTTAGAATTAAATGTAGTTATAAACGAGCAAACACAGCCAGCGGTTAAACCCCACCTAGGACTCATTTATCTGTAAGTTGATTCAATCCAAGGTTAACAATGCTTGCCCTGATTGAAAATGTTGATCTCCACAAAATTTAAATATCTAGCCGTCTTACACAAATTAAGCGAGCCACGTGGTTATACATAATAGCACTGTTGCAAGAGTTTTTTTTTCTGGATTACGTCATTAACATCTACTAGCGCTCCCTTTTCCAATAACTGAAAATAGTTACGCATAATTCTCAACCTACCTGTTTATCAAGGAGATTGTAACAAATCTTTTCAAGGGTTCGCAAGCCCTCGCAAGCAACACCTGATGGAGCGGTCAGATGAGAATTTGTTATCTCAATTGCCCGAAAAGCTTCTTGCATGTCAACGACGCCTTGTAAGAAGTATCCTCCAAGAGCAACCTTGATTAGTTGCTGCTTTGCTGACATCCCGAACCCCACCTGCGAGATACGTACACAGATTTTTCTTTTGATAAGAAACTTTAAATGTATTTTTATAATTTTTATCTTATTCTCGCGTTATACCTATTTGGCCATGCACGTCAAGGAAGTCTGCTATTACTAAGATTGATCATCTGTGAGACTCATGATAAACCAGTGGGTCTTTGACGATTTTTTATTTGTAGTTCTGACATAGCCATTGGTTGGCGTTTACCGGTAGATATAAGCGTGTCCGTACAAGGTGCATGATTGAATAACTATATATCGACTGTCTGTGTTTTGTATTTATACGTGCTGGATTAAGTCCGAATAGATACAAATTGTGAGAGTTCGTTTTGGTACAACTCCATTAAGATATCACAATCAACGCTAGATAATGAACGCCTCAGTTATCATTTCAATCAGAATTGATTTGTAGATATCAGAACGCTAAAAAATATTTGATTTTTCGTTATTTTTGGCTTTTTACATAGTGATGCCTTTAAATCTACTCATTGAAATGTTAGCACCGACGCGTTCCTTGATTGTGGTATACGAACAAACTTGTACCAAAAGAAATTCCTAATAATATATACTAGAATAGTTGTAAACAGGGATAGATTCAGTACGTATAAATACAACACATATAATGGGTAACTGACATGCGAGTTTCTCCACAGTTGATCAATATAGCTATATATTTTTTGATGGCTTAATATATTTTAAAAATTTACTTCATGATTAAGGAATCCAGTCAGATACCTTCTTACAGCTAAAAGCTGTCAATGTTCCCTACAGGGAAGCCATATTACCCCTCTATACCCCAAGGGATAACCTTTGGTAACCCCCAAGGTCGTTGTAGGCTTTCGGGTTGCCAGATGCTTCATGCCAGCAGTCTTCTATAGTCGTGAGAAAAGCGCGTGTTAGGGGTTCCCGGCCCCATGTGTCACAAGACTTCATCTGGGGTCACTCCAAGTAACTTCACCGTTGCAGATTCGTTGTTATGAATGTTAAAATACTGTTGTTTAATGGCAAAACCGTACCTACCAGCCTTAAAGTGGATAATTTTTGTGGTCTTCTTGGCATTTATTTTGATTTTGTTCGCAAGGGACCAATGTTCTAGATTCGTTATATCCTTTTGAAGAACCCCATGATATAAATATTAATGCGTTAGGTTATAAAATATCAAGATGACTCATAGCACCGTTGATCTCCTCCCCGCTCACTACTGTGGCCACCACCAGATCGACCCGACGTGCTATAACTTAATGAGTTAATATACCAGTTGTTTACTCAAGCCCTCACTCACCTCAGTAAAAATTGTTTGTCCGCTAACTAATGGAATACAAACATTTGTGATAACTACTAACAGATATTCTGATGCCATTCAGCACCTTGGAATGATTGGTTATTAAGACATGCTTCTAATTGGGACATACCCACCCCGTTGAATGCCTTTTTATATTGAAACACTTATCCTTTTACAGTATTATTTTCACGAGAACCTAAGCGTCGCCAAATTTCAGATCCGTTAATAAAGCACATCTTGAATTGAAAATAAAACGAAATTAACTTAGAAGTTTGCAGTACGCTAAAGCAAAATGGATTTCGGGCAAGCGCCTAAAAACTAACGCAAGCATACCTCTCACTAAATACCAGACTACTTTCCAATATTTATTTGTCCCTTTCCCGCTATAATATTTGGCACTTGCTTTATACTAAAGGCTATGTTTTTAAATTTCGATAAAGAGGTTCGAATTGACGGCATCCAAGGAACAACAAACAAATACAAAATGCGTCTCGGTTTTTTACTTCTGTCTCGTAACAGGATAGTTCCTGAAGAGGCGCTTTCTAAAACTGGTCATGCCCCTGCTATAGGTCCGAGACGGGAGTGACACACATTCATTTTTCTCAAATCAGTCCATTGCTTGTCATATTTTGTAATCAAACTGAGGCTTACGTTTATCAAACTATATCAGTTAAGTAAATTACTTTACGGAATATTACGTATGCCGTCTCTTACAGTGCAGCGGTTACCATTGCCTTTGAATACTCAATTTCATAGGAAGAAATCCCAGGTTTGTTTCAGAGAAACTACGCATTTTTTTGGATATACAAAATTGTACGCTATAAATACATAAATACACAACGACACAATGCGTTTCCCAGGTCTCCGCTATGAATAAAACACAAGAAATCGGAGATGTATATTTTGCAAGTAACCAAATATTCAATATAATAAAAATTTGAACACTATAAAATTTAAACAATAGACTTATAAATAAATGTTAAATAAACAAATGTTAGCTCAATAAACAGTTTATTATATAAAACGTTCATATAATGTTAGAATGACGCACCTTAGTGATATTGGGATCGCTGAGGAGTTTTGCAAGGGCCAATAAATCGAACATTTTGAAAGTGGGCATCCGTTGCAAAGAAAGGACATCGACTAAAATGAGCTCGTTCGAAGTTGCCAAAACGATATATGTCACGTACTTGCGTGAAGGGCCGCGTTGTACCTTCGCGTCCAGTCCCACAACGAAGTATCTGAGAACAAAAAAAATAGAGATATATACATATAACTACAGTTGATTACGCTGGATTACAGTTACCTGTTCTTAACAAGAGTTGGCGGGACCATGCACCTATCGCGTTCTCTTCTTCTCATAGATACATACTGGTGCTCCCCTTAGAAACAGCCTCGTCTCCTAGTTGACTTACTCTAATTAGAAGCACTACCATCGCTTACATTGACACACACTATGGGAGTTAAGTATTTCTCTCTATTTCTAGCCATAACCATGTGCCAGACATATTTTTTCTAGTTTAATAGCAACACATTTAAAAAGGAGAAGAGGAGCCATCCCACTATAAAGGAAAGCCAACTGCTGGATAACATGTTGTTTTTATGTGTGTATAAGGTATGTACAATGGTCTCTTATTTTATCTAACATGAGACAAGTGTTTTCCCCCCCCCAAAACCCGAAAAATGGCAAATCACAAACATAGCCAGTGATAGGCTGCTTTTATCGCAGCGCCAGCCGTCATCGTCTGGACTTTATTCATATTTGAAAATTCGAACACGTAACATACGAAGGCTACTCGATCCACAACTCTACCACCTTCGTTTCTTTCAAATCTGCAGCTGCACTCAAGCGGAGATGATCTACAACTAAGGCCATTTCTACCTAACAGACAAAATAGACGGATATAAATTGTTCCTATGTTACGCAGCCCCCGAAGGAGTAACCCTTAGACTGACGTCTTCGAAGACAAACCCTCCGTGTTTGCTTTTTCACTAAATTATGAATATCTGCAGTTCCGAACAGAAATGCAATAGTAAAAAAAAAGACAAGCTAAGTTAAAGAAAACTAATTTTGTATAGAATCCTAACAGTCTTCCAAAGCTACGCTTCAAGTTACCAAGTTTGACGTTCTCTGCGAGAACTATTTCTAGATTATTGCTCTTTCTTTTTTATTGTTAAAGACACTTCTACCCAGCTATGTATTTACCATACAAACAAAGAAAGAGGTGAACAAACGTTCTGGTTGGTTTCCAGTAGAATTGCGAAAATTTCTGAACACCCAGTGTTTGTTAGAAAATATCACTGTTTGACACAGGTTGTAGATACTGTGTATATTATGCAGAGATTTTAATACCGATTTTTGTTGACAAGTATACCGATAGACACTTACTTACCAATAATAATTTCATGAAAAAGACGTACGACAATTTAGCAACTCAAATCAGTGGCTCTATTTTATATCATACGTTTATAACGCCTCCAATGTTGTTGCTGATACCTTTAAATACCACATCTAGACCTCACCTTTAATCAATTGCACTGAGGTTTCTAAAAATTCAGTCCGATGGGGACAACAGCTAAATCCGTAGATGTATATCTCTAAAACTCAGGGATGTATGCAACACTTTCCTAGAAAACTGGATGAATACGCGGCTGCGATAATCCTAATTCTAAGATCCTGTTAAAACTGCTTACCGATTTTCTGATAGAGGCCAATTCGAATGTATAGAGGGGTATGGCTGTTTAACCTTGTAATATGTAGCTTCGAGTTGATAATATTATTGCAACACAGTTTTCAGACCCATATAAGCAATATTATTAAACAACAAGTGGAGTGCGACACGAGGAAATTAAGTGATGATAGAAATGGTCCTCTGCTGTCAGTGGTTACTTGTTCAGGGGTTGCGGAGGACAAATGCCATCAAATGCCGTGAAATAGTTTTGATGATTTCCGAGTACCTCAAACCAAAGATCACGTTAAAATGAGTCTAGCCGTTCTCTAAGTTTAGTAATTACCTCTTAATTAGGAAGTTTAGACTCAATTTGTTCTATTATAAACCATAGCTCCGAATAAGGAATTTCTATTAAGATAAAAGTACGAAAATATCACCGTAAGCATATATATCGTAGGAGGCCCGTAGGATCCAGTATGTCTGCATTTTGCTAGTGTTTTAAGCCTTTTTTCTTAACCAAGCAGCCCACCCCAAGAAACACCGTATTATCTTTGAATCAGCATAGCCCTGTAGCACTTTGTTTGGTATCTCGCAAACCGCAGTCCCTATTGAAAATATTGACTGGTGCACCTTTGTCATCAGAAGGGTTCGTGAAACTACACAATTAACTTTCGGGCGATTGAGCAAAATACATTTCTATAACATAATAGAGAAAATAGTTGTTATACTACAAATTAATGGCTATCCATCGACCCTTTGGACGTTCTCATCGACTCCGACTATACAATTTCCGAATTGACGTTTGCACCCAAAAAAAATTATAGGATAGTTCATTCCAGAGGACAGAATAGTTTTAACTAAAAAATTCGGCAACATCTCGGACCACATACTTTCACTATTTTTGAAACAAAATATTGCCACAAGCATATCACACTCGTTTCATGGTTCGCTATTCGATTGATTAGCGCATGTCTTCGCGTGATCACTCAAAATAACCCACTTCGCCGGTCGTAATTTTCATTGGATATGAAGGCCCCGTCTGGGTGTTGCAAAAGCTTTCTTTACCAAGGCTACACAATCGCGAGGACGAATGGTACATACTCGAATATAGCAGCAACTCAAATCTTTGATAAGTCGTTTAATGTTCGTTTGGTTCAACGACAATTAAATATTTAGCTTATGATTAGCTTTTACTTCATTCTAGTGATATGTAAGAGCCATATAAGTCTCTTTCTTATTTGCCTCGTCGCACATGATCACTAGTGTACCACACAGCCTCACCTGTATCCGATATAACCCCACCTCGGAAGGTTTTATTATGGGACAGCAAAATATATATTTTATTGCCGTTTTCTCAGGAAGTATTGGATAGTTGGACAAGTCATTGTAACTTCAGAACTGTAGGAATATTTGAAGCACATTCCTGTATTTTCCCTCCCACCCCAGAGTGGTTATTCTCAATGGTCGTTTTGTACCTTTTTCCCCATATTAGCCTCGCCTTTCCGTGAGTGTAAGTAATGGTAAGAGATTAAGTATATATTTATTCGTTTCCTTAAATTACCCTGATTTAGAGCTAGAGGATCATATATACTTCTGATTTGAGAAGAGAAGTCCTAACTCAAACTGTAGATTTCTAGCACGCAAAACGAGCTTCGCAACAATGAAAGGGACGTCTCATCGTCAGTGAACTATCCCGAGATCTCTAGATTGTTACGGTTAAACTGGTGAAGTCTGCGTACGCGAGTTCTGATTCTTAGTGACGTGTCTCGCAGCAAACACAATCCAGTGGTATATTATTCTAGTACGAGGAACTGGCACCAGGACAAAACCGCGAGTCTAGTTCATCGGGATCAAGTCATCATTGAAGAAGCCCATAAAGTCAAGTGAAGAAAGCATTTACTGTAGATGCTGTTCAGCGGCATACGCGCTGTGGACTACCGGAGATCGGGAGCAATCAGAAACCGCGGTCAGTAGATTATCTGGAGATTTACTGACATAGAAAAAATTAAGGGGACATCATCATAAGGATATACAATAATGCAATCCTCGCTTGCAATAAAGAGTCTAAAACTGCAACCATTACAGCCAATTGTGAGATGTAGCTAAGAATGGCCCCTAATCTTTTACTTAGACTGAATGAACGCACTCGGTAAATCGATGGTCCGGACGCAAAGGCCCAAACCAATACCCATACTGTCTACTGTACGTAAGTCTGTACCAGGGCTTTCTATCGATGTCTGTTTGAATTGTATTTCTATAGGATCCCTATGAGGGGTTCATGTTCAGAGTATGGGTATCAAAGATAACTGGACTAAACTCGCGAAATCGCGTGTGTCAGCGGGTTGTTAATGATAGCGATGATGATATAAACGTTAATTGGGGCCTCGATTGGCATTCACTATACCATCGCACAACTGATTTAACACACTTTATAATACCAGCTGTTCGAAGACTATACACCGGTTTGGTTGAGTTTTTCTTAGATTAAACATCATGATGCACCTACAATAGTTAGCTAACTGCAATCAGACGGTGAAGGAATATTTAGTAAAAGAGTAACGCGATCACTACAGCCATGTAACGGTATTATTAAAATTAGTTGGTGGGGACCAACTGCTGTGGATAACTACGGGGCCATCTCAGAAAGAAAAGGAGATAATCGCAACACGCTGAGCAAAGACCGAATGAGTGAAGAAGTTTAAGAGGGATGTGTAGTAGAGTACATCCGCACAAAAGCTATAGCTTTGTTTCGGTTAGACATGAACTAGACACAACGGACCAGTCAGTGTAAGCGTAAAATGAACACCTAGAGCGAAGTTCGCGGCTGAATCTAGCTTCTATATATTGCTGTGTGTTCACACTAAAACGTGTTACACTATAGCCGCCTATTTAGGGTATTTACTTTATTCTAAAATGTTTGCAAATTGGGTAAACATTTCGGAAGAGCGAACTCTGCGAACTCCACTTTCCCCTTCGATATAACACACAGTAGTGAGAAGAGACAACCATTTTTTTGTAAAATGATATAGAACCGGCTTCCTCCTCAATTTGAACCGGTATTAGTTGTCTTCGAGGCATTAGTCAGTTCGCCATATATATATATACCAATCAAGTCCGCGCAAGTACTTTACTTATTTCTTCGTGTATCTAAAATGTTACTCAAAGTATACAAAATTAACATGATTAGCATAATTATTCGATGTTTCGTGGTTCGCTTTTTTCATATTTTCACACGTGTGGTGCCGGATATGCTTGTCAACAGACGAATTTCTGCTAAAGCCAATGCTTCATTGTTATTAGGCAGGGGACAGAAGAATAATGTGTAGTAGTAATGGCAACATTACAAACCATTACAAACCTCAACAAACCTGTTAAGAATCTTAACTGCATGGTCCAAGGTTTTTCTGTCATTTACGTGTAGAATTCGCTGCTTCTTGATCTCATCGACGATTGAAGGCTTCCTACGGAAGTGATCCATGGCTGTAATAACCAAATACAAAACACCACCTCATCAATCAGACAAATAGTTTTATCTCAGTTCTGTGAAATCTCGAAAGTGATAGGGAGAAACTGCTGCATTTGGAAACTTGACCGTGTATCTGGTGTCGAGGAGCACACACACACTCTTGTAGCAGCAGCACACACTCCCTGACTGTTTTCTTTGACCGGCCCAATAATCTTAGTCCCTTTGTTTTTTATAATCCTGGTACTTTAAATGCATCGAGTAGCGTGTCATGCACAACAACCTGTTTATAGCCTTAATCCAAGGAGTGCAGATATAGCTTCGTTTTTTTATGGCAAGAAAAGCTACCTAAAATAACATCCACTGTGGACATGATACTGTTCCATGAAAGCTAAACAATATTGTGCATTAATAAGGCCGAGACGGTATTTGCTATTAACAACGTATTTAATATGTTGTTGTACCTGCGGCTAATACAAGCCGCCAGGACATCCGCCTATGGGTGGCACATCGTATTTTACTCTTTGGAGTTAGAGAAAGCCTAGTTAGAAGTAGACTTTTAACATGGTTGATTGATACATGCGTGTGTAGTCCGCATGTAGTTTATAAACAAATATCTTTGGTCTGAAATGAATGGCAAATGACCATTGGCGATCAAAAAAGTATTTATACAATATAAATAATGATCGGCACTGAAACAACATATGAAGGCACATAATCACAATAAATGGCAATAACTCACGCTTCTTTACCCCCTATCGAATCATTCACACCATGGACACATGAGATTGATCTTTTTTTGTCACGATTATATCCTACTGTAGAGACAGATGAATATAAAATGGAGATCGAAGGAGCGTGACCTTTATCACCTGGTATCAAAAGACTACAAATAAAATCAATGTGAAAGATCGTTTATTATGCCACTCGTGTGCCACAGGACAATTGATCGACATAACCGGAAGTGGATATTTATTGTAACAGCGTAGTTTTCATTTTCGTCGTCTGCACAGTGTGATTGATTGCTACATAGTAAAACGACATCATGAGCACACAGATAGAAGTGATGTGACTCGGTGACATATAAAAAGTATAACGTCCTTATCGAAGTTGAGAAATCCGCCACAATGGGGCGGGCGAACGGCATTCCAGACGATACACATTCCTATTCATCCTTTTGAAAAAAAACTGTTCGTCTTTAATTACCTTAACTCAACAAGAACTCATTCAGGACGAACGATCGATTTCATTACGTTCCCATAACACCCAAATTCGAGCTATATATTGTATTATCCGTCAAAGGATGAATCAGCAGATTTCATAGAAAGAGCATTTTAGCAAACAACGACTTTACTGCCTGCTTATTACCAAAATAACGATCAATTGTTCTATGCAGGCGGCGTCGTTGACTGGAGTCAAATAAAGCTGACACTAATTGCGGCACAACAACTCGCTCTATACTCAACGTCTTGCCACACCATTTATTGCTCATAATCATCTACCTAATTTCAGGTGTATTACACACACGCTCATATACATGAGCGTAAACTGTTTCATTTACATCTACGAAAGTTATAACACTTGCATTGTCGAGGGCTCAATCTACATTCTAGGTTTGAACAGTTCCGGACCCAAAGTGCGTATTACGACCAAATCAAATAATGCAGCTACGACCCTTTGCAGGATACGCACAACAACCATCAACCAGCAAAGTCCAATGCATTAGCACAACACGGAATTGCATCAGCACAACAATGTTCAGCTGCAGCCGGAACAGCTGAAGTGGCCACCACAATCATCACGAGGATCACCACCCAGGAGATAGAAACTATTGAACTCCTGATGTCTTATTTAGTACCTTCTCAATGCATCTATAGAAAAGTAAGAATAATGTTCACTAGTCTCACCTCTCTTTCAGCGTATCACTTTGTTGCTTAATTAGGGTAATTATAAAACACTTCAAATAGCTCGAGATTCTCGTCGGCGGTTTAACTCAGTCATATAATAATAACTGTTTTGTCGTACACAAACGCACACATACACACGCACTGTGCTGACTGATTCACTCAATGACTCCGCACTCTCCTTTTGGTTGGGCAGCTATTCTACGTTACTTGTGTTTTACTGTTCGTTCTACTATTGGCTTGTCATTGTAGACAGAATTCTGTCCGTTGATCGGCCTTTCAATCTACGTACTTATTTCCGCACTGCTGCTGCTGCTGCTCTTGCTGCTGCTGCTGTATGTGTCATGTGCACTGACTATTCCCACTACGGCAAATTCCATTTTTCTTACAGGTGCTGTTTGTTGCTTGTATTTCTCCTATTGCTTGTCGAATGATTGGGCCTTACTGGAGCACCAGCGACTGCTGTTGCCGGTGGCAGCGACTGTTGCGGGTTGATCTGATGTCGTTTCTTGGTCGAAACGACGATTGTTGATCTTAGTGGTGGTGGTGGTGGTAGTGGTCGGTGGTGGTGGTGGCGCCGCTGCTGGCGACGGTGACTGTCCTTTCTCAACGTTGCCTTCTTTCTTCTGGTCATAGTAGTTCGAATGACTCCTTCGATCGAGTTGCGGTAACGATGTTGACAACAATGACGCCGACATTCTGCTTGCTCGACTATCAATTTGTATAGCTTTGTACATGAGCCTAAAGGAAGGGCTACTAATAATAACGAGTAGCAGCTGCTGAGGCGAAGGACAATGGTGTGTAGATCAAAATGTTGTTGCAGTCAGAGGTGGTCTTGGTAACAAGAACAGCCGTCCCGAAATTTGTTTTGTCCACTTCTTGGTCATTCAGCCTTCGTATTTAGATAGCTAATTGAGTTTTTGGGGGGCTTTGGTTTACTGTAGCCAGTTTAATTGGAGTATGAAACAGACGGAAGGATGAAATATGCAGATGCGAGACCGAGTTGCCCATTTGTCGAAAACGAACTACAATTGCAAGTATATGTTAATGCTGTACGTATGACCAGATCAGATTCACTCGACGGGTTTCTGTTGCCTCTAGACGCTGCGACAAGCTGAGTCGCCGTGGAGTCGAGCGTAGGAATAATAGACGTCGGCCGTTGCAGCTGTAACCTCCTATCCCGCGATAGGAGGAGTCGTCCCCTTCGCAGCGAATGGCCACGGTGATGAAATGGAGACTAACGAAATGGTGCCGGGACAGGCTCGCTCTCACACTTATTTTTGTATTCTACGAACCATAGGTTTGCACTGATGGGGATACATTAGACATGTTGTTGTTTTTGTTGGTAAAATGTAGGCCGATCAATGCATCATGGAGGAACTACTACACGTCGTACTCGCGTGTAAGTATTCCAGACAAATGAAGGGTCAACGTTAATGAGCGTTTTTGAGCATAGCAATTGCACACGCGCTCCGTACGTCGATATCAACTTAAACTGCTCCACTTTGGACTTGAACACACTAGAACAAGCTTGAAACTTGGCGAGTTCATTTACTCATACATTCTGCGTCTGTCGGTTTCCTTAGATCCTTGTCTCCCATCGCCAGTGTAATTTCAAAGCGATTGAAACAAGGAGACCGTGCATATCAGACATTGCAGTGCAAGGAATGGTCTGAACAGCTACGAACCTACGTGGTGGCCATAAAGTAATGCTTCTGTTTTTGGTCGAATCAGAAGGGGATGCTTTATTATGAACTGCTCAAACCTGGTGAGACGGTCAACACAGACCGGTTACAGACCGGTTAAAGGACGGAGGAAATTATTATCGCAATATTGCCCATATTGCGTTGGCAACAGGCCCTACTGTTACCGATCTTGACTGGGAAATTCTGCCGCACCCGGCCCATAGCCCAAATATTTCTCCAACAGATTACCACCCACTAAAATCTATGGGGCGTCCGGGGAACCTGCGGGGGAAGAGCTTAAGACAGAATCAGAGGTCCGAAATTGGTCGAATGGGTGAATCGCCTGCTATGACGAGATGTTTTTCCTCCGCGGGATTCACATCTGCCTGATAGATGGGCGAGAATCATAGAAAGCGAGGGACACAATGTTGATTAAGATCCGTTTATTCTTTCAAACGATACAACCATTCAAAGTAAGAAGAAAAATATAGATGACACATCGAACGACTTGATACTTCCATGTTGGGTTTCTATTACCCCGACGGACCAACCCACAGTTGTGAATCAAGAGTATGAGTCCAATGTTTTCCGACTCATGACCATGTTATCTACTGTTATTTTAGTAATTATATATGGTCGTCACGATTGTGGACTTTCATAACTAGTTCAACGATCATCAACGGACGGATCAACGACAACATTTTTGAAAAGGTCAATGAGCACCATAGATAGAGCACAGCCCAAGAGCATTCCTTATGGGCATCCCGTCGTGGCATATCCAGGAAAGTCCTGAAAGCCTCCCACTTTTACGTTGAAGAAACATCCTCTGAGAAAGTCCAGATCGACACAAATTGTTTCGAAACAATTTTCGGTAGCAAAACAAATAGGATCGTTTTATGCGGCATAGATTCGAACGCGCTTTTGGAATCAATATACACCACGTCCTTAGCCGAACAATCCATTGCCGAAAAAACGTGCAGGGTCCCGGGACAGCACAGGGTTCCAGGATACGTCTTTGTCTTTGTAGAGCACGGTCAAGTTTTAACTGCAGTATTTCAAGGACGTCCACTTGATTAGGGTCGAACTGCAGAACTTGTAGGAAACCCCTCCGAACATAAGATTCAATGCTTTTGAGGTTCTTCTAGAGCTGTGTTTACCAACGAAATTATGGAGATATTCGCACATTTCTATATCTATAATTTATATATTTCTATTTCACATAATATATAGATATATATATATATATATATAGATAAGTAGATTGGAGTCGCGATTGGCTCGCGGGAGTTCGGGCATTGAAGCACCACCTTGCCTCTTGAGATATGTAATGGGTGGATACGATCAAACACTAAGGCACGGCACCTCGATTTACGGATTACCCTGTCGATCCCGAATACCGTTCCCTGAGGAACTATAATCTTTTCAGAGGTACAAAAAATAACATAGCTGTCTACGCCTGGGCAGGTTATGAGTCTCTTCGCGTCCCAGACACTGGCTATGGATGTGGACGAGAAGGCTGAAAGCAGTGTCCTCCAACAACGCAAGGGCTTGCTTATTAGATTAGCATCCCAAGTGATTTTTTAAATACTTTTCTTTCATAACTGCATTGACAGATCTGCATGTAAACACCGTATCGATTCGTTTCAGAAAGCATGGTCCCGTTCAAAAATTTCCAGACCGCGCTGGCTCCGAGATGTAAATAATAAAGCAGAGTGCTTCTAATATGTACCAAGAATTGTAGTTCTAGTTATTTTAGTTCAATAGTTTAATAACTATTGAAGATTTTTCGGTGTACAAAATAGCTCCGATTGACCTAATAAAACTTAAATACCTTCGCGAAGTTTATAAGTAACTTACTTTATATATATATATATATATATATATATATATATATATTACATAACATTTGCCGTTTATTTACGGAACTGAAGTTGCAACAATGCTTAAGTTCTCGTTAAAAAATAGAATAAAAGTAAGAGTGTATTATCACCAAATTGGTCATGCAATTACGATTTAACAAATATAATAGATTCTACACGTTCATCCTATCAACAGATATATACATTCACATATTCAAATTATTTCAACAATTACAATATTCAGATTATTTACAATTCACACAATTATATACAATTATCACCGCAATCTTTCATTAATCTCATTGGCAAACTTCGTGGTAAAGGTGAGCTCCAAACCAACGGCAGCTGATAAGCTAGAAACTGGCAGGTTGTTACTCTGACTGCTGTAGGTAGTGCAAACTCTGCTGCCCGGCGAGAAATTTTTCTGTCGACGGCCACCATGGGGAACGTGACATACGGTGGGATAGTACCCTTGATATATATATATATATATATTATATGTGTGTGATACCTGTACATTATGCGTCAATAAATGGTGGTAATAATGATGTAATTCCTATAGTTATTGTTTTTATAATATATACAAATAATCCACAAGGCCACATCAGGTTTGCGGAGCTTAATGCGGTCCTAGGCCCGGAATGTTTCATATCATCGAGGGAAATTTTAGAAAACAAATTTCTTTTTATCAGCATGCGTAGCATTGAAACGTATATGTCATCAAAAGTATGAGCCTATATGAGACTCTTCTCTAGCGTATTATAAACTCTGACCTTATGTTTTGTAAGAACATCTCAAATTAACTAAAACTGGAACTAATATAATATATGAGTTGTCTCTCTTCGACATGCTTATAAAGTTGCCCTAGACAAACAGTTTCAAGTAATGGCCTTTCAAAGACGACCACTGCGTACAAATGTAAAGAAATATAATCATATGTTTTGTTCCAATAAATACATAGAAAAATCTAGCTATCTGTCTATCTATCTATCAAGTAAGTTTCTTGTTGGCGGTGACCTCCAGTATTTCTATCATCAATCACTTCTCTGCACTCATCCGTGTGGTATTACTATGGAAAATGTCGGGAAGAAAAATCCACACCTCTCTGAGGCTACGTCTGGATTTTAAATCTCATTATTCTATCTATTAAGGTCGAGTCATATCTTCAACGACGGCCTTTTTACAATTTTTCTTTCTATCCGATACCGTTCGCTGTCGAACGTCGAACTTTCAATGGGCAATGCAATTTTGGCGACAATAACCTATGACAGTGACAGCAACCTCTCTTGCCAAACTATCTAACAGTTAACTTACCTTCGAGAAGGTCGCGTAACCAGCACCCACCACTTGTCGAGTCACATCCGCTCAATTCTCGACTTATATTAAACAGTTCCCTCAGACCTGCAACAGGTGTCGAAGGGTGCAATTGATCACTGTGAACACCGCGCAGAAGCGCAATGGGGTCGGTTCGAACACGTGAGCCGTTTACCACGGGACGAGATACGTTAGAGAACATATTATGGGCTGCTTCATGCACAGAAGAACAAAACTGACTCAGATAAGCCACGGAGAGAAGGCGACTCGTTGTTACTGCAACATAGAACAACAGAAGCAGGTCGAGTCGTGTTACAGTCAGTACATGTTACTTAAATCTAATGAGACGTGTCGGAACGTATGTTACACCTGGACATGACACCCATAGACATTTGCATGCACGAGCACGACAGTTAGACTTTGTCCAGCTACACGCGTGTGTATGAGCGGATGGAAACGTGCTTACAGAAAATCGTGTAAATGGTATTACGAGATGCTGACACAATCCATATTCAACGTTTATGAATGCGCACATATTAGATGATCAACCACGTCCCCTTGATGCCCTAGACGGCAACATGGGTTGTAATTAGAGAGACACAGCTTTAGTAATAACACCCGATACGGTCGTCCGTTATTCACCTAAATGGCACACAATAATAGTTACGGGACAATAAAAAACAAAAAATACATAATAGAGCATTTATCGCGTGTGGCTGGTATATAGAACTAGAATAATTATGGAAATTCCACATTCGGGTGTCTCAGGAATTCTCAACAGTTGTGGATGTAACGACCCAAAGAGATCTGCTTAAGCCCACTTAATATCAGATTCCTTCCGGGAAGTTTTCTATAAATTTATTCAAAATCTGATCTTTCCTGAGCAAGTCCCATTCACCACAGTGATTTGTCTTCAAAGCACGCCTACATGAAGTACAAAGGTTAGTAAGGTACCATTAGTGCCAATTTCGAGGTCATCGGGACACATACAAATAACATATGAACTGGGCAATGTGTCACATTGTGTAGTCCAGCTATCTGGCCATTATAACCAATATCACAGAGGATAAAACTAGATGTTTATTTTTAATTTCCCTCAGACATACCCTATACTGTGCATCCGGGACTTCCGTAATAGTTTGTGACAACATTGGCATATGGCTTGACATTTCCGACTGCTAGCGTGCAACAAGTCGGACGATGTCGCTTATCCCATCGGTGTTCTGACACGTCACACCTTCTTTCGTGATAACATAGCTGTTCGCCTTTACCAAATTTTTTTACCCATACCTTGTCGGAGTACCAAAGTGATGCGCATATTCCTTTTATATTAAAATATAATTGTATTTGACAAATGTAGACGAACCATGTCGATAAATCAATAATGACAAGGAAGCTTTAACAATTTTCTCCATATCTGTGAACGTGTACGTGACTCTACAGAATCTATAAATCTATAGTTAGAAAATACAAGGTCATAGTTAGAAAAAGAATGGGCGCACAGAGGAGTTGGCACTGTTTTCAACCGAATACCCACAATTATACTTAACTGTAAACTCTTTTTTCCTAATGCTAAATGTATTCCTTACCCCACCGCGAACTTTTTGGGCAAATCTACGTTTGCATATTTTCATCACCAATAATCCTCTACAGGGGTCCTAAATTGTCATCAGTTAGCCTCACCGTATACTGTTGATTATCACGGCACTTATCCACGAGTTCCATGGAGTTCTGACAACTAACTTTCGTTAGTACAGAAACTAAAGCTTCTCTGAAACTGTCCGTTTCAAAACCGTCCGTAGTTTTTCTTCTCTTCGCTGATCCTCAGCTGACTTCCCACGGCAGGGCAATGTTAACCACATCTCAGTCAAAACGCAAGTTCAGGACATCGAACCAGCGATTATAAATCGTGATACTGTTCGTGATTTCCTTGTTTCGAACGAGATGAACATTGGCCATTCAGGCCACTCCGCTGCAAGGAAGATGGCTCACAGTCTCAACTGTACCTCACCGTCATAATAGCAATAGAATTCTATAACCAGGACTTCGAAAAACAACAAATTTAGCCCACAAGTGGTTCAGGACTCAAGTTAACGAGCGGAAAACTGCCACATCACCTCAATAAGTTGATAGTAAAATACTGTCCTCTCCTCGACGCTCTTCGAAACCAAATTTCCTTATTTGAATCGCTGCTACGAAAATCGGCCGGTGCTCTCACTCATGACAAATATACCTAACAGTTCCAAGAAATGCCAATGAATTTAAGCAATGAATCGTTTTTAGAGAAAAAGGAACATATACATTTTTGTCAGTTTTCGTATTCAGGCGAAACACGATGTATTATGAAATTAATAATAACCAACTGCTTATGCTATTTGGTCGCGAGGTGTATTCTACTAGCGGAACGCACTTTTATGTAAGCCTATTATTATTAAGTCCGTATAAAAAATATTCGAACTTCGTATGCTCGGCGTTATTTGGTGCTGATTAAACAAGGGACGTCGCCCTAAATCGAGAGTCACCTAATTGGTCATCCAGTTCAGGAGTTGTGAATTTTCAAAGATGGCCGTCTGACACCCCCCAGCGAAGTTCAACTGTTTCATATTTTCTCCTCATACTTCAGCAACGTCCAACCGATTTCGGTAAGGTAGGTCTAATCCCCAATCAAAAACTGCCTACATTTTGTACACTGATAAAAGAAGACGTCTCCGAATACTGAAGCAGAAAGAGATAGTGAGCTGTTAGCCGAAGTTATGTCATAGAAACGCGGTAATAGCATTGTGGTGCCTTGCGGTTATAATACGTGGTATAAGAATTCAACTTCGTATTCAGAGAAACATGACCTTTGCGAAAATCTACTTATGTATAAGTGTTCTGTTTTTAATTGGGGGTTTGAAGAATAGGCCCTTATAGAAGACGACCCTCGTTACAACACTTGCTCGTGATCGGAGTATCGACTAAAACCAACTCCTCAAAACCCGACTATTGTCTGGCATTACTTCAGGAAACAAACAGAAAAAAAATGCGTATCTCTAATGGCACTATGACTTGTGTCTTAAATTCATTTGAATGTAATACTAACGGTTTCAGTTCTAAGTTTCCACTAACGTCAAACCTGTACTAGTAGATATTGCAGTTTGTTATGCGTGTCAGACGATTGTGTCATTGACAACAGCGGCGCCTAACGGCTTAAAAATGTTTGTATTCTATACCGTATCGTATTATTATTTATTTTATCTGAAACTACTCGACATGGGTGACAAAAACTTTGATTTATATAAAATAGGGTGAACAGATTAAACTAGATAAAATGCTGTCTTTCCAGTTTTGCTACAAATCAAACAGTTATGAACATAACTCATCTACATGAATCAACGAATATTTATTTTTGTGCAATCCTGTAACACTTTATTAGAAAAAATACTGCACTTTCATTTAATCAGTCAGGGCGATTGGTCAAATCACATCACAAATGCGGGTCACAGACCACGAATATCGAAAACAAACATCGTTTTCCCATCTTCCGCTACACTAGATCTGCTGATTTATGTTTTTCACTTCAACTACTAGACTACTATTGTTAACGTTATAAAAACACAATTTATGTATATGCTACCCTTGCACTCGACCTCATTGGTTAAATGATATATTTTTGTACATACTCTATTTTTGTAACGCAGTAAAAACTAGCAATCGACACCTGCTGAGCTCATTTTGATCGAGCTTTAACTATCTGAGTACAAGCAACCCAACTCAACTTTTAAATAATTCTAAATATATTTTCAATGCGGAAAACGGCCATGTTACAGCTGCGCCATCATCTGTTAGGGCGTTTCGTTGAGAACATCAAACTTGTCGAACACAGCTTATGTTTGGAGATTGGCAGAAAAGTTTTTATGTCTTTTATGAGAAGTTGAATTAGCGTTAGTGATAATCAGCGACTAGATTCAAGAACCAGAACTTATGTCTCATCCTTTGGTGTGTGACACACCGGAACACTCCAAGGATAGCAAAGCAATGTGATAGCGTCGAAGGGTTTTGCTGTAAGATAATCTTGAACTGTCTCCTGTACAGATATTGGTAGTGGTTGTAGCAAGTACTCAATTGAAAGCTAAAGTTGAGGAATGGATTCCATGTGAGCAGTAGTTAATCGTGGGTCAGTCGGTCCTAAGCTTACGGTGAAACATGTGTTGAATGTACATAATAATATGTTATCACTGTAAGCGAAATGAAATTGGGCTAACCTTCCTGAACCTTCTGATTTCAAGAAGCCAAACTGCTTGATAGCCTTGATAAAGCAGATTCATTCATATGATTGGCTCGTAGGGACAGGATTTTTTTAGGATCAGATGAACTAACATATATTTCAATCATCATAAAAGCTACTGACTTTTCCCATTTTAGTGAGCAATATAATGACTGACTAACTCTTTTAATTATATTCAGCAGATACGAATACACAGCCCCCTTCCTGTGTGTTTAACTTATGATAACATGTTTTCTTGAGGAAAACTACCACCTCAAATAGAAAAATTTTCACTAAAACTCAATTCCTTGTCCGTCGATATATTCATTCGTTGCAGAATGGCAAATTCTGTGGTACTTCCAACTTGTTGATTGTTGTCAATTCCGTACTCTTGTTCAATCTCGACATCAGTCGGAGCACGCTCTTCTTTTCTGATAAGTAGTTTACTGTAGAGGTGTAGAGACAAAAGCTGGAGGCAACACCAGTGATAAATGCTACGCAGCGAACATATTAGTCAAAGTTAGTATTAGCAAGGTCATTAGTTCTATGATTTCCGTTGCTGCCGACCCCTTTGGCAAGCACATACTTTTGGTTCACCAAGCTTGTTATTTTATTATATAATACACAGACCAAAATAGTCAGCCAAGAACCACTTTTTACTCTTAACACACATTTGCTCACTTTCGTTCCTATCGGTCGGTCAATCTACGTATGTATCTATGACAGGAACCAATAGTAGAATAGAACAGAAATGGTGAAAAATAATTGACATTTGCTGTAATATGTATAGGAAGTGGTGGCGACGATTGGATATAATAATCTATATACAATATTGTGGCAGTATGATTATTATCCAGGCAGACGATGCTTCTTATGATGACGCTCGATAGTTTTTAGGAATCCCACTAGCGGGTCTGTCAAATATCCGTCGACTATCACAACTGGTAATTATGCCAGCACTCCTATTTGCGACGGAGATTTTTGATTTAGTGGACCCCGAAAGGATCTTGTTGTTCCTGTTAGATGCCCTCTTCGGCGAGGCTACACCACCTATTAGAGACAAAGACATACGAATAAAACTTGTAATGTTTAGGACATACAATTCTTTCGCGGAATAATTCGATTTGTTTTAAGCTGTTACTGGTTAGAGAGTCTGTGAGAGAGGATCATAGCATATATTATTCATCGTTATTCAAAACCGGATGAACGAATCTTCAGCCAACGAAGGGCCATTAAAGGTACGTATTAAGCACCTGTGAAAGTAAAGGATGAATATATGATTATTTATAATTCGGATCCCTGTGATTATTCATTTGTATTATGAACAGTTAAAGTAGAATTTCGTCTTGGTGATCGTACATAGACAAAGATGTTGTTAACTCGCTAAGTGTGAGCAACCTCAATTCAGTTCTTCTACTACGTGGGTTATGGTATCAAAGGATTAGAAATTGGTCTGTCAAATTTAGCTTTCCCTGTTTTCGGAACAGTAGAAGATCTGCTGCCTCGTACCGTCTAGGTATTGGCATTAATGTAATCATTGGAAACACCGGATCTAGCACTAGTCTTACGAGCAAATTTGTTCAAGTTTAGTACATTTTTAAGCCATTCCTCTGAGCAATATACAAGCTTCGGTACAACGTTCATACATTTTTATATTACAATCGATCTGGAAACACTGCTCTGCAAGTTGCCACTGACGGGCAGATCCCTCCGGGCAAAAGACTCTACAATTTCAAACAATAATGTCTGTTTATTTCATGGAAGAAATGATTCAATTCAAGTTTGCAAAATATAATCTGACCTCATAAAACGAAATGATGTACCTTTGGAATGTACTCGAGGTTGCATCTTAGAGCACTTCGCTTTAGCGGTGACCCTTTGGCTCGAAGTCGTATTGCCACTTAATAGGAATTTGTCAATTTGAGCTGGAATACAGGCAATTATGGAACACTCAATATTATTCCCTGGTGACCGTAGCTGTTTTCTTAAGACCAAAAAAAAACGTACCAAATGAACCTGCATATATATATCAGTTCTGCTATTTTCTTTTAAAATGAGGAACGTTCATTCAATATCATGGCACCGATTCAAGTATTAAGGGGCCCAAAATTCCGAATACCCGTACTTACGAAAAATGCGTCGATAACCAAAATGGAGAAATACAATAGTTACTTTCGAGATCTTGATGTATCATCATACTGCATCGATTCGCATGTACCCTATGGCATTCAAACCGGAGATTCTCCTAATGGTCAATGTTATCTTACGCCACACTGGTAGAGATTAAAAGGTATGTGAATTAAACAGTTGATCAACTGTTTAATACGAACCTATGTATTACATAGGTGCGTAAATATAGGACAAGTTGCGACGCAGTTGTTGTCTCATGTTGCTAATGAGCGTAGTCCCAGATATATATCTTGACTGGTAAATCTAAATAAATTAAAACTCGTTATTATGCAACCTTTCTAATAAAAAAACGAGGTTAAACTATCCTGTTAATTAAATAGTTAGGTGTTGCGTGGATGTTTCGTACACGGTGTTAATAATATACAAAGGCACTAGAGACAATAAAGAGGGTGCGCTGAGGGTTCAGTTTATGGAAAAATCGTACAGAGCTAACCCTGTAACTAAATTATTTATTTTGTGTTAAACTTTTAACCAAGTGTTCTGTTGTCACAATTTTAACTCAGGACAGTTTTGGAGTATCTGTACATATATGTAACGCGAATCCTTAAATTTATTCCACGGTAATTGTAGAATCGTATCTCTTAATGCCCAAATATAGTTTTAGTAAACATGTCACCAATATTACCTTACCTAATAATGCTAATAACATTTTCCATTAACGAATGCTATTTACTGACACTGAGTACTTCCGTATAACATAATGAACACATTATTTATATTATAATATAGTTGACAATGGTATTCTTTTCAAATTACTCCGCGTCTGTCCGATTTGAACCCGAGCCATAAATCCCGTCCCTCCTTTCTAGCAATCCAAAACGCTCCCCACCAGATCATTTAGAGGGCTATACCGTCCACTCAGCCTCACGTTTGCGTGGTCGCACTGTATTCAAGAAATACATTTTCTGTATTATGCATGAGCATGTCGGGTTCAAATCGGACTGCCTTAGATCATCATCCAATAACAGTCTTTCAGCTGACCGAGATGCCGGCAAAGAAATATTGCACCATTTTTCAATATTTGTTTGTGGAATTCTGTAACCACTATGGTCTCTAACAAAAAAATTCACCGGGGTGTAGCTCCTTGCTAATTGCCCCTGCTCTTAAATCGCCTGCCTGAGAAACCCACCGCAAACCCTACGAAAAGTTCACCCGAATCGGTACCAGTCAAGGCCCCATCAGGCTCTTCTGATTGCCGATTGTTTTGACCTTTTTCGCGAGATAATATTTACCTTTTTCAAGACGATCGATTCTTAGACATGGCCTGCCAATGCAGAAGATCTCGGAAATTCCCTTGTTCTTAAGGTACACAAAAACTCTGTTGTCGTCGACGAACTGCCGCCTAACAATTGTTTTCCAGTAAACCGATCGATGTTCCCACGAAGGAACAATGTTGATAACCCGAGCCATCGGCGGTCCCTTAAACGTAGCTACAAGAATATTTAGAATAAGGGATGGTGCTATAACCACCACCAATGGTTAGACGTGCAGTCAGTAATAATCGAGAAAATTCATATAATATCAGAAGTGCCACCAAATGTACTCCTCCAAATCTATTCTCAAATACAATTATCTCCCATTTGTAACTATCACGCCCAGAATTAATTTAATCAGTTACGAACCCAATCCGTTGTAACCGTGATTCAAGAACAGTTCACGTTTTTTAAGTACTGCAGAGTCCCAACGACTCCCCAAGACGTTAACGGTTGACGTCGATTTTGTTATCAGAATACTGGTCGAGATCATGCGATCTAAGTTTCTGGTTGAAGAAGCCATGGATGGATCGCTGATTTAAATCTCGAAACGACACATGGACATACTATACAATTTGTGTGTGATAAAGTAGATTTAGATATAATGAACCTGATTTTCATATAAATGAATACTTATAAAAGTGGCAAACGCAAAAGTCATAACACACTGTTTACGGACGCGACATCTGTTTAATCAATTTCAATGGATTGCGGATCAGCTATTATTTCTGAGAGGTACTGCAATTCAATTATGAGAGCTCAAAACGACACCTGACAACATTACCATCCTTCTTTCAATGCAATATAGATCGCAATCTATGTGCTATGTAAACTTACAGCTTTTTGGTTGTTCCACCACTAACTGACAGGTAGAATCCTTTTCGTTCTACTTTAGGGATTTCCGTGAAAGTAAGTACATAATATATAATAGAATATTAAGTACGTAGTACGTTGACGGAAATAGCGGCGCCACCGTCTAATCAGCTCGGATTGTTTTGTTTACGCTTGTGTTCGCGCCTCAGACCTTGGATTGTCGAGCTCAAGCGACATTTTGGCGCCAAAATTCGAATGGTGTTCTCGTGAAATTATCTCCGCTCGCCCTCACCCTTTGTATTCGTGAACTCTGTTCGAAGACAGGTTCCACTCGAAGAGAGGAACAGGAGCGCCGTTACATTTCTGGTGCCAACAGTACTAGTATTATATAATTTGGTTGTAGTTGTTGTCGTTAAGTTCTTTTGGCTCATTGTTTATCTATTTCGCTTATTTCTTGTCAGTGAGTGAATTCACACAGGCAAACTGCCCACTTATGTGCACACTAAATTGAAGAGTACCAATTGCACAACATTTTTGACCTCATCCTGTCATATCATATTCAGCATTTACTTGGCCGCGAAAATGCTTAGACGTGTAATAATGGTGTCCCAAAACTGTTCATCCTCCATCAAGCAAATTCGCTCTGTGGCTTCTGAAAGTACTCGAAAGATCGTCATATCGTACGATCATATTGAGGACAAGCTCAAAAACGAATTGTCGACAACATTTCTCGACCTCAGAGATGTTTCGTCGTGTAACTGCGGTCAAAAATTCGAGGTACGTCTATAACGACTACGCATTATCAGTAGGTATATTGACCCGGTATATTGAGCACCTGGTATGTGGTGTGCGTTTATTTTCTTGTTCTCTAGATAAATCTATGACTTTTCCTGTAGCCAACACGACCTATATCGTCATTTTCCCTTTAATTTTTCATTCATGTACTGAATCTTTTTCTGAATTTTTCTTTTTCGAGTGTTCTGTCTGGGTATTTTTTTGTTTTCTTCATGACGCACAGCCATCATGGTACCAATCTTGCCAGCACAAGGGCCGCCGAAATTGACACTGCCCTTCCTCCTGCCCCTCATTTTGTCATCTTCCTCTGTTTGTTATTATTATTTTCTTCCTGTATTTTCACGTTTTCGAAATTGGTGCTGCATATAGATTTATCGCTTAACTGCTGATGCCAGTAGTCCGCGGGTCGATTCTTCTGGTGATGAGATTGCTTACTGCTATGTTTGCTTTCTGTCAGATTTTAAGTCAATCCCAGAAGGCTGGTCGCAAAAAACACATTGAAAAAGTCATCTACTCTCGTTGCCGTTTTGAAGGGTCATTTCAATCTCTCACTCATTTAGATAGCCTTCCATTATGGGTATTCAAAAACAACAACCTGCGTGTGTACAGCATAAACGAGACTTCATAGAAATCGATCAGCGTACAACAGGGTGACAAGTTTTTGTTTCAGCATACGAACCTACCAGTGCAATGGAGTGATGCCATCGAAATTCCACTGGATAAGAAGGCATTCTGGCAGTGCTCCGCCGAATAGAAGTACATTTGATATGATATGGCGTTGTTAGCTATGTTAAATAAAGTTACTTCAGAGAGAACTGATGGCTCCAAAGGATAACGAGACATGAACCTTAATTGACAAAAATTACTTTTCTTTATTTTTTCAGGCACTAATCGTATCTCCTAAATTTGAAGGAATGTCGTTACTGTCTCGGCAGCGCCTTGTAATGTCAGTACTCAAAGACGAAATGAAAGTAATTCATTCGTTCGCACAGAAAACTCTGACTCCCACCCAATGGCAAGACATGCAGCAACAGCAAGGCATTCGATAGCAACACCAAGATTATTAGAAAGAGAAAAGATAGTTAGCTGAGTAGTGATACCTGAAATATATTGTATGTTAAGTAGGCAGGTTGTACAAAGTGGAGCAAGGCTATGGCAATCTATTCTTCCCTTATGAATTATATTAAGGTGTAATGAATAAATTAACAAGAGTATGTTATTGAAATGTATTTTATATTTTGAACTGACCCAATTTAGGCTAGGTCTGGCTAAATAGTATGGCTTTGACATCTGCCGAGCTAATTTTAATAAATACTACTAGAGTTGGCCCTGCCCTGGCGGGCGGCGGCCACCTCTAGTCCCGCTGTGATATGTTAGTTGGTGGATGTTCGAAAATGTAAAATTTGAGATTTGGGGGTTTCTGAAACGTCAGCTGGATGAGCGTCGGCAACGCCGTGATTCTCTTCTGGCTTTCGAAGTTTTTAGATTTTCCCGTCTCGCAGTTGGACAAACGTCGGCCACGATCCTTCGGCTCCTGTCCGACGTCTCCTTCTGCACAGTGTTTTTCAGCATCTAAACGCATAATCGACATTATCTCGAAAACGGTCGATTTTAGGTATAGGAACACCAATTGATTATTTGTTCAGCTTAGCCAGACGTATCAACAAAGGTTGGTTTGTATAAGGAATAAGTCCAACATTAAACTAAATTAAATGAATTTGTCTAATTAAAGGTAAATCTTAGCGAAATAAAGGGATACAAATATACTAACAGATGGCGCTTGTCGAAGCGAATAATTTCTCAATTAACATTGGCAAGAGAAAGTCGGAGAAGAATGTCAGAACACGACGAAAACAGAGAAATTTTTAGTGGAAGGTTATCGTATAGGAACATCTATTGCAAAATTGTTCAACTCGTTGCAACATGTTGATTAAGCGCAATAAAACCACCCTTTACATAGAACAATATGTTAAGCTTTTTTAGAAAAAAACTCAAAAAATATCAACTTTAGGTATAGGAACACCTATCGGAAAGTTGCTCACCTCATCAAAATGCATCGGAAACACGTCAGAAATGTACCCACCCCTTACATAGAACACCATGTTAAAAAAGTTATCGAAAATCGCAAAATATCTTCGAAAATCGTAGACCTAATGGTATTCATCCGGCCGCCATTTTCACCGGACGGGCGCACGCCATCAGCGTTAATAAAAGCTTTAACTAATAATTATCTGGGTTTGAGTAAGCCGCACAAAGTTAAATGAAATAAACGTACGCGTACGGTTTCTGATACATTGTGAGTTTGTTATAAAACAAACTCGATTGTAATATCGGATAGGCTATCTAACCGAAAAAAATTCAGATTAAAATAATAAAGTACGTTTCGAGTCGAGTAAGAAAGCCAATTGGCAACTCCGACTGCGTTGAGCACAGGGAAAAGGGTCACTCAGAGACAACGACTTTACCATTCTTTTCTGTGATGCTCGCAGCGTGATTCTGGTCGCCCCATGACGGAATGGATCCTGGGATATAACAGGTGACTATTAACAATACCTGCTTCTGCTACTCAAGTCGGAGGAGAACTTCCCCCGCATGAAGCATAACAGGTTATACTCAATCAGGAAGAAAAGTTTATTTTGCACAAAGAAACAACAGCAGCATGAGAGTCTTTTTTTGTGATCTTTGCATTGACCAAGTTGAGGAACGACCGCAGTTTGATTAAATTGAAGTTTGGCCCACCCTATTCGTCAGAACCGGCCCACAGTCAACATAACAGCTATGATGACCTTCTGAAGGCTTTTGCACATAATGCTATACAAGTGAGGCAGTTTCATGTGGGCGCATTGCGGTCTATGAAGGGCACTTATTTCAAAATCTGTGTAACGTCAGCGGGGATTTCATAGGAATCTTCAAATCATATGCGCCAGTTACTATCTTAAAAAACAGCTCCAAAATCGATGTGTTTTAGGTACCGCAAGTTTTAAAGTCTATATCAAGAAAAATGCCCCTGATTAATCTTTTGACATGTCTCCTATCTATCGCATTTTTTTTATTTTTTTGTATAAATTGAATAGTAAAGATCTTCGTCTAAATGAAGAAAGACAGAAATAGTCTTGGCTTTATTCGAACTATTTAAATTTCTCTATCTAATTTGTCTTACTATGATGGACTCAAGGGTTATACTATTTATAATGAATTCTGTACTTCATGGGTCCCACGAAATAGGTTTCTTCCTTTTCGACAGCTGCCGTAATCTCATATATATATATATATATATATATATATATATATCTATTAGTAATCTTATAAAATTTCAGTCGCCCTTGAACACGTTTAAAAATATCAATTATTATCAAAGAGAAAACAATCTGAATCTCCCTAAAACGAAATTTACAGCTTTCTCGAGTCAATCGACTGAGACGTGCCTTCGAACTTCTAAAGAGCTATATTTTTTTGAACCAAAAACCGCGATGTCCACATAGTGTGTCGTTCATTTCGTGAACCTTTAACCATGTTTCCCGAAATATGAAAATACAATTTTGGTACTATTTATACGTTACATGATTAATCTTTCTGCATGAGTTGTAATGAGGGTATATTTAATTCGGCAAGGAACTAAGTGTGGGAGAAACTTCATTTTTAGACTTGGCAGTAGTATTGTAGTAAGTAGTATCGATGTTACAGTCTGCTCCCGAAGCAATTCAGCGTACTTAATTAAGCAGAACCGTGCCGTGGAAACGTCCAATTCTTTCGTTGCTTTGGAGGGGTCAAACGGATAACTCTGAAAATTCGTAACTCCTTAAGTCTTTGGACCTGTGATCCCGCTTTGGTAGTAGACTTTATTAAAGACCGCATTGCAAACTCATAGGTTCGATAAGCTCTATATGTCCCGTTGCGGTTATTATTAAATTTATGATAACACCCACTATGGCAGGCAATAAACGCAACAGAGTCATATATAGTTCGAATGTATACATAAAATACCTGTTTAACAAATGTTTAGTCGTCACTTCTTTTTTTTAAATAATTCAAAACTCCCGCGCAATGAGAATTAGCCGCCTGCTAACGATCAGCTGACCTGACTGCTGCAGATGTTAGTGTGATCGGCTGATTCATCTCTTTCCTCTCCGTTGTGGATCGCAGTTTGTGATTATATCTGTCTGTTATTGTTATTTGTGCTTTTGCGGATGCAAAATAGCTGTGACACGGCGTGTGTCCATTGATTCTTCTACAGTTCCAATTCCGGAGAATACTTATATAATATTGATTTAGTGATCGATTGCTATCTGCTAAACATTTTACTACTACGTAAACACGTCTTTTGACCGACCGTGGGATTATTGTTTTTGCCTATTGCAATTATTTTGCGAAAGCGGCACACTGGGAGCACCTTCGTTCCTTGCAGTGATAAAACTCTAAAGTGTATCTTTGATTCAAGTCCACAATACCTTCAACATGCAGATGCGGGATCCACTGCTCAGTATGAACAGCGAACCGTCCATACAGGATGACTTCAGCTTCAGAAACTCCGTTGCTAAGGCTCATGTAACTATTCGAATGGGTAAGTCATTTTTCCTTTAATGCAGATTATTTCAAATACAACAACCTTGTTATTAGATGACGTAAGAGGCGGCTACAGATGGCGTCATAACACCCACGATCTGATATAAAAAGAAATAATATAATAATATAATAATAATATAACTTACTTATTTGATACGTAAGTTTTGAGGAAGACATAAGATTGCACGGACAGCTAACATTTGGATATAAGAAGCTATTATTTTCCGCTGACACCATCCACTTCGATTTAAGTTTCGCATTTAATTCATGTTATTCCGTTTTATTCCTGTTCTGTTGACGTTCGAATAATGGTAAACAAACGCGTTTCTTCTATAAAATAATTCTTTATAAACTCGCAGACTTTGAAATGAATCTACTGGGTAATAAACGACAGTGACATTTTGAAAATCTAGTGGGCTTAGGCATGTACTTCTAAATCTCGTGAATAAGAGTACGAAGGACTTAGTCGTTGTATCTGTCTCCGACGCCGGTCGAGGGTTGAAATCCCGTTATGGGAGACCTGTGGTGGGAGACTTGGTCGTTAACAGCTACAGTAATCTGTACCCTGTTGGTTGAGGGAAGAATAACACTAAGAAAAAGTTCTTTAAGATTGGAGTAGTCGATTCTATAATTTGGGTAAAGGTAAAGATTTATTGGTTTATTAAAGGAACGCTATTTCACGATGCTTAAGTTCTCTTATATGTCACAAAGCGGGACTCGAACCGGTGGCCTTTGGCATTTTACAGCTAGAGATTTTGCCTTCCAAGCCACCGCGCTGACATCATTACACCTTGTAACTCACCACGAAATCACTTTCTGATATTTCATTTAGCTTCGATGACAGCCTCATATCTGTTAATAAGTGTACGTTTCTGTCGACCACCAACCCCTCCTTTACTAATGAATCGAATTTTGTCGACGAAATTAGTCTTTGACTGTAATTTGCTTTTTAGTGGTGTAACCCATAACTAATCCATTCCAGGCATCGCTAAGAAAATGTCTTCAATTTTTTGATGGCCAGATTTAGTCAAGCCAACCCCTCACTGTTCATACTTGACATCCCCCCGCAAATTACAGAAGCAACATTTTGGAAAACACCTATTTTAAATAAACTGCGTCTGAGACTATCACTTGCGACTATCTTCTCTAAATCCTACCACCTCGTTTTTAAAAGTGAAGGGGTTTGAATAGTGTTGGGAGATATCAGCAAAGTTATCGCTTTTCACAAAGTTTGAGGCCTCAAATTTAATGTTTCAAGTTAAATATAAGATATGCAAAAAGTATCCAGAATTGGTTTCCAATAAACTTAAGGACTTGTTCCCGAGTCATGTTTCAAGCGGCTTCCCTCGAAGGTTCGAGGGAGAGGCGCTCTCTCACCTATGCTAATCTCATCGATACGATGAGATTAGCATAGGTGAGATCGAAATATTCAAGACCACAAGAATTTCTATATTGTACATTAATACGTAAGAGAGACTACCCAGCAAATAAAATCCGACTTCGTATTTTCTACGTAGTACCTCATGTTCCGTGTAATAGAATCGAATACAACATTTTCTCAAGGGACTACTCACGTTGCTAGCTGACGCAGTTACAGACAGCCAGGTACTGTACAGGCATACCCTAATGACAGCTATAAGCAATTAAACAAAACGACACCTGCTTTCCCTATGTAAATTCTCTATCATATGGTGTTGTACTCTAAAACGCATTAAACATGTGCATTCGTATGTATCTAATATAGCGGAAAGATGATGTCGCGCCTGGATGTCCTTAGCCGCAGTGTTAGTGCGTGTGGTCTCTCTCTGTGTCTGTAGCTAGTAATTCCATCCCCAAATATTATTTTATACTTGTAAGTCTTAGAGGTATTTTTCGTTAGCTTGAAAGCTGGCCCTCTTCTGCAATATCTGTAGTTATTAAATATGTAATTATTTAGGCCGTCGCCTTCAGGACTTTCTCATGAATACCTATAATATTGATTTATTAAAGCCAATTGTGTTAACTTCAATCGTATATTTTGTGCAGGATTTCTTCGCAAAGTGTATGGAATTCTATCTGTACAGCTGTTGGTGACCGTGGCTCTGACGGCCACCGCGATGTTTCTTCCTCCGGTGAAGCTCTTCATTAGCGAAAACCATTGGATGCTACCTATGTCATTCGTACTATCTATGGGAACTCTGCTTGGTCTGTTTGTCAAGCGAAGGGAGACTCCTGTCAACTATATCCTCCTTGGATTCTACGTAAGTATATATTATTACAATAAATGTATGGAATATCTAGTTGTGTTTAGTAAAAGATGTTCATTACTCTTATGTTTAGTAATAAAAAGTTGACAATAGCACCGTTGTTTGATCTTGCGGTCCTCCCAGAACAAGTATTTTTTTGATTAATTGAATCCATTCATAATTTACACTTCCAGGATTTTTTTTCTGAAAGTGCTCTATGTGTTCCTAAAAGGGATTGAGACCTCCCGTTCCAAAAGCCCAGGGCTCGCGGGAGGGTAGCCCTCATCCTAGTTTGAGTTTATGTTTGGTAGTTAGTGCATGTGGCACAAACAATCAATCTTACCCTTGGAGAAGCCGAAACTAGCTTTACAATAGCATACACCTAAAACGTTAGATAAAAATATTACTGAGTTTCTCTTTGATACAACCCTGAGCAGGGATTCCGATATACGTTTACTGTTCGCCTGAACATCACTTGATTGGCTAATCCTATAATTTTAGGACATGTGTATTATTATCGAGCACCGCAAGGTCTCGATAATAATACACATGTCCGGATAATAATACACATATCTCAGAAAAAATTGGGAGCTCCCTTTTTATCCTAATAACGACGATATCTTTCGAATATATTTGCCATCCTGGGAACTAGTTATTTCTAGCCGATTGGCCCTGCTACCTTCGGGCTCCTTTCTTCAAGGGAGAATATTTCCATAGATTATTTATATATAATGTTATATTTGTTATTTGGTTTTTTTTCTGTTTTATGAATTACCTCTTACGCATTTAATTATTTTGTTATGTTTTAATTTAAAATATTATAATAATTTATTATTATAATAAAATATTTGATTTTTTTAAAACTATTTTTGCATTGTTATAAATATTTGTTTCCTTTCTCGATTATTATGGTGCTGTAGTTCAACCTACATTTACAATATATGATAATAGTTCTCGTCTCGATCTGAAGAATTTACTTAGTTGGCAGATAGCGATGTTTCGAATCATTACAAGATTTTGTCCAACAATTTATTGTGAATTATCTACCTGATCGGTTTGCTATATCGAATTAACCCATTGACATTTACAGACTGTTCTTCAAGCGTACACGATTAGTGTTGTTGTATCATTCTATGATCAACTCGTGGTGCTTCAAGCCTTCTTACTCACCCTCGCTGTCACTGGTGCTTTGACGGCGTTTACACTGCAAACAAAGAGAGACTTCACCGCAATGCCGGCTGTGTATGTAAATCACACAACGGCCTTTTGGACCGATATAAAATGTTTTAGAGCTATGGGATCTTATGGGAGACAAAGGAAAGCTTGAAGGAAGACAACTTCGGTGAATTGTCATAACTTCGAATGGATTTGAAAAAAAAGACGAAAAACATCCATAGACATTTAGTAGAGATTTCTCGCTAAATCTTGAGTTAGGCATACGCAGTCAGTATATCCTGCAATTATACTCTATTTCATATACATTTACAATCATAAAAAATAAGATTGGTGAAGACTTCAAATACAATTTCGTTGTCAATTGTATAATTTAGATTTGTTTCTAATGTATATTTCAGTCTCGTGTCATTCCTGTTGGTTCTCGTCCTCGGTCAACTTATGAATGCCGTATTTCCCTCGTCATCAGGTGAACTGCTTCTTTCAATCTTTGGTGCAGGACTCTTTTCGATGTTCATAATTGTCGACACTCAGCTGATCATGCACCGAACCTCGCCTGAGGATTATATGCTAGCTACAGTGGAACTATATATGGATATTCTCAACTTGTTTCTTCACATTCTACGCATTTTGGGCGAGCGCAAATGATTCCGTCTTTGGGAGCGCGTATCCTGTTAATTCGTGCAAGTCTTACGGAAGCAATTGAAATAAGAAACACCCATCAATTTCTTCTGTGCTTCATGGGTATGAGAAACGAAAAACAGAACAACGACTGGTCAGACTCCGTGGTTTCCCGAAAATTCGTCCAAAATCATTATTATTCTTAAGATATCCTTCGTCACTAGTGTCATATCAGATCAACAATGATATTGAATATATTGCGATGCGACGGTGGGTGCTCTTATATCAATGTTTGTGTTGTTGAGGATGTTTGTCAAATTGTTCAGAGCATCAAGAAAATGATCGTTCATTATTTTTTTGCCTCCAAAGTTACGCGAGCAATGTTAGAACTCGGAGAGGAAAGTGATTAATTGGATTTTAGTGGAAGACTAATAATCTAAACGTTGGTTATCTATGTGCAGTGGGCATAGTACCATGTAGCAACTTCAAGATTTACAATGCCTAAGTTTTGAGGGTGGTGAGGGATATTTAATAAAACCAATCGTTCGTTATTCGTTATACACAAAGTTTGTGTACTAACAATGGCTGTCACTTATTTGCCACGAAGTTGGCAAAACATTAAAAGCGTAATTGGATCTTAACGTAGTACAGAAAAACTCTAATATAACATTTATGCAATAAAGGTATAATAACAGAAAACCACAGAGTAGACGTAAAGATTTAGAGCTACATATATCGTTCTAATAGCTGGCACAACACAATGTGCATAGAACGGGCAAGACACCACTCTCACTGCAGGAAGAGACTCACACATTTCAAACATTTTACTAACACTACATAAGAGTATTGTTCTAACGCAAAACGGGCTGAAGATATCGAAGGCGGTGAAAAGATCGAGTCCTGGAATCAAATTTACTCAGGGTACCTGCATTAAACTGACGTCATGTTTGGTAAATTTTATAAAATAATTCGACTATGTTCACACATTTGGGCTTCGTATAAAATGACGCCTAAATAATCTCATTATTTGCTAGACGAAAAGTACAATAGTATTATAAAACAACTGAATAAGGGCTGCGTTAGAGTCTAAAGCGTTTGAGGTAACCTGAGCGTGTTTCGAAGGGAAGTATGTAAATGCCTGTATAGGGATATCCTGAATTTAAATGAATATATAAACTCCACGACTAACAGTATGACAGGGTCGCGATGCTCGATCCAGTGACTATTTTAAGTTTGATTGAATATGTTAGTTGGATTGACTTCGATAAATGTAAGAAAGAGAGTGGTTTCTCACTTTCTTATGTCACTAAACGTCTTAGGAGAGTCATTCTGTATTCCGATTCAAGCGGGATCTTTTCAAATTCGTATACAGATATATATATATATAATATATACATAAGTAATATAGTCATAGAAGTATGGGATGGTCGGCTTCGTATAAATGCCGCCAACGAATACAACCGCGCTGTTTTATTTGTAACGTACAACATCAATAAAGGGAAAGTGAATAGGATGGATAGCGAAGTTCGCGAATGGTTCGCTTATGTGATAAGTATACGATTACATACTGGACAAAAATAAATGATTGTATAATTATTATTTCTGGAGTTTTATATATTTCAGGAATGGGGGACATGTCTACAGCTCATATTTTTGAAATATTATTACGGTCTACGAATATCTGATGTATTTATATATTGGGCTCCGTCCCGAACTTTGGCGCCGGGCTTGCCATCGCACAGCTCAGTCCACTCCTTCTGCCAGGCCGTTAGTGTCGCCTCGCGCTCTGTCTCTTTTGATCTGTCGTGGCTATTCTCAAAAAGCCTGCGTCGCTGATCGGCTACCAGATCCCACGGTGGGGTGCCTGCTAGGACCAGAGCGGCATTTGTACTCACCGTACGGTAAGCTTGAATGATCCGGAGCGCTGCCGTCCGTTGGGTTTTCCTCAGCAGTGCTCTGCTCTGCTTTGTGTCTCTCGCCGGGCTGAACCAGACCGAGCATCCGAAAAGAGCAATCGAACCAGCAACCGACATCACCAGTTTCCTCCGATCCGCCCGCTTAGGGCCATGGATGTTTGGTAATATCCTGGCAATGTCATTCGCTGCCTTGCTCGCCTTTGAGGTCGCGATCTTGACATGCTCGTTTCCTCTGAGCCCTTTATCCAGGTGGACTCCCAGGTACCTTGCGTGGTCGACGATCCTGATGCTTTTTCCGTCCAGCAGGAAGTTAATCGGACCGACTGCAGCTCGGCCAGTGAGTAAGACGGCTTCGCTTTTCTCCGGCACCAGTTCGAGGCCGACGCTGCTCATCCACTCATGGATCGCATGGAGAGTCTTGTTGGCGTTGAGCTCGAGCTGAATGTTAGTTTTAGCTTCAACCACAACTGCCAGATCGTCAGCATAAGCTAGAGTTTCAACCCCTTTCGGGATACCTTGAATGCGTAGAACATCGTCATAGGCGATATTCCACAGGAGTGGTCCAAGGATGGATCCCTGTGGAACCCCAGCCTTCATGTCCATAGTCGTTTCTGCACTCGAGATCTTGCGCCCCAACAGGTAATCGGAGATCATTCTGACGAGGTACGGGGGCGCTTGCTTCCTCTTGAGGGTTTCAAGTATCACTTTCCACGGCAGACTGTTAAACGCGTTCCTTACGTCAAGAAAGATCGCAGCAAACAGCTGGCGAGTCTGACGCGTGGAGCTATGTAGCAGTTCTGCCTTTGCCACTACTTTGTGTATAGCCGAGTGGACAGATCTATGCTTGCGGAACCCATACTGAGTAGTCGACAGGAGACCGAATTCCTCAGCGAACGATCTAAGGCGTTCCTCGATTATCCTTTCGAGTCCTTTGGCCAGCGTATTTAACAGGCATATGGGCCTGAAGCCACCGTTCCCCTTCGGAATCAGTACAACCTCCGCAGCCTTCCAGGAAGGCGGAAGTTTCCCGTTCCGCAGGATCCCGGTGGCCACGGCGGCGACGACTTCAGGGAACTCCTTGAAGAGCACCCTGACAGCCAAAGCCGGTATGCCGTCTTGCCCAGGGGCCTTGCCCGTTTTGATTCGTTCAGCTGCTTTTCGAACTTCATGAATGCTGACCGGCGGTGTGTCCTCCTCCGTGCCGTCTTCTCTTTCTGGGAGCTCGAATTCTTCTCTTGAGAAGTCTTCGTTGCGAGGGAAGAGTTTCTTGAGAGCGTCTTGTCTTTCCTGTTCAGGGATGTCTAGTCTGGGCGTCTTTTTGATCTTGCCTCTCATTATTTTGTAAGGGCGGCCCCAGGGGTTGTCGTCTATCTCCGCTAGGAAACTTTTCCAACATTCCTTTTTGCTGGAAGCGATTGCTCGCTTTAGCGCCGCCGTACATTGCCTGTACGCGATAAGCAGATCTCCCGTGGGTCTACCGTGTGCCCTTTCGCTCTTCAGGCGTCTTCGTGCCTTCATATATTCCCTCCGTCGCACCTTGATGTCCTCGTTCCACCAATATTTCGGCTGAACGGGCCGCCTGCGTTTGGGATGCTTAGGTAGATCAGAAGCCATCGCACATGCCTTAAGCAGTGTACGATGTAGCTCTTCAGGCAGTTCAGGGACGCCGCCTTCTTCGAGCGCTTTTTCGAGTGCACTCTTCATCGCCTCTGCATCTCTGATTTTGAAGCCTGTGCGTACCGATGGGGGAGCCGACGTAAAAGGTGCGTCTTTCGTGATCGAGAACTCAATGCAGTGGTGATCACTAAGATTGGCTTCGTCCACTAGGACCTTCCAACCTGTCAGTGCGGCCACCATCTCTTCACTGCATATCGTCAGGTCGATGTGCGATTCCTGAGTATCTTCCCTTCTGATTCGCGAGAACGTCGGTTCCCGGCCGTCGTTTGTGACAGCGAGGTTATTGGATGCCAGCCAGTCTAGCATCATCCCCCCCCCTGCTGTCCGTAAAAGGCGATCCCCACACCTCAGACTTCGCATTAAAGTCCCCGGTGAGAAGGATCCTCTTGGGCGCAGTCGGCTCTCTCATTGAGAGAGTCAACTCGTCCAAGATCCTTAGCACCGCTGCTTTCTCTATGTTTGGACTGATGTAGCATGAGTATATTCTTCCTATACCCGCCACCTCGGCCCAGGCGAAGCTACTCCCCTTTCCGTTTCTTGCTATAGTGATGGAAGGATCTGGAATGATGCAGGCATCCGCGTCATTGTCCACAATCCAGCCTGCTTTGCTCCGAGCTTGTGGTTTGTTTGGCTCGCTGACCAAGATCAGTTTTGCCTCTTTCCTGCTTGCGATCTCCTCCACCATAGCATGAGAGTGCCGGTTGCGATTGCAGTTGGCCTGGATGATCTTCACACTAAACATTTTTAGGTGAAGAGTCATCCGACCCGTTTGTCAGGGGGTGAATCCTTACCGCGTTCTTTGGGTGAGTGAAGCCATCGCCAGTCACGATATCCCTCCTCTTTTCCCTTTGCGCTTGGGTGGGTTGTTAGTCTGAAATGGCTTGCATCAGCAAGGTTTCGACAATTTGAGCAACATGAATCCCGTTGGATGGTAGATGCGCATCAACCGAATCTAATTTGCCAGAATAGGATAGGGAGTAGATATAATTTATATATGAACCAGGATGAATTGTTTTAGAATAGTGTTCAGGTGTCAGACAAGTAATTGAGGTAGGATTAACAGTTACATCGTCCGAGCATCCTAAAGTACCTGAATCGTGTTGAATCACGATTCACTGTTGTGATTCTTAAGTGTCTTTTATAAACTAGTACCAACGAAACCGTTAAACTTACTAATTTCAATCGAATCTTCCCATATTTCCAGTTCACAGAGAGTGTGAATGTGTCAACCATGATGTGTACAACCTGAGGGGGCAAATGACAAAAACAGCCCTCAAAATTACGTTTGTTGTCTTTGACGTGTGTTACATTAGAGAGTCTTCGGCAATGGCATATACAACAATGCGAAGAGTTATGGGCCGTTCTTTAAGAATCAGTGTACTTACCGTCGCGGCTACTCAACGACAAAGAGTACTGGAACCTCATCAGTGTTGGTCGCTTCTTGTGTAAATTGATTGTGTGCATTTTTAATTTAAATCTGTTTTTGAAACTGTGACACCTTGTAAACTATTAACTGTCCTCGCAGATCCTGGCATAATAGAAAAAAAACTAATGGATAGATATCACCTTTTAGCAGAAGAGTTAATTTCGTAAACGAATCAACGATTGATAGTCTGCCGTCGTGTGTTGTCCAGATAACGTCTGAGTGTCACAAAGGCCCCCCCTATCGTTCAACGAACTACTTCCAACCTCGTCACTATTAAAGCATAGAATGGCATTTGGTAACAGAAGAAAAGCTTATGTTAGAGAGCGGGAATCGATCCATAAGCAACGGGGCATACAAATTTATTTTGTTCACCTTTTAGGAGCTCCTTGTCTCTGATTAGACCTGTATTCCACACAGGGGATGCATTTTTCAAAATCAGCGTTATGTAACAATCAACAAGCCGCATATAAAATGAGGTTTGCTAATATCATATTAACCATTTTGCTCTTCTGGAGGCATTAGATGCAATATCTGACACATTATCGCTATATAGGAGATCGACTGGTGTTGTAACTCCCAGATTGCGCATAGGCCTGGCTGAGCACCACTCTTGATTGTCAATGTAATGTCTATTTGTTTATTTATCGGGTTGTTTTGCCCGAAGTGCACTACCACATATTTATAAATTATAAATTTAACTTACCTGTCCATCTGAAAAATGGCGCAAGGGCAGTTCGCATTTTCTGACGGTCTCCTTTGTGGATACTGAGCCATACATCCTTTATGTCATAGTCATCTGCCATGGTTCTTATATCTAGATATAGGTAACTGAGTGAATTTGTTGATATCGCTTTGCTCGTTGACAAGACACTGCAGGCCGGTATCCTGTCGACAAGACGGAGCCTCACATACAGAAATTTCTTGTGAATGACAGCTTCGAACATAGATTCGAAATCGAGGTAGGAGTAATTAAAGGATGCTGAACGATTGGCGGATAGCGTTTAATTCGTTCAAGAAGCTAGAAGGTGGTGGATAGTCCTTAATGATGGAATTGCTTCTTATGGAACGGGTCGTGTTGGTTCGCGTTTTTGGTAGATTGCTGCCCTGATGACCTATTTCATCTTGCACTGAACTGCACTGAGGTTAGGGACACGTGGTTTTTGTTTGCCGTATTTGACGTACAGCCCTATTTGTGAACCCGACAGATAATAGCCTAGAATAATCGAATAGATTCGGGAGGTCGAGCATACGACGAAATAATCGCAACAGTGTTATTATGCACACAGAAAGGCCTAGCATATAAGCAGATTGTACATGCAAGCAGGGACCCCTTCAGGGGCCTCGATGCGCTCATTTGAGAACTTACTGAGGTGTTTCTACACCAATTTCCACACGACAAACGTCACCGATTTTCTAGGCAGAGACGCAATCATATCGACTAAAACCTAAAAGTTCCAACAGTGGCGACCCTGAAGTGCACTGTCAGAATCCATGAAATCGTTAAAACAGATGACCCACTGATTATTGCTAGTTTTCATACAAATTCAAACTGTATATTCAATTGTACAAAATGTATTTACAATCGATAATCCAGTGTGTTTCCCCGTTATGAAATGAAGTCAAATGAAGAAATATTCTACCAGGAAAGATGAACCAGCGAGGCGTAAATCGATGTCATACTAGCGTTTGTGATATTCAGTGCGAGAACAAATTTCAAATTTTAGATAAAAGTGATAACAACGTATTTAGAAAAATATATTCTGTTAGAGACCGTCGTGAGAAGTATTTTCAACTGTTGAAATTGATATATCCAGTCTAGAGCGCAGCTTGTAGATAATAGGCTTGTATGGCGTATCTGTTGTAAAAATCATTCATATACAGCGCCATATAAAATTACAAAATAAAGTCACCGCAGGTGAAATGACTGACACCAGCTCTGTTCGTGTTTTACTGCATCTTACATAAATGAAGATGATTCGACATATACTACTGTACATATGTAATTATGGAAGAAAATGGCTACCAACCAAGTTGACTTTGAGACAGTTCACGAATTGGTGAGTTTCTCTAATGATTGAATCCGAAATATTGGATAGTTCCAACCCAAGTTTTATTGTCTATTAGAAGCAGTTACTTGTCGGCAAACAGTAGGCTGAGAGCGTCACCAGCATCAAGTCGTTCTTTACAGATATGATTCACTGCAGGTATTAATAGGCCAGACTTCGGGAAATGGCGCCCTGGCAAAGAACGTGAGAGAAAGGCAGACCCAAGTTCTCCCAGTATCGTGTATGTATCCTGTACAGCACGTCGACCAGCGCAGGATACGGAACTGTAAAATAAAAATATATGTACATGATCATTTGCAAGTACATCTTTCTTCTATACTAAGAACCAATTATAACACCGATGGAAAAGGCAACCTCTCTCTCTCTCTGGCCAAATATGACTCCGTGGTGAATCCACACTATCTTTTATAACGTCGGACTTCCTGTATTCACTAATTAAAGGTGAAATGTAATTAAAATTCGACAAAATTATTTTAACCGCACATCTTAAGATCAAACCATCGGAATGGTGAAAGACAGCAAGATCGAGATCGCATGATATATTAACGTCATACGCCCTATCTACGTTGTCGCCGCTCTTTCTAGTTTTTTTTTAAAGTCCCTTGGGATTTTAATTTTATGGTAGGTTAGTCAGAGTTTCGTATAGAATTTTGCCAAACTTTGCGAGTTGAGGACAGACACTAACCAAACCGAATATTGTGTGTTTAGTGTCTGTCCTCGACCTTGAATCCGTGGCGGGTTGCGATTAATATCGTCAATTCATGAATGAAATGGATTAATGCGATATATAGTGACCCGATTAGTTATTATTATTATATTATATACGTATATACAACTTTAAACTCTTTCACCGTGTACTAGCGCTCGAGGCAGAGATGGCCGATCTGGGACGGATACGCGAGCCTGCCGTGACAACAGGAATGGACGTTGACATGATAGATGGCTCAGTGCTCACGGCCAGAACCGAAAAATAGCGCCATCTAAGGAAAACGGTATTGGTAGTCGGAGACAGTCGAGCAATGGAACTTCTGCGGCTAGCGCTAAGGAAAATGTTTCTCAAAAAGCGCACATAGCATTCCGTTCAGCAAAGGGGATGGATGCGAAGAGCATTATTGATGAGGCTGAAAAAGTATATTGATAAAACGGAAGGACCGGTGTCCGTCTTCCTTCAGGCCGGCTATCACGAATGCATGGAGTTCGGGAAAGACCTTCCGGGGTACTCCTACGTCGCCTCGAAGATCGCGTTAGTCTGGCACGGAGAATAAACTATTTCTAGGAGTAAAGCAGCTGAAGATGAGAAAGGTAGTGACGAAGGAATCGGGGTGTGCTACTCTCGAGAAACCCCAGGGGAACCACGGATACGACAGCACCGAGCCGAAGTTCCCCAAACCCTCCCGTGTGAATCTCAAGAAGCCGCAAGCCGTCCTTTGCGTTGCAAACTAGTGGCTCGGGCCACTCGTCGCAAGCCGCGCCTCGTGGACGGGACTTCAATTGGTCAGGAGGGATGGTCTCCGGCTGCGATCTCGTCTCTGGAAGTAGAGTTGAGGCAAGTACCTCCGAAAGTAAAGGCAAGTATCCGTAGAGAACGTCGTGGACCAACAATCGGCGTATCAGTAGGAACGCCGTCACCCACAAAACGGAGGTTGGGACCAGGGGTGTCGGTTCGACTGAGGATTGATGCAGACCGCGGAGAGTTGCTGGACGAAATATCCATCCTGCAGTGTAATGTGAAAGGCCCCTCGCCGGCTCTATCACTACCTCCCCAATCTACCTTCGCTGCCTTCGATGGAACGACAAGGCAGCCGGACCGGACCAGATATGCAACGAACACTTGACGATTGCGGTTGGTATGTCCCCCTGCTGGATAAGGCTTTTCATTGCCTGCTTGGGCCACGATCGTCTGCATTCGAGCTGGAGTATCGCGCTTCTCGGTGACATACCAAAGGGCAAAGGCAACTCGCACGACCCATCGTCATGGAGAGCGATCGCAAAGGAAAGCTGTTCCTACAAGCTGCTAGCACATCTCATCACGCGCCGGCTGACAAGGTTCCTAGAGGCCTTTTAATGTATCCCGCCGGAGTAGCACGGATTTCGTAGTGGACATTCCACCATCACTGCTTGCAAGATCCTGCTACATGAGGTACATCGGGTCCTTAGCAAGCCGAAACAAGCTCTGTTCGCGGTGCACGTAGACTTCGAGTCCGTCTTCGACACGGCAGGATAAAGTCCTAGTGAAGCTCGCATAAGCTGGAGTCTATCTAACATCTTAGATCTGATTAGAGCCACGCTGCAGGAGAACTCGGTAAGCATAGATGATGGAATGGCCCAACTAGAGCCATTCATACAGTCAACAGGTGTAGCGCAGGATGACAATTGGAGACCCCTGCTTCTCTCTCTGCTGCTAAGAGACTTGCCACGTCGAGTTGAAGATCGAGCGGGGCTTGTGAAAACGCTGTTCTATGCCGATGACCTTGTCATTTACGGAGGGAGTCGATTCTATGTACAACAAACCCTGGCGAGATTGTCCGCTCACGTGAAGGAGATTGGTCTGATGATATATTATATATGAACAAGACGTGAGCCATGAAATTCCGTCGTGGGGGTTGCTTACTTCGCTCCAAGTTAAAAAGGTATACCTGTACCAGGTTTGCTTGTGTTCTGTGTACGAGTATAGTGTTGCTTATATTACGAGTTATTTGTATATTTTATATATATATTAGGCTGTCCCAATCAAATTTTCGCGCCTTTCGGATGGCGCACAGCCCGAACTACGCTACACAATGCGTTCATTTTTGGAGTGGGCATGCGGCAGGAACGCGGCTTCCTTTCGAACACTGAGTGGTTTCGATACGATCAGAAAGATGGACACTGCAGCAGAAAGTTCAAATTCCCACAAAAATCAACGGGAAATCATCAAGTTTTTGTTTCTCCAAGGACATCCTCCAGTTGAAATCCATCGGCAATTAGTGAAGGCGTACGGTAGGTCTGCCTTATGCCTGCGAACGGTGCAAAATTGGTGCAAGCGATTTAACAGTGGAGATATGGACACCGATGACCATCGAGGTGGGGACCACAAATCAGGTGCGACAAGGGACGAACGGATTGACAGAATTAAGGCAGCTTTTGAGCAAACCAGAGCTTGGTCCATGAGGTCTTTGTCGGCTGAAACTGGGATTCCTCGGGTGACATGTCATACAATTGTCACCAATATACTGAAGATGAAGAAAATCAATGCAAAATGGGTTCCCCATATACTGAGTGCTGAGCAGATGAAAATGCGTGTGGAGTGTTCGACATCTAATTTGAAGACTTATACGCAACAAACCAGTCGCTTAGAGCACACCGTGTCGATAGACGAGACATGGGTTAGCCTGGATAGACCCCCTGAGAAGGACCAAGCAAAACAGTGGCTCCGACAAGGTGAAGTGGCAGCGTCTGTGGCAGTGCCAGATAGATTAGGACGAAAGGTGTTGATTATACTCGCTCTGGATATCAAGGGTGTTTGCTATTACGAAATATTAGCGGCAAACGAAAAACTCAATGCTGCCCGATATCTTGGCTTCTTGAAAGGATTGATGAACAAATGGCGTGGGGATCGACAGCACCGAGTGTGGTTCTCGACGACAACGCAAGACCTCACCGCACTGCTGAAATTACGGCCTGGATGGAGGGGAACAATATTGAGCGATGGCATCAACCCCCATATTCTCCTGATTTAAGCCCATGTGATTATGGTTGTTTCCATGCATTAAAAAGGGCAATAGGTGGGGTTCCATATGCAACCGTCGAGTTACTCACAAAAGCAATAGATAACGAAATTATATATGGAAATGCAAATGGCAAATATTTGGCTATTTCAAAACTCCCAGATCGCTGGAATCGGTGTGCCAATAAAGCTGGAGAGTACCTCTAACTCATACCAAAATATCTTTACTCTAACTCATTTAGTTCAAAAGTTATTGGCATTTAAAGAGGTGAAAGTTTGAAGCGGACTACCTAATATTTGTACTCGAAATGTGATGTATTATAATAATTCTCTTTAATATATTTTCCTAGAACTCAACCATTGTAAAAAAATTGAATTTTGAATCTCACCAACGCAAAACAATGAGTTAATAGCTTCATCAACACAATGAAATTGACAACTGACGTACTGACCCCTAAAAATGAACCTCACCACACTGCACATATCTCACCGTTGGATTTCTCATATTGTCTTCTAGATTCATGATTTTTATGAGTCGTGTATATTTCTGCTAAGGTGCAATCTACTAACCTATCGTGCCAACAGTAGAGCCCAGTGTCGACATCGGTGATAGAATTTCTTCCGACAAGTTCGGCGCGTGTAAACCTGGACGCCAACGTCTTGACAGAAGGTACTTTCTTGGGCTTTTTAAGTTCATTTAGCAGGAGAGAGTGGAGGACAGTGGTTTGACACAATGACTGTGGAGGTTCAGCACCCTGGCCGGCGAATAAATAAGCTAGACAGGAGGCGGTCATCCTGGGCTTCCAGGTTAACACAGCTTTGAAGGGGCCAACAAACATCTGGATTTCTGCCACAATGCGTGAAATTTCACTGCAGGCCGTTTCTTCAGCTGAAATGTTAGAGTAATACAACAGAATAGCGATACCACGATAAATTCCTGTCTTAGCATTATCCCTTAGTGTCTGCTATCGTAACTAAGTGAGAGCAGCATTCATTACTGACCTACGAACAAGTGATGGATAAGTTTCCTGGATATTTATTATTATTATTATTATTATTATTATTATAATAATAATAATAAATAATAATAATAATAAATATCCAAGAAGTGGGATCTAATATATTATTTTACTAAAATAAAAGAACGGATCGAAATTGTCGGAGGGTTTTCGCTCACGTCGAAGTGCTGCGAACTTTTCTGACTTGTTAAAGCTAAAACCGGGGAACCGTTTGGGGAAGGGTGTTGTCGTGTAAAAAGATAACACTTAGCACAGTGCGTTGCCAACTCTGGAGTGTTCTCTATCTAACCTCGCGCAAGGTAGCGTTAGCCAACCAAATACAAGAGCGGCGATCATCACACCTCTTCTCGCGCTGACATGAATTGTTGGAAAACAAATTGGCAGTCGGTGAAATCTGGGGCTTAAACGTTAATAGGTTTGCGGTCAACATCGGCTGATAGTCCTCGCTAATTCGAGATGAGACGAATGCGAGTGCGAGTCTGCCAAACTCTCCGAACAATACAGTTCTCTCCACCGAGATTACGCTTCGAGAAGTGCCGAGACACGTATATCATGCCAATAATCGTTCCATGCAAATCTAACTTCTTCTCGTCATTCAAAACGATCTGATACAACACAGTACTTTTTATATACATGTGCACCCTCAGGATACTATTTAAAAAACGTTGCCATACAAATTCGTTCGTTATACAATTTCGTCAATACAAACTGGATAAACTCGAAGTTTTATAATGATAAACTTGATTTAACACCAGCATACATTTATCAATATGTACAAACTGAATATCAAAAATTCTTCGTCATAAATACCCATAAGGCCTCTTTCAATTTACGAGAATGCCAATGGGCTATTCTGGATTTACTCACGAATATTAACCAAAGCGGAACAAAATTATGCCTAATACGGTAGCGAAGCACTCGCTATCAAAAAAGGCGTAAAGAAATTCATGATATACCTATACGGCAATAAATTTACACTGATAACAAACCACTAAGTTCAATATTCGCACCTGATAGATCAAATCCAGCATTAGCTGTTGCCCGAAAACATAATCATTATAATAATTACAAAGATATCATCTTTCAAGAACATTTGACGAATATTTGGCTATATAACTCAGATGTCAACATTTAATATAGGAAATTGTCGTTTTGAGGGTGCGTCAAAAGGATAGCCCACTTGGTGTTTATCGAGTGGGACGACAGTTGAAACGCAATTGAGTGTAAGATCGTTCCCATACAAATTTTCTGGACCCTTTGTCATCGAAAACTACGATGGGCCGCCAACTTGGTGAAGACCAGAAAAAATAAGTTTCAATCTCAATTGAGAAAACAAGCCAAAATCGGAAATCACGAGGATTTTGCAGAGAAGTAGGAAGTGAATTTCGATTCTTCTTAAAGACCCTCAACAGTACGGGACGTCCCGAAGCAGTGAGTGCGCGTGAAAAACGCTCCCTCCTCCGAAAAACCTCTAATAGTTTTTCGAGTTTTCGCGAAATTGCAACCGCGATTCGAGTCGAAGCGAACGTCTGAAACGTACAACGATGTCTTCAGTCATCAGAAAATCTGGTTCATAGAAAACTCGAACACCTCCTTTAACATTGAAACACAGATTGAAGATTGAGTTTCGCTCGTGAGCACATTTCGTGGACTGAGGAGTGCCAACTTGTGTGTTATTAACGTGTGTTGTTTTCCGGTGAAAAGATACTCAATTTCGATGGGCCTGATGGATATTATTATTATATTCACGACATTAGGAAAGAAGAGAAACTCCCTGCTGCGTGACATATAAGAGAGCTTAAGCATTGTAAAATTGCAGCTCCTTTTTCGCGGTGGCTTGGACGGCTGAGAGGCCGCAGGTTCAAGTCCCGTGTCGTGACACATAAGAGAACTTAAGCATTGTAAAAATTGCAGTTCGTTTAATAAACCAATAAACCTTTACCTTTACCCTAAGTCGACGACCAGCGGGAGGTGGTGGTGTCACGATTTGGGCCGGTATTGACTACAACGGAGAAGCCAATTTGGTCTTCGTAGATAGGCGCATGAATAGTCGTGTCCACGTTTTGATGTTAGAGGATGACTCAGGAATCATGCGGAAAAGCTCTGTGCTGGAAGATTAATCTTCCATAACGCCGCAGTTCATACGGCGGAGATCGTCAAGGAGTTTTGCGGAACCCAAGACATACAGTTATTGAGCTGGCACGCACACTCTTCGAACTTGAATATTATAGAAAACCTACGGAGCGTCTTATCTAGAGCTGTTTTTAATGTGGCCACCAGTATCAAACGCTACATTAGATAAAAGTTTTGATAGCCGAATTGAAGGTTCTTGATCGAAACCTTATACATAAACTATATGAATGTATGCCCAATAGATTAATTTCTGTTCTGGAGAACGGCGGCGGCCCGGCAAAAATACGAAATTTGTAGAAAATATGTAGGAGAACGATGTTAGAACTCAGTTGTGTTCGACAAACATTAACAGTTAGGGCTGTCCTTTTGAAGCACCCTCAAAACGACAAGTTCCGATATCAAATGTCTAAATAACCAAATATTCGTGGCATGTTCTTGAAATGTGATATATTTGAATGACTGAAAGCGAAACTGCAGTTATACTTAAACGGTCGAGAAAAAATCAGAAACATGGGGGTGAGCTATCTTTTTGACGCGGTGTGTATGTATTATATATGGGTTCAGATATATCAGCGCCAGAAATGCGAATTATTGGGCTGGATTTTAAGAACAGGAATTGGAAATTAACGCGTGTGGGTGCCGATGAACTAAATCGTTGAAAATGAGAAATTAAAATCCGGTGAATTCTGGGGACTGCTTTAGCTTTTTATTAATATTTTATGCGCCTCGTGTGAAATACTATAACTGGACCTGTTCTCGAGCACTCAATTTTTGCTGCCCGCATATCCTATTCAATGAAAATAAAGTCGCAAAAACAATGAAGTAGCTGAGCCTATTTATGTGCGCCGTGGCAAACTATTCGATTTATCCATAAAAAAAAAAGTAACACACCATTTTCGGGCCACTCTTCATAAGAAGCGACGCGTTGCGCTGAATCGACTTTTCCGGGATTGAGGATCACGTTGTAGACTTGTTCACATCCATTGGAGATACTCCAGCGAACAAGACACACTTCCATCGGGATGAAATCCTGATCGAGGTGAATATAAATATATATATATTACCAAGCCTGACTAACTGTTTAAATTGATACTTTTTTAAAATACGCATGCGTCAATAGGCTTTCCTAAGTCCAAGAGAGAGTTAAAATAACATATATTACTGAGACTACGACAACTTTTAAGGAATTAAACTATTGCTAGAAAGCGTTCGCACTGAATATCGCTATGGAAGTTAAATGAGGTTCCAGAATTAGAAATAGCATCCATAGTATGAAAGGGATGCATGACAAACACAGGCACCAGGAGTCCAATTGCGTGGGGGCCGGACCAAACGGCCAACCCAAATGGACCAATTGCGGCCAAATGAACCAATTTCACCCTGTATTTGCGGGACCGACAGGGTTTTCTGTTGAACCAACGGATGTGTGCATGTATAGCCAAGACAAACTCCAAAGTACCCGATCAAATATAAAGAGCGAATCCTTTTTTTATTTTATTTATGAGGAAAAACGGAAATACCTGCCGCGCTTTCCCCACGCCTCCCAAGCGGGAGGGAGCCCCCTGGAAAACCGCCGCAATCCGGCATACCCTCACGGAGGTCCTGAAAAAATTCCTGTCCCTACCCCCAACGTTTGACATCCTTAGAGAACGTCACCCCTTCCGATCTGCCGCTCTAGTTTTTCCTTGTCGTTGAGCACCGCCTCGGCGTATCTTCGGATGTTGGCCCATTCCTCTCGGTCTCCCATCACTATGGCAGCCATATCCTCGCATGAAATCGGGAGGGGCCGTGCGACTCTAGCCGCGAGGTCTCGCCGAAGCTTTTCGAGACGGGGGCATGCCTCAAAGGTGTGCCGCGCCGTGTCGTCGACTTTCAAGGTGCATAGCGTACACTTTCGGGACGCCGCTTTGCCGATCTTGTGACGGTAGTATTGGAACTGTCCGTGGCCGGTGAGAAGTTGAGCCAGCGGGTAGGAGAGGGACCCGTGACAGGCCGCTAACCAGGCCCGGAGGTCCGGCAACAGTGACCTCGCGTGCTCCCCTCCCTCTCGCGGCTATGCTCCTCGTCCCTCGTAGACTCGGCGATCGTCAGCGACCACGGGATCTGGCGGGCCAGAACCTGTAGTGCGGTCGCCACCAATTCGAGGGAGGACGTCCGGGGAGGCCCAGGTGAGGTCCAGGGTGGACGAGTGACCCTGGTGGAAGCAGGTAGCGCCCGGGGTGTTCACCAGCCACAGATCCGTGGCCACTGCCCACTCTAGGAGCGCCTTCCCCTTACTGTTGGTCTTGTTGGACCCCCACGTAAGATGCTTCGCATTGAAGTCACCCGCCACGATCAGCCCCGTTTGGTGCCCATTTCCTCTGATCGCTTCTGTCAGGTCAGCCAGGAAACCGAAGTACACCTGAGGGGAGCAGTTAGGGGAGATATAAACCGAGTAGATATGGAGACCCTGAGTATTAATGTGGGAGTAGTTATTGCCATGACTAACTGAGGTGAGGAATAAGGAGCTATTGATTATATCTATTGCAGAGGTTTTACTATCATCGGACACCTTATGAGACGTTGTTGTTTTGAGGGGGGGTTCGGAAATGACCAACAGATCGGCCCCCTTTTCGGAGGCAACCAGATTGGCCATGTCCCTCGCCCGGGGAGAATGGTTCTGATTTATTTGGAGGATCTTAATACGCCCTTTCATTACTTATTATTATTACCCTTCCCCTGTCTAAGGTCCGCCACCCGTTGTCGGAAGGCCGGGCATCGCGTCGTCGTTGCCCCGTGTCCAGAGAAGTTGCACACGTAGCAGTGGAGTTCTTCGGAGCCCGCTTTGCTTGGGAGTCTCTCGCCGAGTGTTTCTCCTTGCCGCAGCGGAAGCCTCGTCCAACCTATCTGGATCGTGCCTTTCCTGATTAGCTGCTGGGCAGCGTGCGGGGGAACCCTGACTATTAAAGTGCCTTCCCCCCTCGGGGAGGTCCTCATAGGACCTATCTCCACTTCAGAGGGCTTCAGGCCTTCAATCGAGAGGGCACCCATGATATCTTCATACTTATGCGAGTCGAGCGCCCCTCTCACGATGATCGCTTTGGAGGCAGTGCGCACGTGAGCGGTGGCCTCCAGCTGTGTCTTCGCCTTGATGTCAGCCGCGAAGGCATTCGTAGCGTTTGCAACGCTCTCGCTGACTAGAAGCCTGACGTCCCCCGACAGTAGACGCTGCGCGTGCCGGACCTTGACCCCCGATGAGAGCATGGTAAGTTCCATAGAGGTCTCCAATGTCCGGACGATGTCGGCCAGAGTGCGCCCGCCACCCTTCACGATGACGGCCGTGTTGGCTGGGCGGGGTGCCCCTTCCCCGCAGGGTCCTTGGGAGGCCTTCCCTCTGGTGCAGATGACTGCCTTCATATCCGGGGTTGGCTCCAGAACCACTTCCAGCATCTGTCGACAGGTACGAAGGTCCGCCGTTGACGGCAGGGCGATCTTGAAGTCCGTGGCTTTCTTCGCCCGCAGCGCGTTCGTGACGAGTTCAAGGGCCAAGGGCACCCCCGAGGGGGCCTGCTCTGCCGGAAGCTGCATGATCGCGATCAGCTTGGGGGAAGGGGGTTCCACCTCGGTTTCCCCCTCAACGATGAGAGCGTCCCTGCTCTCTAGCATGACTATCTTCCGGTCTCTGAAAGTCGGTAGAGCTCTTTCCAGCGCCGGGATTTGCCTGCAAAGTCTCTCGATGAGCTTGGGGTCGGCTTTATCCCCCTCCACCACCAGAAGCGCACGGCAGGCTCCCTCAGCCAGGATGCTTTCGTTAGTGAGCCTTGCCTTCCTCAGGGACCGTTTCGGGCACTCCCTACTTGCTAGCTCTACTTTTTCGATGACCGTCATCAGGCTTTCTTTGGCCAGCGAGACCCTTATCTCCTCATCAGTCCGGGCTTCCTCTTCTTCGCGTAGCTCAGCCTCTCCCAGCTCGGCCTTGCACCTAGCGCAGGTCCTTGGGGGACCGGGGTCCGCAGGCACCACCGGTTCGATCCTCACCGTTGCAAATTTACATTTAGGGGGTCCGTCTTACGAAGCAATGCTAAAAGCAGTACCGTGGACGTCAAATGTTGGCTGAGAGTCAGCCCGAAAACCTTTAAGGCACCACCGGTTGCACCTGGATGATGCTCTCCTGGGGGGACTCCTCCCACTACTGGGTACGCCGTGCCAAGTCCGACACTATCCCCAAGATTGCCTTGGAAGCGTTCTTGATTCCGGTTGCCGTCATTTGTATCCTCACGACGCATTCCATGAGGTTCGGTTATCAGGTCCTTCAGGTCGGCCGAGCGAATCGGTTCGATCCGCCTCGGCAGCCGCTGTGCATCAGGCTCCTTTGCGGGCGACGTATTCGGCCGCTTCGTCCCAGCCCGGTTTCCACCGGTGTCCTCCTTGGCCAACCCGCGCCCAGGGGGAAACGCCGTCGAGTTGGTCCGGTGCACTTCTCCCAGTCAACTGACCGCAGCCCAAAAATCGGGAAAAAACAGAGTAAAGTCTCTGTCTCCGACTCCCTGCGGTCTTGGGTTGGGCGGTGACCCCTCTCCAGACTCGTCTGAGGGAGTTCTGTCCGACTATATGGCCAGCGGGCCCGAAGTCTGAAATCGGTGCACGAGAAAAATTCACGAGAAAAATCGGGAACCTGTGACTCCGGAGAGCTACGACGCCGGTTTAACCTCTCTACGTGCTCCCCCCGCCACGAACTAACCGATGATGGCCCCTTCGGGTCCCAATCGGGAGGTCCGACGATCCGGATCCGGATGTCGAGACGTTGTTGAAAAAAGCGAAATTCTCAGGTAAAAGCGAGAACTCCTGTCCCCGAAGGTCTAGGACCTCGGTATAACGCCTACTTTTGCTCGTCACGACCCAAGCAGCGCGATGGTGATGGTGGCGAGCCCTGAAGCGAAGATCTTACGGATCCAAGATGGCGACCGGGCAGATCAGGTTGTCTCAGACAACCCCAGATGCACAGAAAACACCGATGAAAGTCATTCAAATGCACTTCAAAATGCTCTCGACACTGTGTGGTGATCGTGTGCGGTTGTTCAGGCCGATTAGGGCCCCCAGGTTCCCGCACACCGAAACACAGACACGGACGTCCGAGAAAAACACTACCGTTCGCTACGAGGGCGAACAGCTGAAAGAGCGAATCCTACGCTTTGGGCTGTGATATTTAACAGAATTGTTAAAGAGTGTCTAAAAGAAACCCAGTAAAAGGTTCAGGCCAAAGTTCAAACTAGTTTTGGGCGATGACCTTTTATAGTGCATAAGATAACATAGGCTAAAGAAAAGTATAGCCATGTGCCTGTGCCTACAAAAGTACCCCGCCAAATCACTAACGCGAAGGGAGACAATGGGCTACAAACTTTCAGGTTTTCTAGCTTTTTATGCGGAACTTCGACTGCGCACATGTTCGGCCGGGTGTTCTTCAACCCTGAATCACATCAGCGAGTGTTTTGCGTTCTCATCAATTTCTAATTGAACAGCTGAAATGCAGCAAAGGAGAAAACAGTTCAGCCAAAATGTCACTTAGCTTCTGCTGCTCGTTATATACAATTACCTACAATCCAAATCAACTAGTGCACAGCCTGGAGGCAAAAACTGGGAAGTCATTCACTAACCACGTAGAGAAAGGAGCCCGCAAGGCCAAGATCGCAGCCACGACAAATGAGAGGCCCCAAATACTGGCAGTATCCATTTGATTTCAAGGTCGCACCCACCGCTCTCTGCGGGATCTCGATCTTCTGGGGCAGGTGGAGCGTACGCGACGTGACTACTTTAGAAGAAAATCAAGCCGGCATCTCAAAGTGAGACTCCATGTCACAACACGAAACCGTCCGACTAACCTCCAAGTATGAACTTTTTTTTTTTTTTATCTGCGCAAATGGTTCATCCTTTTAAATACCGACGACATATTTCGCACGTCCCATATATTCCATACGTGATCTTTTACCTTACTAGAACCTGTGGAACCGCTATGTATGCGACAGAACTTGTGAACCTAGGTACCGTACTTGCGCCAATCTGTGTAAGAATATTATAAAATAGAAGGACGTCGTTGCAGAAAAATAAAATTCGGACAATCGTGAGGGACGAAGTAGCTTTCATTTTACCTAGGTGCCGCGTTCTGGACAAAACATCCAACTAGTGGGTAAAAATGTGAGCCATATTGTATATAAGTCCACCTCCTCGTAATCATCGGTGTAAGCTACTACACGTTTCCATTCCATGCAAAAATCCGCTACATGTCTAAATTCGACTCGACAACGAAATTCTACTGATTCTCACTAAACAGGAGAAGTCGGGGCCCGTAAGATAGTGTCTGCTGTTTTCGGGCAGTGACGGATAACAGACAACCACTCCTTGCGCTCAATTAGAAGAGAACTGCCATAATCCATAACAAAATTCCAGCACTACACTCGATCTTCATAAGGATCAAATTGTTCGACCTGAAGTTAGAGTTGCTCCCATCTCCACGCTGTTAGACGGACACGATATTCTACAAACGTGATAACCTTTTGAAAGTTTATAAGCAGCACCTCTCCTCAACGATGATAATGAAATGCGGATGCGGATTATATTTTAGGATTGCGGGAGTATTGACGGGAGTGCAGTCGGCGTCACTGAGACTATCTTAAATAATAAACACTAAAAATAAACGGAATGCATTTCCGTTTTCGGGTGGCCCCCAGCCTTTCTTTCTGCAGATATTTCCACCACATTAGAAACCGCGAAAAGAACCATGTCCCATTACTGTTATATTTGGCTCTCAAACTCAACACACAACATACATTTTCGCTAGCATAACGCTCACTGAATGCTTTAACTGGTCGATTACCATGGATCATATAGTATTTGCAGTTATAAAGCAATATTTAAAAACATGTCCCATCAAAATTCAACAGTTTACCATAGCCAGAACAACAATATTTTGAAGTCCTATCTCCGTCATCTCGACATCTGCGATTTTAAGAATCCTTCGAAGCACTAGTTCCGTTGCTGCATGTAAGTGTACACAGTAAGGGCAGTGAATGATGCAACATTTCGTGATAAATAAATCAGCAAAATGGCATCAGATAGTGAGCAACATAATACACGTAGAGTATACAAACACACCCCGCGACCTTTTGAAATTCGTATTTAAGTAATTCCTATAGTTCAAAACGCACACTCGGCAATGTGCCTAGAACGTCGCGCAAAATATTGTGCCTTCATTGAACTTGTTATCAGACATCATTTATACACAACGAATCAGTAGAATACCGTTGAGCCGTCAGGCAAGGAACGCTTGTAGAGTGGCATAACCGCACAGGTAACGAAGTGGTGAGCCATGACATCAACCCTACGTGCACCAACGCGCACCAGAAAGAGGTCGACGTCAACTTTTCCTGCTGCTTTTTTTCTAGATAACAAACAAAGCCAAAATATTAACGAATAGTAAATCATGTTAACCAATTTAAATGTTAGGCTAGGCAGCTTTTATGTACTTTTAGAGCTTATCGCAAAGTGCTTGATTAAACGTGAGTTCCCTAACGTGTGTTAAAAATATTAGACAAGAGAAGAAACTCCAATTCAAAGGCATCAACCGCTTGTAAGGAAACTAGCACAGGATAGTTTAATTTTTTTCTATATCTTGATTCTAGAGGGCTTATCGATTAAGTTTATTTGAGATAACTTGAGGGTTTGAAGAGGACACTTAATTATTATACTAATAATTAATAGAGAAATAAAGAAAAATTAGCAAAGAAAGTCATTAGAGTGATCATTTTAATAGCAAAGTGTATGAATACTTAATCAGACGTGCTCGAGATATGCATCTTCCAGGGATATTGCGTTTGTCGAAACAGATGGTAATCGGTTGGGGTCAGTTCTATAGATATCCCAACGGAGTTTCCTCAGTATGTATTTCATGGGGAGAGATCTTGTTACTGAAAATGATCACTTTCAAAGATATGATAAGGTTGGATTGATTAAAATAATTGCGTGAGTAACAAAAGTGGCCTTGAACAAATGTTCATCCATTCACACTTCAGCAATGAAAATTCATGCAAACTCTAAGTTGAACTTAAAAATTGAGATTTGAGACCATATGCATGAAAGCCGGTTATACATGGGAGTAAAATTATTCCCTACACGGTGTTTTTAGAAGGGAGATTAAGCTGCGCTTCACGACCTTGAGTGGTCGCTTCCTCAGCTCGCACTCTGTAGAATGCTTTCTGGTCAGCGTCGATGTTAGCCCAACCTTCCACAGCTGACTCGTGAGGCCTGAAATGGAGACAACATCAGATAGAGATAAGTTCACGTTATGACCGAAGAATTTCATTCATTAATCCTGCCTAGGAGTGAAGATAAGCTTTGTTCGGAGTTGGCTGACTCGAGAGCTTTTGGGGTTTTCATATGGCTTTACTAACATCATGGTATATGGCTTTTCTGCCTTCAACCGGGATTGTTCGACTCGACCATAATTAAGTACCACGACCTCGTGCGAAATCTACTACAAGCTCGGGGGATCCAGGCCAGATTATAAATACAAGGAATAATAGGTTCTGAACGCTTCCTGGAAGAAAACTCCTTCTTTTCGTCAACTGTTCAGCTGTAGCATCCCATGGGATAAACGACGATAGGTATATTTTCAGACGCTATGGTCTCGACACACGCCAGTAGCTTAAATCATCTTTTTGACACTCACGTTTATTTACTGTAAAAACGTGTGACATTAGTTTGACATGATGAGAGGCAACCACAAGAAGGCAGAGTTTGTAGCATTATTTAAATCTGCTGCAAGTTTAAGTTCTGATTATTGAAATATGTGTTTCTCACAAACTATTGGGAAAAGTGGCAAACGTGAATTACGCGACATGGAACACAACATAGTTCCAATATTTATACAGATGCAATGAAGTTCAGGAGAGGCGGCAGGATCACGGCCACCGACACCTTGCGATACGCCAGTGCACCGCTCGCTTACGTAAATAGGTTTCTATACCTGGGGCTACTGTTCTCTTACAACGGCCGCAGCTTCACCGCAAACACATCTCCGAGAGGTGCAGGAAGGCAGTGACCGCCGTACGGGCAATCAAATCTCCAGCAGCTCCTATCCCTCGGAGCCGCCTCGAGACTGCTCGATTTTAAAAATAGCCCCGATCGCGTCGTATGGGATACGTGTCATTTGGGAGGACCTAACAGCGCAGAACCTTGAACAGCTTAATCGTGTCAAGGCTTCAGTTCTCAAGAGGGCACTGAGATTACATATCTTGACGCGGAACCGCCTGGTGTATCTCCTGGCAGACACCCCGCTGTTTACCGAAGATCTGCTACACCGTTTCGACCTGTCGGCCTTCAAGAACAACCTCGAATGCTGGGAACAAAAATGCGCAGAGGTAGACGAAAAATTCTTCGAAACGGGAGCAATGACATGCACCGAGTGGAGGCAGGCGCACCGTCTTAACCGTCATGTCGTAACCCGCTACGCCGTACACGGCTTTCGTCACAAACTTTGTGCCGTGCGGGATTTCCATGAACCAGATAACAAGTGCAGGTTCACAAGATGCCAAGCCAGCATGCGGACATGGCGTGGTGGACAAGGTAGCCAACACCAAAAAGGGAGTTTTATGGGGTCCGAGGTTCAAATCTGAGTGGAGCCATATTTACCTTTATGGGCAATATCTCCGCAGTAAGATTTGTTAAGTAGTAGTGGCAACTAATGTGGTCTGCGGCATAGCTACCACTGTGCAGAAAGGAAGGCACCGTACACCCCCTGTATGCGTCATAAATACTCCATGTTACATACACGGAGTGGGAAGTGGACAGAGGTCTTGAGAGAAAGTCTGGTCTTGAGTGAGTGAGCGAGAAGGGGGGCAGCTGAGAGTCAGCTAACCACGTGATGTCCACACGCTGAGGAGGATGTGTGGTGCTCGTGGCTGGGCTTGTACATATCTCACCACCCTTACTGAAGAATGCGCTAAGCGATACCGGGAAGGGTGGTGCTGTTGAACATCATCAACAGTTCCATAAGGGGGGGCGGTCATGGTGTTGGCATGCATAAGTATGCCCCTTTAAAAAAATAAATAAAAAGATGCGAAGCCAACTGTGGTAAATACCACGCCGCCTCCTGTCCTCTGGAGGAGGGCAGGAGGCCATCCTTAGGCAACTTGGCAAAAATACCAGTCAGCTAGAGTCTGCATGTTATATATTCCTTGATCTATGCACCTGTCTTGATATATATATATCATACCGTATACCTGGTCATGTTGTATATATGCATACTCGAACGTTATCGAGCATCAGCGCCATCGCAATTGCGATTAACGGTACCAAGCACATGTGTGTGTGAATTGGTATGTATTTGTATTATATTGTTTTAGCATATATATTTTAGCATATTTGTGCAGATAATATTAAAACATTAGTTGAGCACAGAGTAAGAAGTATACTGCAAGAAGTTGTCTGTCACGCTAACATTTCCCATTCGGTGTCTCCAGTTTTGTTTGAGAGTGGCGATGACACCATATACGATAAGGTGGGGAGTTCAAATAAAGGAAAGAAGTTGATAATATCGCAGCGAGAAATTTTAATATACGGAACTGGCGGCGGAACCTATTCCAGACTCGCAAGAAGTCAATCAGGGAAACAAGTGGAGAAGGATAGAGAAGACAAATGAAAAGGAAGAGCTCGTTGAATTTGTACAAGAGAAATATGGAATTTATTTCTGAGTATGTATATTATATATATACCCATTCAACTGCCTTCTGATTGTAGGGCTACGATGTTGCCCGGGAAAGTGGACTAAGGAGTTGTCGACTTTGTAACGAAGAGGAGACAATTAGGCCTCTGTGATATTTTGCAACTTTTTGGGTAGTTGTGCAGTCAGTCCGATTACTGAAGTACTAGGTTGTGTAGACAACACATAATGGGATTAGTGGAAGGAAGAGAAGTCTACCAAAATGAGGGGCCAGTATTATATTAAAATCATTGTGACCATATGTGAATTATTCTATGATCCTATAATCTATAAATAATAATGTAATACACCAGCATTATGTCTGTTCAAAAAATATCCTGTTGAGAATATATATATATATTTTTTTTAGAGTATTTCTCCAGATTTTTTTCACTTTGGCGATGGTTCGGGACAACTTTCGTAATACTTCAAATCATGTATCCTGCGAGATTCGAACTAGAGGCCCCAGGGGTTCCAAGTCCTTGGCGCTAACTCCATGTCAACCCGCTCGAGTGAATGGTATCACCAATCAATATCATTAATATTACGAACTCTAAAACGATGTACTGTTGCATATGTGGCCTAAATTTATTTTCGCCATTTTTAGATGACATATTTTCTGCAACTCATTAACGTCGGTAGTGTAGCTTGCTGTTACTTTATGGAGAGTCCGACACCGCTCGGCGACCACCTCATCTAAAGGTGGTCTTCGTTCGTGCGTAACGCATTTCTCCCCTCTTAAAAATGTACTTCGTATATATAGACTATTCCAAGCCAAATTGGTAAACTAGTTGCTTAAGTAGAAGGTGTCTCATAATTAGCTTAACTTGACGAGTGTTGATTTCGTATTTTTTTTCGGAAAAACCCCACTTGCCTCCACTCAATATCCGTATACACAGGAGATCGATAATGTTGATTTCCTTTTTGTGGCCGTCAAGTATATGCTTGAAAATGAGCCACAGCTCTATCGATGGCACCTCCTCGAGAGATAGAAGGCCCACCGTTTGAGAAGCGTTATTCGGTTCATGGAAAAATAGCGTCGACGGCAACATTTTTTTCGCGGTAGAAAATTTTATTAAACTTTCTCATAACATCCCCAGCTTGTATCTATAATATTACTCTCTCATTATTGTGCTAAACCCTCTACGATACATGAAGAATAATTTTTTCCAATCCACGTATATATAAAGGAAAGATTGTTGACGTTATTTAACCATATGGCAGCATTACTACAACGAATATCAGGAGGTAAAATCCACGTATGCCTGAGGCCAAGGCAGGACCTTACTATGTATGGCTAAGCGCAACTATTATAACTGGTCACTCACTGATTCTTTTTGAACTCCTGAAGAAACATGAAGAATGCTGCATGCTTCTTCCTCGGCATTATATTGCTGTGTTAATTATCTGCAAACAAAATGCAAACACGGGGGCACATCCGACATTAGTTTCAAGTTTCAAAGTCAAGTTTAGTTTCGGAGCTGCAATATAATACGCTTTAGTTCCCGATAGAATATAAAAATATTCTTCTCAGGTACGAGTAGGGCAGGGAATAAGCAAAGGTGGCCCCGACAGGTCCTCATAGTAATACCTAAAGGTTAAGAGCTAATGTCAGATAGGGGAACAGCTAAAGGTCAGCTCGAAAAAAAAAATATATATATAAAAATAAAATAAAAAAATGAATAAAATAAAGTGAGTCAATGTCATCTTTATGTTTTGGTAATTATGCCTGAAAATGGCTTAATTAATATCGTGACGCACACTATACGAAATGAGAAAACAAAATTCATATTAAAAACACAAATACCAATACCGGGTAATACCGAAAACCGGTTCCGAGACCTGTCACATAGGGACCAGCTGAGAGTCAGCTAAGAAAAAAGTAGCAGCACCGGGTATGAACCGCCCAACACCGTGATCCGTCGTTCATTCCCTTAATCCCCCCAAAAATGAAAAAGCAATTCCAAAAAGGCGGAACGTCCTTCAACACTACCGTGACGGCCGGCTCGGACGCCACCCGTGCATCAACCTGCGCTCCAGATCCTGTTTGCAGAATCTGGGCAAACGTCGGAGCGCCGCCCTTTTGTTTTTCCGAGACTGTGATGATGATGTCACCATCGCGGTTTCGGTTAACTGCCCCAAGCGTGACGCCCGCATCGAGCGGCTTGACGTGGTTGCGTACCGCTGTTACAGTCTCCGCGTACGTCGAGTTTTCGGGAACTCGGACGCGGACGCGGACGCGGACTGTACTCCCCACTGGGGTTTCGGGTACTGCGGTTGCTGGGGGCGCTCCCGTGAGCGCGATGCGTTCCTTGGTCTGCGGAGGCGACCAAGTCTTCCTGGCGCAGACCTCGGCCGCCTTTCTGGCCAGCTGACCGTCGACTGCCTCACTAACATGCAAGGTGATCGCCTCCTCCTCCCCGGCTTCCAGTAGGGTTTCCTTGCTGCGCTCCAAGACCGAGCTCAGCATTTCGATGATCGAGGTTGGGTCCGCCTATGGGTGGACAATTCCGACCGTAAGGGTCCTGGACCCCAGGTCCCGCGTTCGCCTCCCCTGCGTCCCGATGAACTCTACGTCGGCCCGACTGCGGAGCACGGCCACGGTGCCCGATTCCAGCTTTAGCGCAGCCCAGGCCAAGAGAAACTGGGATGAGAGCTGTTCGAGGACAGTGTTGTCCGCCTCGAGGCCCGCCGTCGCCAGCACCGCTCGCCTTTGGCTGTTGGCCGTAATCGGGTTGGAGTCGGAACACCTCCTCGGGCCGGTTCCACGTAGCCACCTCGGCTAACTCCGTCGCTGAGCAAGCGCCCTCCAGGGCGGCTGTGACATCGCGCACCAGCCCCTAAGCCTTGAGTTCCTCGCGTCGTTCCCGGTCGAGCGCTTGGCTGCAGCGCGTGCATACCGTGGCGTCTGGCATGACAGTCGGCGACGACGGGGCCGTGTCCACCTTGGCAACCAGCGCGTCAATACGTCGTTGCTTCTTGACGACCCGTTCGGCAAGCAAGTTGCGTTGCGTTTCAGACTCCGTGAACTGGAGCTCGAGCTCCGCGTTCCGGGCCGCCAGCGCGAGCTTTTCAGTCCTCAGCTCGGCTGCATCCTTGACAAGCTGTTTCTGCTTTCGGCTCTCGAGCTCGGCCACATAGTGAGCGACAACCTCGAGGCGCGTAATCTGGTTCTTGATTGAGCAGTGCGTTTTCGAGTGATCGTCTTTGAGCCCCTTCAGGGTGGCGACCGTCCCGTTTAGTTTCCCAATGGCTTCCCGAAGGCTGGTCGGCGGGTCTTCGAGAAGATCTTTCAGGACATTATCGAGGTCTTCCTTCCCCTTCTTTTTGGATTATTTTTCACTAGGCAGTTTGGCCAGATGTGGCGGCAGCTTTGCCGGCCGGCGTGCACCTTCCGGGGATTCCTTAGCGGCCCTCTGCGCGAACCCGTAGGAGAGGTGCCGCAGCCACCGGCGACCTCCTCCTCCTTCTCCCTGTCTGTGTCATCGTCTAAACTGGTTTATACACATAGCTATTGGTGGCTATTTTTTATAAGCAAATAATAATAATAACGCTTTATTTCAAAGGTTAGGTTTAACAATATGTGAGTTGGCCGCTATGTGTTTGCCAAGAAGAAGAAGTCATATGTTGTGAAAAAGCTACTCATCACGTAGGGCTCGAGACACTCTCCAAGGAAATAAGTCATTTACACAAATTGTTATACAAATATTAAAAATATTGCGCATTTACGCGCTCTCATGTCGCAAGAACACGAACATGATTTACGGAAACAATGCTTGCTAAACCTCATACCCAAATCGAAAGGAATGCTCACAGAAGCTCTTGAAAAGGCTTTAATAAAATAGCTATATTCTAAGAGCAAGCTACTGACTTGGATGATTAAGAAGCAAAACACATTCGCGGTATTCGTCTTTGCAACCTGATTGGTCAATGAACGGATTTGTCCAGGGCGATAATTTCAGAGAAAGAGTGCAATCGCCGAGGAGCACTTGTCATGCTGAGTCGATCCCTTTACAATTGAAGTTCATATCTCAGGAGTCAGAAGTCTGGATGAGAGCGTGTTGTATATGGGTAAGTGTATGTGTAAAGAATCAAGATATATAGGATAGTGTGAAAGACAGGCAAGGACACAGAGTAACAGCTCGCAGCTTCATTAAGCGCTGCCAACATGAACATGGGAGGTGTTTTATTCCAAAGCAGTGTTCAACTGCAGTTCATGGGTCAAGCTGGGTGCACTGAGCAAGCTTGCAGAACATGGAGGGACTCATGATTTGCTGCTAATAACTAATAACCCGTAGAAAACCTAAGTTACGCTGGATGACTATGTGGCTGAAAAAGGCGGGGTCGAACAAATTACAGGATTCGCCAAGGGGGACAGGTTGAGCCCACTGCTCTTCTCATTGTTGATTAGTGACCCACCTATGACTAACATGCAACAACAATCTTCGATAAAAACTCTAAATACAATAGTAAGTGTGCTTTAATACACACTTCGTAAATGAAGGCTGATTTTGACTTTGTGTTACCAAGCCTTATGCTATGGGCGGACGATCTTGTGTTCCAGTCAGAGTAGCTTTCGAGAACAGACACGAAAAATGTTAGACAACTACGCTATCGGTTTGCAGGTAATGGTAAATGTTTATTGGTTTATTATTAAAGGAGCTGCAATTTTACAATGCTTAAGCTCTCTTATATGTCACACAGCGGGGCTCGAACCTGCGGCCTCTGGCTTCCGACAGCCAGAGACTTAGCCGTCCAAGCCACGACAACGAAGACAAAACAGAAGCGACGAAATTCGAATGAGACTAAGTAGGCTAAGTAATCATGACCGCTTCCAGCTTGACGGGGAGCCGCTCAAGTCAGTCTACTTTTTGGCTACTCGGTCTTACACTGACAACAATAAGAAACACTTCCTCCAACCATATTGTAGAGAGAGAGCTCGGCAGGGACTGGCGGCAGTCACCAGAAGATGTAGATTATGTGAAAACCCATGCTCTAAATACAATTCAATAAATGTGTCAAAATAAAATCGAATCAATAAAGTCTAATAAATATATTATACCTGAACCTTATACTTTCGGTTATGTAACAAAACCCAAACTTACGTATAACATGTATCTTTAGATACCCTGTTACAAGTATTGCAGGAAATAAATGAATTTATTATTATTCTCCAATAACATTGACGCAAACGCGAGTTCTTTGCATTTTTCACCCACATCCATGAGAGATTCATATTGCCGTAAAGCGTGCTGGAGTTCTAGCTTTTCCCTACGGACATCGGCGTATGGAACGATTTCAATATTTCCTAGTTCCGAATTGAAACAATCTACAGGGGGTCCGAATGTGATACGTTGTAAATTTTTTCATAGGATTTACCATATTGACCAAGTGAAAGTAGGAAAGGAACGTACACACAACATGATTAGAGTGTGTGATTGCATCTTCAATAAATAGTTTCAACAGTCCCGCACTTCCACCACTCACGCTAAAATAACCAGATGGGACTCTCCAAAGCCGTCAGCATATTTCTGACAAACGGAGAGTTTGTCGAACGTACACAATGCATGCGTTCAAATATATGATGTATTTAGAGTCAGATATATTAGATGTATTGGCAGCTCAGACGACAGTCAATTAGCACTTCCTCTTGAACAAGTCCTCTGGCACTTGCACTTAAAACTGGTCAGCTCGCATTTACACGTAATAGATTAGCACTCGTTGTGACATACAGAGAGTTCATCGAACGTGTAATATGATGCGCGTGTTCTAACGAATAAATTATGCTTTGTGGCCAGTTGGGGCAACGACAGGTGACGTCTAAGTGAGAATCTCCGTCAACTTGCACTTGCGTTTCAAACAAGTCATTTAGCACTCTGTTATATAAACAGTATCAGCTTGTGAGTAGACAAGATCACTCCTTTGGCCTCCACTTAGCGGCGACCCTGCGGGCTTCTCTATTGATTTTCATTATACAGCCGCCTGTGTCTATCTAACTCTCCTATCGAAAGCCACTTGCCCCTATGTTTCGGTGTTTTCACTTAGTTAGTTAGTCAGTGTGTGTTTGTTACAATATTTCCGCTTATAAATCACGCGTTGGTTGGCTAAAGCTCTGACTGTAAAAATCCGGAGACCGTCAGTTCAGATCTATCCATGAAACGAACTTACTCAACACGAAGAGATTAAATACAATAAACCTTATCTTCGTCTTCGATCTGGAAAACTATACGTCGACTCAAATGCAATTACTTGGTTCCTCCAATACCCAAGCTAATCACTGGTAACATAGTTGAATCCAGCCCCGACAAAGGCGCTACTTCTCTGAACACACTTTTCAAGGCTGGGATTGCTGCAGTACTCCAGGGCGGGTCGACAGATCTCGATAAACTGCTCGGCTTCATGCCGCCACCTGCAACTAGCAAGCTCGTCTTCACTCTTGTTCACGACATTCAAGAACTGTTCCTCCTTAATAGTATTGGAAGCCCATGCCCTCAATGTATAAATCGTTTTATCTGCCCCACCTAATTTATGCTACAGGATACTGCTCCATGTGTACCAAACGATGAATCGACGGACTTCAAGTTGTCCAAGGTCGCTTTCTTCGAATGTTTAGAGGTTCAGTTAAGCGCGATAGACTTCAGCAAGGCATCGTTAGTATCCGATTCCTGATCCTATATTTGGTACTCCTCTTCAACATTTAGTCCATGCACCCTTGCACCCTTACTTTAGAATACCTGGGCAAAGCAAGGATCACAGTGGCCATCAGCTCCGTAATTCTAAAGATACGTGCGCATGGCACACACCACTGCCGCCGTGGTCTCGACTCAGGTGGTCTGCTCGGACACATTGTCTATCAGTTACGGAGGGCCTGCAGCGGTATTTGTTGCGGCATCAAATCAAAGAAAGTTGATCTAAGATTGCAGCTGACAATGAACAAAGAATGGGTGTGTCTCAGAGTTTCTGTGTACATATCTTAACAAAATATATCGATCCTATGTCGATAGGATCAACGATTAACAAAAACCTGAGAAGGACTGAGCAAGTAACGGTTGGAGTGCCGCAAGGCCGCAAGGGTCTAGCTTATGACGGTATGCGAGAACTCGAGGATCTTCCTCCAGAAGTTTGTGGCTTACGCGGAGTACCTTGCGATCATGATACGGCTTACAACGTCGGTCGCTGAATCTATCATTTGGAGCCCCGGCTTAGATGATTCCGGAAGGAATCGCGCCCGTCATTAAAGCTCAGCTAAGGAAAGCGCAGTGTATCCACACTGCGAGAATTCAGACCTATAAGACTGTCAGCGCCCAAGCGGCACCAGACTAAACTGCGGGAACTAACTAAAATAAGGGAAGAGTCAGGCTAAAGGGAGTGAAGATATCCCCTTCAGGGTGTTTGATTCTGAAAGCGTTTAGGTTTGTGTCTCCATATTCCCATATGAAACTGTATGGGAACCTGTACTCATATATAATAGATAATCTGGTATTGTGGAGAGAAAGATTTGCATTATATTGTTTCAGTAGTCATATATAAATGAGACTCTTACAATAAAATACAATACGATGGATGCACAAGCCCTGGAGCCCTACTACACCGTGTGCTCAGCCAGCAGGAACAGACCTTCATGACGTCGTTCGGAAGAACAAAGTCCCTTAGGAACCCGTGTTCTGACCAATCTCATAGAACACGCGAACCTCAACACAAACCAATCCAGACGGAACTGCCACACACCTCATGAACCAATTACTTGCATTCACCTATGCACAGGGGGATCAAACATCTCTTTTATCAATGGTGGAGACGCTACCAAGACACTTCCAGTGGTGTAGGGATGTACGAAAGTAAAACGCGGGATTTGCCACTCAAGAAACTTCCCCAGCAGGTGACCAGCATACTGGAAATGGGATAGCTGAGAAAACAATGGTTCAACCAGTCAGACAGGCATGGAGGTAATCGAATCGTGTCACGGGGCGAAGAAGGCATCGGCAGGGTAGATTTCAGAAGAGTTGTTCGCCTGCCAGTTCTTCTCATTTCAACACAACTCCACGCTCAAGTGAGGCCTTAAGCTGAAAGCTGTAGCACCACAGATACCAATACGTATGAGGCAGCAGCACAGAGTGCCAACATCATAGTGAACACGAAATAAAATAGAGTACTACGACGCGTCGTCTTGTAAACATACTTGATGTTGAATAAACACTCGAACACGACATCTCAATCTTCTTGTTTAGCGAACGTTTTCAATATTTGTGGTACAATCACCGGGATTTGACAAGAATATTTCAAACATGCAAATACGAAATAAGAAAATAACGCACCGCCTGATGAAACGATTTGAGACGATCAACACAGCTTGTTCAACTATTGGATTGAAGAAGACCAAATTCGTAGGTCGGAGCAAAGCTTTCGGTGACGGCTTTGGTGTTATCATATAAAAGCAGACGCAAATACATATAGCAGGCTCTTACCCTAAGCTACCTACACATGTTGTTCATCGGCACCTATATGGATGCACATCATTCAATGCCTTTATTCTAAATTTCACACCTGATTTCATTCACCACGTGAATATCGTCGTCGTCTTTCGTCTAACGCCGAAATGTTATCATTATGATCATCATATGATGTATCGTAAACTCTCACAATAAGAAAATCAAATAATTTTAATACGCTTTTGGTTTATAAAATCAAATCTCTATAGCAATAATCTTCTCTGTATACAGGAAGATCTCAATCTAACTAGCCACGGCTGCAATTGACCCTGCGACATTTAACATATCCTATTGCCGGTCCATTTATCAAAGCTGTGTCCCTGGCTATCGTGACGATCCCGTCTCAGCAATCACTTGCAGGTTATAGGAGTCGTTATTTTTAACAAAAACATATGGTGGCGAACTCAATTCGCGTTGATGATCACGGATTTATTTCATAAATGGCGTTTTCACCCAAGTAATTCAGCATCGAGCTTAAACTCCAAACCTCTGGTCCAAAATGATAAAACATCCATTTTACGTTCAACTTATTAATCTATTTATTAAATTCCAGAAAATGCCGATGGCGCAATATAATAAATGTTGCCCGTGATTTGTTAAAGCTTTTGTTCATCCGTCTGCGAAGACTTTTTTACAAACTATAGGTCGTTTTCAATCAAGATATTTTGTCATTTTGGCACATCCCGAAGAATTGTCGGCTATGGAAAACTTTATCTCTATTTTCGCCAGTTGTTATCAACCACGATAGGCATCATTCACTATTCATCGATTCTTTGACTGATAAAACCACAATCTTGGCAGTTTCGCCAATTGCCATATAAATTTGTTAAGTGACACGCAAGATCTCTTAAATAATAAAATGTTAGCTATTTTAAAAGAGCTGAGTTAGCAAAGAGACGAAAACGCTAATTAATTAACGCTAGAAAATCGCTTATTATTTACAAGTAAAAGTCATTATTAACCCCAATAAAGAAAACTTTTACGTTCGAAACATGTGTCATATTTTCTCGGCAACGTTATTGAAGGAAGCCATTTCCAATTATTCATTGAGAAGATGTTTCAATTAGTTTAGTTGATGAAACAGCGAAACGTGGTGCTAACAAAAATGGTAACGAAATTACCATTAGCGTTACCAAAAATGACAAACATTAAGCCGTCGCAACCAGGAAAAAAATTGCAACTAATTATTGTATATATTAAGACACACATAATATGAAATTAATATTTAGTGGATTGCAAAAAAGCACGTCTTTTCATTGGTTCGTCCGCTGATTGTACCCTGATGTCCAAGGCGAGCGGCACTTTCCGATTCATACCTTCATTCAGCGAATTGTTCATTCTGAGGTGCGTGATCCTACACTTCTCGGCGTTCGTAGTGAAAATGTCGATTGTTACCCAATAGCCATCTCTTGGACGTTGCTCGGTGGTCCTCTCAGTGTCCCGGAAGATGTCTTCAATGAGCGAACCTCCAGTTCCAGGTCCATCACTCTGTGGAAGAGGTCATGCAGGTCCTCACGAAGTGGACCCCTCTGTGAATCCCCAAGCCATGTGGCTGTCGCGTGTATGTTCCCTTCCAATCGTGAAGACAAATCCCATAACTTCGGGTTCGAACGATGCCTTGTCGAGCACACTGAGAAATGTATTCGAGTTCCATTTCACGATTGGAAGGGAACATACGCGCGACAGCTACATGGCTTGGGGATTCACAGAAGGGTCCACTTCGTGAGGACCTGCATGTTACATGTATAAACCTCCGACATCTATTGCAAGTTACCATCAACCCCTGTAGCTGATCGGTACATCTCGCAGATCGTACGCTTGATTCACTACGAGCTCCTTATGCGCGGGGCCCCAGCTGGTTCTAGTTGTTGTCATTGGGGCGCTTCCGACTCATTTTGATCTCTGGACCGTTCCCTAGTGGAAGGTTTTCCTGAATTATGCCGTGCTGGGTCGCATTTGATCCCGGTAGAGTCTCGTTCACTACGATTGAGGCAATGTCAGAGGTCGCCGACAAAGAATTCATTAGGTAATTTTGTTTATCGGCTGGCCGTTTTAGGTCTAACCAACATCGTCACGAAGTTGCGGATCAACAGTCGCCTCACTGGCTTCGCAACACGAAGCAGATCGAGTACGGAAGAAGAGAATGCGTGAGCGTCCGTCTCGTAGAAGAAGCGTAAGTTCACCATGGGGCCCACTCCTGGCTGAGCCTCTGATGAGGTGCAGGTGACACTATTTGGTCCAGCGCGGCTCTTCTAGTTGTGCACTGGGTTGGGGTGAGTTAGTCCACACGCACGCAGAGGTTCGACAAGGCGCTGAATCCTGGAACTGATGACAATTTCGGAGAACACTATTTTCATGTGACCGTCGCCGGCGACAATCAGCTGGAGAAACTGCTCGCGAGCTCCCACTAGGTTCTCCCTGTTCCAGAAAACTTGGACCTCGAGACGAGGGCACGTTTATTAGCAGAAATACTTCGCGATTCCATGAAGCCGCCACGACGGAGAAGGAGTAGGCTCTGGCTCAACCAACTATGCGCCTTGGCACAAAGAGCACAGAATACCTTCCGGCTCCGGGCGGAACTACGCTTGAAGCAGTTGGCAGCAGCGTTTCGGACGATCTGTAGGAAGAGTTACGCTGATCAACGCAAACGTTTCCTCGAACAACAAGAGCCCCCGCTGCTGTATACCGAGCGCCTACCCCATAAGTGGCTGTCATGACCTGCACGATCCTCATGACCGATCAACTCAGAGGTACTGGTCGGCTATTTCAGGTATATCTTCGCCACACACAACACGATCCCCAGAAAGATCCCTTAGGTATCCCTTCGGTACCCTTAGGCGTGGGAGGAACCGACGACGATGGAGCGCACCCCATCGGAGGCAGCTTCTCAATCCCTGAAATTCTGAACGCTCTGGATCGCTTTCTCTTTTATGAGTGCCTACGCTTGAGCGCCATACTGGCCGACTGGCATGAGGCGCTACTCCTGGTAATACCCAAAGGAAAGAAGGACCCATCTCTCCTTGCCTCCTGGCGAGACATTGCAAAGAAGTGTGCTTGTTACAAGATGCTGTCTTCCGCCCTCACCAGACGACTCTCCACCTTCCTGGAGAACCTGGAGGTGATCTCCATTGAACAGCATGGCTTCAGGAGTGGGGCCTTCAGGCTTTCAGGGGGCCTCAGGCCTTGGGGGCTTCAGGAGTGCTAGAGGGCTTCTAGAGGGCGACGAGGCTGCTTCTAGACTATCTCAAGGAGACGCTGAGTAGGCCGCGTAAGTACATCTTCGCCGTGTTCGTAGACTTCAAATCAGCGTTCTACGCATCGCCTAGGGATACGGTTCTGGCGATCCTCGCGAGGTTGGTATCCGACCGAACATCCTCGCACTTTTCGCGGCGATCCTACAGGAGAACCAGATCATAATCGACAACGAAGTGGCAGATCGACCCTGACATATTCAATACGGGAGCTATGAGGGACCCATGGAAGGACGAATCGCTCAAACCGACACATCGTCACAAGGTTCGCCGCGCACACATTTCGTCACACATTTTGCGAAAATGGAGGATTCCACGCTCCAAACCCCGTCTGCAGGTGCCAAAGATGCGGGGCCCGCTGCACGCTATACCACACCACCAGTTATCCACTTGTATGTCTCTGTATAGTCTAGCCAGACTACCGAATAACTAATCACCTTTATTTTACATCTAACAGCAATTGTTTGAATGCCCTCCTATATCAATATGCTCAGGCGATGAGCACTCGAATGCTTTCGAGTTTCTATGGACTTGGGGAATGGAAATTGTTAATAACTGAATCAATGCGGCTATCACACGCTAACCCAACATCGCTGTTGTGCATATATTTCAGATATTCTTCCAAGTCTGTAAGAAGTAAGCAAAAAACAATGACTGATCTGAAACAACTGGCAACCGAACCATGAGGAGGCGGCTTGAACAGAGGTTCAGCCGAGACCAAGTTTCAAGGTTCCTCAGAAACGAGCAATATTACTCGCAAAATCGGCTGCAAACCCGTAAATCGAAATCTCGCCGTCAATCAGTCAGTTCGGACACCAGGCAATATTGCGCTGACAGGCGCAACGCATTGAAGATCGTGCGGCGCTCCAAACAAGACGATCGCTCCCTCGTTCCGAAAGGAACAGTTGCAGGAGGCATGATCCAAAGGCGGTCATAAATGCCTTTAATGAATACTTCACGAACAGCACCACCCAAGCACATCCGGGAACCCCGGACATGGAAGCCATCGAAGTATATTACTCGGCCCCAACAAGTAGTTGGTTCACCTACTAACCCACCACCGAACTCAGAGCACTGTCCCTTCTTTACTCCATCGGAAGCCATACACTGCCTCTAACAGACAAATGGAAGGTACTCAGTAGGGACGAAAGCGTTAGCGACCACAGATATATACTTTTTCGTACATGCTCTGCACTGTCGTCAAGCGAGTGGACCGCAATACGAAGTAGCCAGCCTGGCGCAAATGTCCAAAATCTGATTCCGGACATCAAGAAGTGGATGGACCGCCCAGGATGCGACTTGGAGTTCTTCCTGATACCGTCATCACTCGGCATTTCCAGGCCTACCTGAACTACGTGGAAATCCATGTAGTTACCCAATCGTGGAGCTGCATCCACTGTACACAAGGCGGACGAGACGACCCGTATCATACTCTGCTCGTTTGTCCGGCGTTTGAACAAGCTAGGGCAACGGCCCTGCACAGAGTGACGGTCCACTGGGAGCGGAATGGCGAGGCCAGGAGGCGGCGTAACCCGTCTGTCATGCCACGTACAAACATGGGAGACTTCGTGGGGTATATTTGCGGAACGACAAGCGACTGGGAGATCGGCGCCGCGATGACCAAGGAAATTCTCGAGGAGAAGAGGCGATCGGCCCGAATTCGGTTGAGGTGATTTCCACCGTATCTCTTCGTAGGGGGATAAGTTCGTCGACAACAAACCTGTGTCGAGTCCGGCACAGCCGGCGACAGCCTTGAAACGGAACTGTTTATCCGTCTCCTTGTCGTCGAAGCGTGCATTCCAAATGCATTCCACCTCCCATATGACCGGTATGTGCGTACATTAATTTCCAAATGAAGACGAATATGCGTCAATTGAAGCTACGTTGATGTTAGCAAAGAGGGACCTACTGGCAAGCGCACTAAGTTTAGACGAGAACAACGACCTAGGGAACGAACACAAAGCAATGGTCGAAAGATGGCAGGATCCTTAGTCAAGACTGCAAACAGACAGTGGATTATTACGGTGACATTATGACTAAGAAGGAAAAACTAGAGAAGATTCGATAAAACAAGCTAGCAAAAGATGGAGACGACTCCTCCTCTTCTTCTTTTGAGGAGGAGAGGAGACCTCTCTCATTCCCAATCAACACAACCTGTCTGACCCTTTGGTCGAGCCCGGTCGCGTGGTGGTGCATTCGTGTGCGCCTCGTAATCGGAGGAGACACGTAGGTGCACGGGTTGGATCCCCACCATTGCACATTTGCATTTCACACAAACAAGATTGTCATAAACACGTAGAAAACCTAAGCGCTCCTCGAGACTCAACAAACTCCTCAAGGCCTCATGTTCTCCGGAAGGGCTCATGTCTTAGACTTCCTCCGGAAACTGCCCCAGTCGGCCAACTCGTGCTGTTTCTATGTCTAGGACTCTGCAATTGATTCGTTCAGCGCTGGCTAAGGTGGGAGCTGGGTTCACGAGCAAGAGAACAGCTAGAAGGCGAGAGGTGGATCCGGGTAGCAGGACCATGGAAACCTGGGCACCGTCGGACGGAAACGTGATACCCCGAACCGTCGCAGCATACGAGCGGGCGGGCGGGCGACTAGGTGGTCGCTGGGGGCCCGAGTGGCCAGGCAGACCCAAAGGGCGAGGTATTTTTCATCTGCTTAATTTCCTGGCATCAGTACTGAGCCGCTGACGTTCGTGGAAGTAAGCCAACCCAGGCTACGCCAACGAGCCTGCGCGTTGGGGACCCGTGCAATTGACACAGCGGGATGGGCGGGCGCAAGTCGCGGCGAGATGGCCGGAGCCGCTGCAGTAACTGCAGGCCCTGGACAATGAAGACCGCGCCGATGCGGCGCGTCCGGGGGGCAAACCGGTCCCGTGGCCTCCTTGATGCGGTGGGCAAACCCTTCGAGCAGATCATATTCGTCAAGAGGAGAAGGAGGCACTGTCGGACGCGCAGCATGGCTTTCGGAAAGGGCTGTCCACCCTGGACGTCCTGCGTCGAGTCACACGGCGAGCCAGGGAGGAATCTGGGAAAACCCGATTCGTCCCCCTTATCCCACTGGGCGCTAAAAATGTGTTTAACACAGTTAACTGGGGAGTGATCATGGGGGCGCTGGAGCGAAAGCGAGTATCCGACGGGATCCGACGGACTCTGTCCTCGTACCTGGGAGGGCGAGGTCTGGTCGCACGGTGCCTGGAGCATGAGGTCACTGCCGGCGTCCCCCTGGGTTCGACTCTGGGGCCCGTACTCTGGAACCTTGTCTGTGGCTGGGTTTTGCAAACCGATATGTGCTGAGCCCCTCGCCTACGGCGAGAACGGAGCGCACCCTGGAGGGCGCGGTCAATTTCGCCCTACGTAAGGTGGTACAGTGGATGGACTCCCACCTGCACCTGCTAAGGCAGAGGCAGTGCACCTAACAGGCAGAAAGAGGATCAACCTCCTGCTCGACGGGCACCCGATAGAAATCAGACGAGAGGCGAAATACCTCGGAGTCATCCTGGACCAAAGGCCAAGCGGCCTAGCGCACATCAGGTACGCCACAGCTAAGGCACAGCGAGTATCCCTGAACCTGGCGCGCCTGATGCCTAGGTTGGGGGGAGTGTCAGAGGAGAAGAGGAGACTGCTGGCATCGGTAGCTGAGTCTATGGCCCCTTACGGCTCACCAGTATGGGCGAACCTGGCGCTCCGCACGGCGAAGAATCGGGGGATGCTGAGCTCGGCCCAACGGACGCTAGCAATCAGGGTGAGCCGGGCGTACCGGACTGTGTTGACCGACGTCCTCCTGGCCCTAGCCAGAATGTTACCCTAAGACGTCCGGCGGCTAGTCACTGAGAGAAGCATCAGGCTCCCGGCTGGGAATCTTGATCCGACCATGGCCCGGAGGGCCACCCTCGACGCCTGGCAGAGAAGGGTGGACGAAGGTTACTCCGGAAGTGACGAAGGGGTGTTGGACCAAAAGTCTGATACCAGACCTCAGGGGTGTGGTTGGAGTGCAACATGGGTGAGCTCACATATGAAGCGACGCAGGTGCTGACGGGCCACGGGCATCTCCAGACCCACATAGCTAAGATTGGAAAGACGCAGGTGGACATATGCGTGCTGTGCGACGCGGTCAAGGTGGACGACATTGAGCACACGGTGACCCAATATGTGTCAGCAGCGGCAGACAGGCAGCTCAAGGGAGGGTGTGGGGAAATCAGTCAGAGAGCCTGTGGCGCATATGGTCAAATCGAGGGAAGCCTGGGCGGAGATCGTAGACTGGATGGGGGATCATCAAGCTAAAGGGGAGTAAGGAGAGACACAGAAGGATCCGAGTGAGCCACCAAAGCCCCTCCCCCCGGGGTCTCCGGAGCCCGCCCCACCGTTAGCTAGACCGGCTTCCCCCGCGCATTCCCGTTCAGGTGGGCCGGGGATAGGCAGCCGGTACCTCTTGGGTAGATTGGCCGGCCTGTTACGGGGGCCTCCTTCTTCACCAGTCTCTTGCCGCGCATTCCCGCTACGGGCCGGAGATTAGGTGACCGAGTGCTCCCGGGCAGGACCCCAACACGGAGGCCACAGTAGTCATAGGAGACCAAGGCACCCGGCCATAGAACACCAGCCGGAGCAGCACACGCCTTCCCCAGAGATCGAAGTAATGCCAAGCGTGCCGACTCTGGGGAAGAGATACACCATCTGCAGAGGATGGTCCTAGCAGGCAGAGGCGTTTTGTCATCCACTTCAACCCCCCTGCACTGGATCGGCCCACCCTCATGGAGACTGGAATGTCTCTGGTGGTGTCTACCGCGACTGCTGGCACCGGACCTGCATAGCTATAACTGTATATCGGTTAGAGGGGTGAAAGCCCTCTTTGAGTTCAACATGATCATTGCCGCGGTTTCTATCGCAAATTCATGAGGAACAATGTATTACTGTAGCAAATAGCTATTGTACCACGGGCAACAATTATTGAGTAGGAAAAGATAAAATACACCAACGGTGCACTGGCGACCGGTCGTTAATTGTTAATCCAGGCGGATCTGATGAATCTGATGCGTGGAGGATCGCCAGTCAAGTATATCTCAGCATGCCGCATCAGCCTGGCTCAGCGAAACAACATGCGTCGGCTTCGAATTTTAATACTCCTTGCCATGCATATTTCAAATAAACACCTTAAAGGCTGACGATATTTGTCTTATTATTTGCCAGATTGACGTTTTGAACAGTCAATTTGATGTTCCAGCTCAATTTTGACTAAACGTAAAATAAGTAAAATGTAAAATACAACGAAAATGTAAGAAAAAATTACACATAGACTTATAAAATCCCATCTTTCCATATACGGATAAATACAGAAAGATCGGAAGAAGGCTGGGGAAAGCCGCAAACGAAGGTCCATATATTGTATCTATTAATAGCGAATATATTTTTTGTTTTTCGCATAGGATTGCTCGTCAATTGCAGATGAGGCAAAACGTGTGATTGTTATTATTTAGCTCATTGCATCAGTGGTACCATGCCCCCTCTCTGGTTTTATTCTCTCAAAAACCTGTAAAAAATTTTCAGATGCACTAATTTTGTCAAACGTTTTGTTCACTTGTTTTAGCGTAACACAGCGTATTTTTTGTTCATATATTTGTCACCAGGTTCACATAGGTCCATAATTATTATTATCGTCGTCGTCTCAGGCTACAACAAGTCTGGCTTTCTTGCATTTAGTTTGCTGCCAATTTGATTTCACTTTTATATGAGAAGAAGTCAACTAATCCGTTCCCATTCGACTGCTTGTTTTGAGATTTGATAAAAAGTCACTATCACTTTTGAAGCATTCTGTAATGTGAATGTAACATAACTTTCAAGAAAGCATTAGTTTATAACTAATTATACACAGACAGCACTTTATTCAGGTGAATACTGGTTATGTTACACTTGGATTATTTCTTTCATTATTATAACTGAGAAAATCTTCAAACCATGCAGGTGGGACATAAGCCTATTGAAAGGTCGTAATTTGGCATACAATATATAACGGTTGCTACTATGTATCTGAACAAGCGGGCTATGAGGTTGAATACTGAACAGATTTCATCCATTATACTTTATGAAAAGGAGCTCCTTAAACCTCCAAAAATGTTTGCTAGATTAATTCTTCGAAATGTCATAAAGGCAAAACGACCTGTGGGTTAACGCGTGGCTCTGCATCTCCAAAAACTTAGCTAGGCTCATCCTTAATATTGACTTAAGATGAGATGCCATTTATCTGCTCAGCTAATCCTTGAATATATTCAATAGAAGTTGTTAACTCAACAAATACCTTACTCCGCGTTAACTTTTACTGTTTTATGTTTTATTCCATAATATTTGTCATAAGCATTTAGTCATACTTTCTTTGACTCCGGTGGAAGATGTAGGGGAGGTGAAAGACATTGGCATACAATTGTTTATTACTACTATTATTGTATATCATTACGATTATCAACAGTTTACAGGTAGATTAAGTTGTTGTTGTTGTTATTTCAATGTTTGTCCAATTCTTCAATGTTCATCGATACACGGCAGTCGAATTGCAGCCGTTGCCTAGGCCAATAGCGGCCCCAGACACATTTTTTGTTGCTCTTCCACATTTGCTGTTGTTCTTGTTGTTGTTGTTTTAGGAAAGAGTGTTCATCATTTAACTCTATCTCTTCTCTCTCTCTCTCTCTCTCTCTCTCGTTCTTTACCTTCATCTCTCTTGGTCTTTCTTGCGCTCGCTTCCATATCAATTCGCTAATTTAATTATGATATTTGATCAATTATTAAATTGTTGTCAATCTTTCTTTGTCATTAATTAAAATTAATCTCAGTCTCGCACACCTCTACCATTCGTCACTTCCTTGCGTTCCCATCATCATCATATGTTTCTACATAATCCATAATTAACGTATTCATTCCCGTCATCATTTGTTCACATCATAGCTCACCACGAATACACGTTTCTCTTCAAGCCACTTTGGGCAATTCATTAATAATGCGCGCGTGCGTGAGCGCGCGCGTGAATACCACGAATCAAAGTGAGGTGGTGGAGCTGTTGATGGACCCAGCTGCCTCATCTCGTCCGTCCCTCCACTCTAATTCAGTATATATGTATGTATGTCTGTCGGTGTATCTGTCTGTATGTGTGGTATTGTGTAGTGTGGTGAGCTGTTCTTGGACGCGAAAGACTTCGGTATTTATATAATAATAATAATAGTAGTAGTAGTTGTAGTAGTAGTAAGAGTATAGTAGTTCGTGTCATCATATGTATTATTATTATTATTTGTTTTATTATTCACTGTAATTCATTGCACTTGATCCTAACTGTCGCGTTTATTTGATACGTATGCTTCTTTTTCTATGATGATCCTCGTCTATCAACGATGAAACACTTGACATTCATTTATAACAATCAATATAAGGACATTATGATTTTATTAACTACGAATCGTGACGTATGTCCAACGTATGTTGAGCCATCAATTAATTAGATAGGTATCGTATTTTGTTGTATTTATTGTATAATTACCCCCCCCCCCCCTCCCACTAATAATAACGTTCAGCTATTCAAAAAATATACCAATATGCAATAGCCATAATATTATTTTTTTTTCATAATACATTCACATGCTCCCTCCCTATTATTCGCTTGTCACATTTGATTTGCCCTCGACAACAATTCGCTGCATTTGAAGTTTAATTTCCATTGAAGCTTGTTTCTAAATAGTTCAAAGGTGGCACCTATTTGATAGAACGATGAAAAACCCTGAACGGAAAGAAGGAAAGATGAATGTGGAACTAAAGAGGGGGATTGTTTTTTCGGAGTTGTTGTTAAACAATATTGTTAATTTTTGTGTTTTTTTAATAAGATTACTTCCCTCGTTACAGGCGCATATCTCTCAATAATTATTAAAACGAAATGATGCTAACAGGAGTAATAATGACAGGCCAAATATATTGATATTAGACGAGTGGCTCGATGATTCAGATCTACGCACGATTCCGTTTCTATTCTAATCTATATTATTGTTACTATTGTGAATAACCACTATCTTGTTCATCTCATTTGAATGTTCATCACACGACGTGGTGAGAGGAGTTAGTGTCCTGTTCAGAGCTCGTCAAGATTTTATTCCTCTTGAAGTGGTGGCGGATCCGGAAACGCGTCAGGCACTTCTAGCTTAGCACTCTTCCTCATTTCAGTCTTCCATTCACTCGTGTTTAATTACAGCGGTTGTCATCCGCTTGATATGGTGAATTTTCGACGGGGAGTCATAAGAAACTGCCGCATTTACATATATAGTTAGTTAGTGCCGTACTATTTGTTGTAGCACTCATCGATTGACATGAGGAAGATGGCCGGGTCAGGTCATAGGCTAAGAGCAGCATTAAATCAACACACGTGTGTATATATGCACGAGGGTACAACTCATCTTGCGGTAGCTGAACATCGAGAATTTCCATTCTTTCTCTCTGATCACACTGCTCAGTGATGACCACTATATATATATATATATGTATATATATATATATATATATATCTATATATATATATATATATACGCAATCGCATAGTAAGGTCACTGCGACATCGACGATATGTGTACGCAGAAATTAAATAGCTTTTACTGCCGAGTCACCATATGGGGTTTGTTGGCAGCTACACACACACATATATATATATATATATATATAGCACTACGCAGGCAATTTATATGTGACCATCTTCGTTATCGCAACTAATGTTATATATATGCTTTTATTTATTTCGATAATATCTCCTCGTTTCTGGCCTTGTTTTTTAGTTTTTAATGACAGTAATAATTCAGATAATATTATAGTAATAATAATAACAACAACGATATATATATATAATATGGGTATTATATATATATATATATATATATATAATGGGGGAAAACACCTCTTTAAAATGGCTGACTGGTTACTCTGGACTTGAAAGCCGTTTGGTAGCTGCTGCTCATTCTTGTTCGCGTGTTGGTCTACCCCATTCTGCGCTCTAATCAGTTATGATCGTCAAGATTTGGTAACACCGAATTGCCGCAAATAGCAACAGCAGTCCCTTAAGAGCAGCATTTGTCGGGGGACACTTGCCTTCTTTGGGCTAATTCATCTTGGCTATCACTTGAACTAATGGTAATCCCTGGGGCCGCGCACCAAAACTAGCCAAATTATCCTACCTGCTTAGATTTGGATGGTATATACATACATCCTACTTATCTTAGTACTTAGTATTTCGAACCTCATCTGTGATACAAGATTTTTTTTCACTGGTGTAAGCCGTTATCGTTATCATTTTCCTATCGGATACATGTGTTTAGGTAATGGGGTTCCACAATAGCTGTTTATTTTGTTTCGTTGATTGACTGACGACCCGATGAATGTTCTAAAGCCTTACCCTCTTAATTTTGTCAGTATGCTCAACGATTGAGGCTTCCGCCGAAGCATTCGCGTTATGGCGGTTAAGGCTCATACTTATTTTAGCCGGTTCAGTTAGAGCCATGATTATTTTTATATGTCTCAGTGGGTCAGTGGTATCCGTGGTGCTTCTTGTGTGCGGTGTTTTCTATGTAAATTTATGGCACTATTGGTATTTCAGATGATTCTTTGTGTCTGTATAGCGTCGGGCTTAGCAAGAGGTAGGAAAACGCATTTTTGTGTCAGCTCTGATTGTTGTTGTTGTTGTTGTTGTGACAGACAGCAGCTGTTTTGAGCCTCATGAGCTTACCTTAGCTCATCAGCACCACCACCGCTGCCGCAGCCTCTTCGTGGAAGTCGGCGACGGGGGACGGGGGCCATGTAGCTTGATGTTCTTAATTATTATCATCATCATTATCCTGAGTATCACGACGAAGATGAGATGTATGGTGGTGGTATCGACAATTATTGTTATTATTACTTATTATGGACATTCATTGATGGTTTTAATTGATGGCAAAATATAATAATAATAATAGCAATATTGTCGTTAGTCTGTTGTTGTCTTTAAAGGGCACGAAGTGAAAGACTTAGATCTTGTCGTCTGCGGGTACTCTGTCTGTTTAAGAAATAGTCGTTTACACTGTTGTTAGTATTTCATCACCATCATCATCATCATTCATCATTAGGATGGACGTATGTCATTTATGCATACATCATCGTCATCCTTATCATTAGTTGCTGCTGTTGCTGTTGTTGTTTGGCGCGACTGATGGCTGATAGTTGCTGCTTTTGCTACTACGGCCGTTTAGTCAACTCCTTGCACGCTCTTCGTAGCTTACTCGCAGCGCCGGCTACTACGCTGGCGGTATCGCTCAACGCCATAGCAATGTTTTCCAAAGCGGAAGACGAATTTTCTGAAAAAAGGCTTATGCCAGTAACCATCTGCAGGCCAATATTGTGCTGAAGTTTGGTGGCTGTACGCGGAGCTATGAGTCAAACCATTCGCTCTTACCGATAGTGTTCAGTAACAAATATGATATGCTTTTAATATATCATTGCCATCTCGACTTACGAAGAGCTGGCTCTTCAAATCTGCCTGGTGGGCAAATCATTCGTATGCCGTTGCTGCCTTGGTGATACGCGCTCTCTGTTTCGTTCTTCGTTAGAAAGAAACCAGGTAGATCTTATTCATTACACACTTGTTCACTGTTTGTACCACTGGGGTATAAATGGCATATCACCCCTGGCAACCGTGTAGCAGACAGTGAACTGGTATGTTCGAAACCCTCAAATATTCTTCATCTTTGCTAATGGCATTGAAATAATTTAATACTCTGACCCTTATAGGGTGCATGTGCTAAGGTCTAATACAAACTATCATTTGTTTACTTTTCTGTCTCTTCTCACCCGTAATAGTATAGACATATACCAAGAGAAGAGTCATATCCATCTGTAATGGAGCCCACTACGTCGGGCATGACTCCTTATTATCTACGAGGTTCACGTGTTGAAATTTAATCGTACACAAAGTTTCCATGCCACTACTATGCGAAGTTACAACACGACCCTTCTTTCTCTGTTCTGGTTAATTAGCATGCATTTTGCAGTAACGTTGCCTCACTTTGGCGACTTGGCCTTATATTTTCGTAAAACATTATATAATAATAATAAGGCTGGGGTCGTCTAGGTAAAAGAGGTTTGGAGTGGCTGTCTATATCTATCTACCTACCTCATGTCTGTCTGTCTGTCGGCCTGTCTGTCTGTCCGTGTGAATGTAATGCCCCCTTTTCCCTTTCCCTTTCTTAGGCCCCATCCGCACGTCCGTATGTGCGCATGTCGGTTCGCAGTTTGTAAATTGGTATTGCCGTTGTTGTTGCTGTTGTTGTTGTTATTATCGTCGTCGTCGTCGTTGTCGTCGTCATCATCATCGTCGTCGTCGTCATCATTGTAATAATGAGTAGTCATAGTTGAATGATCGTAGCGGTCAGTTAGTGCGGTTGCTTACTTGGTCGGTTGATTACTTGCTTGATGAGGTAGGTATGTATGTAGCTCTGTACGGCCGGTTCATATGCTTCATATGATGGCTAGCGGGCTGGCTGATTGCCGATACTCTCCTGTTTCTTGTCTCCTTTATTTGCTTTATCGCCATTTGATAACTATATTGAAGGATGCCTGAGTCTATGTTTGTGTATCGGTGTTTAAATGTTTGTCGGTGTGACCGAAACATATCCTCAAAACAGCACGTGTTGTTGTTGTTGTCGTTGTCGTCGCCACCTTCGAGAAGATGACTGTAGCTTATTGGGAGTGGCGCAATCTGTCGTCTTGCCTAGAGCCAAAATATGATTTCCAGCTTCAACGTGTTGCTCAATTGTTTTTCGTGCTGACTTATTGGAAGTGCTCTTTATTTTGAACGAGTCGCAGAATCGATTAGGGCGTAACGTCAAATAATTTCAGCCATATCAGAGCTGACTTAGATGGCTGTCTCGCCTTCATTTGGATGTGAATTTCTAGTCTTATCCAAGTGCTTTTTAGCATCCATCTCAGCCAGCTCATCCTTGGTAAGGTGATCAACGATACCCGCTCCGAATGCATCTCCCAGCACGTTTATTGATGTCCGGATACGGTCTCTGCACAAAGAAATATAATACTTGATTAGAAGATTTGCCAACTGCGAGAGTAAGAGGTTTTTGTGCCCGGCGAGCCGAGAACAGTATAGTTATTTGCGGCTATCCGCATTTTTCCATTACGAATATTTTGAGGTACTAACTCGGAGAATATATTCAAATACATTCCTCTGAATGTGTGCACGTAATCTTCTTCAAAAAAGCAGCACTGGACAGGTTATTCTCTAAGAGGCATTTTGCGAAGATCCCTCAATACATTTCGAGCACTTGGCATGTACAAAAAAGCGTGGATATACTCCGCACCGGAAGCAGGAAAGAAGACAGACCCTAAGAACAAGGGGCCCGCGATGCTCACCCACGCCTCAACTAAAATCCTCGAAAGAATGGTGGCCGAGAAAATTATGAAGAATGCAGAGAGACAAGAACTGATTTCCCACTATCCATTTCCTTATGGAAGGGAAGGAGCGCAGCTGATTGTCTTCTAATCTTCTTCAATGACAAAGAGTTATGGATCAATTCAGGCATCTCTGCTGATGTCATTTACTGTAACTTCAAGAGCGCTTTCGAAACTATCTCCATGATCTATTAATATCTGAGCTTCATCCTGAAGGTTTTGGTGGAAAAATGATATACTGGATCAATGACGCTTTAAGAAATCGAACCCTCCATGTCAAGGTTAGAACGCATTCTCAAGGCCCGCAAGTGCGGATACAGGCTGAACGCAGCGCGCTTCGGGAAGCCTGCCGTTTATGCTGTTTATAGACTAATGAAAACATATAGTAATGTATATGCGAACGACGCAAAGCTATATATTCCAAACGACGCTGCTCCAAAACCGTTCGACGATTTCTTTGAGTTTCTGACCCTACGTGCGGAGTACTGCACTTACGATCAGAGATGTGCAACAACATTCCAATAGCCACCAGACGAACTGAACGTGGCTAGAGATTTAGGGATACGCTTTTCATCCAGTCTCAACTTCTCCAAACAAATTACACATGTTGTGCAAAAATGCAACTGGGTTTTAAGAGTATTTTGTCTAAATAATGTCAATGTTTTACCAAACTGGTCGAAAACCATGCCGTGTTACTAATAATATATGGGTGTCAAGTATGGTACCTATTATTGACGGGGGATATTAACGTCTGGTAAATATGGAGCCTTGGTTCCAAAAAGTGAGAAGAACGAGACTTAGAAATATGTTTGTCGCTATTCTAAGAGAAAACTAAAATGTTCATAACTTTACTTCTAGAAAACCTGTCACTATCAGAGGGTTTTCCCACTTAGGAGCGCCTTTGAGGTAAAAATCACCACCACGAAAATTTTTTAGTCGCCTTTCAACCATGATGGACTCCTAACTGAGACACATGATGGTCCAAAAGCCTCAAACAAGTCGGCAGCAGTATTTACAGCCGTGTCTCCGAGTTTGAACCTGAATAAAAAACCTAACGCGAAAATCGAGACACGAGACAGCCTCAATTTTACCTCTTCAAGAAAAACTTTTTAAACCCCACATGTCGATCCTTTTCGCAATCAATGTGTTTAAAAAGCATCCAATAATTATTTCGTCTGCTGCTCTCCCCCACAGCGGTCAAGTTTGAATGACCAAAATGCGACGAAACATATTCTACTGTACTGTCGGGTACTCTCCTAACTACTGTATGTTTGAATAAATATATATGTACTATATTAAACATATTTCAAGCCCTATATATATATACATAGTATACGTAAATTATATACATACAGCATCCAGTCTACGGCGACTATCATCGAGATGTCTTCGGTGGGGAGACCCACAGAGGTTAGGACAAGGAGCATAGTGACCAGGCCGGCTGATGGTACAGAGGCCGCACCTATCGATGCTGCCGTGGCCGTCAAGGATACAGCGATGATTTGCCCGGTACTGAGGTAGATGCCTACGGCAGAAAGAAAAAGAAGAAAATAAATTACAGAGAATGTTAAAGAAACCAAAAGCACAAAGTGTTCAATTTGTGTGAGATTCTGACACATTTGTCATGTTGTTAGCACGAATATTGTGCAGTTCGTTTTTTTTCACTCGCTATAAAAAGAGTGACGAGTACGATCGATTATTTTCCATAGGAATAAGCGAGGCAATTACTTCAATTTTCTCAGTGCGATTATACTGATTACTATATACCGAAATAACACGAGGTGGTTCTTTCGTATTGTGCCTGGCTACGGGAACACCGAAACGAGCCGTTAGTTTCGAAAACATTTCAAGAGAATGGAATTTAAAAGTTACTCAATATCAAGTTTTTGTAAAAACAATTATTTATTATTAAACCTGATACCTTGGAAGTCTCGGATGACACCTTCAAGGTTATGAAAGTGGCTTAATACATATAGATCATTTACTCAACTCGTGAATAAACTATATTTATTTTAAATAAATATACTTTAAAAAAAATTATTTCATACGCACTGCGCATGTAATTGTCGCGTAGCAAGTATGTATTTGAAGGGATTTTCTATTTGGAAAACTTTGGTAGAAACATTAGAACAAGTCCGTCAGAAGCTGTTGAATTTTTGTTGCTTTGTTTTTCTAGCATGATGAAACCACACAGTCCTGATAGTTATATAAATGGGACCACATTATTGAATATGCAGTAGTTAGTCAATATTCGTACGGCAATATGAGGCGTGTTACTATTATATATTAGGTAAATAAAAAAATCAACTAACTACACGCATTTCTGTATTCTGAACTATACTCATTGGTAATTAGTCACAAACGCGGTGGGGGCCGGTACTGGCGATCTTGGCTTTTGAAACGGGCCAGAATTGACCCAGTCGGATGAGTCACTCAGCCAATCAAATCAGTATTATCCGGTTTTCGTGGTTCGTCAAAGCAACGAGCCCAACTAACAACCGAGCTTTTCATTGACTATGGAAACAATCGTTGATAAATACATTATAATGGTGTTCTATCTTTTAGTTCAGATCTTGGCTATTTAGAATAATCGTTCAATATGTTGTGCCCATTGTTTTGTTCGTTTCAGATAGGAAAGCTTCTATTTGGTGACCGACCTTCGGCACGACAATGGCACACGGTGTTTTATATTAATGAATGACCAGGTCAACGATATCAAATAAGAGAAGAAGGACAATAAGCGAATGACTGTAGGTTTGCTTAGCTATATCGCGAACTCACAGAGTTTTCCCTACCTCAATCTAGAGCCTTTTTAGCTCTCGACTAAGGTAACAAGGGCACCAGTCTTCCTGGCGCCTTATATATATATATATATATATATATATATATAGATATATATATATATATATATAAAGTAGTGAGTGTTAGATCGTAGCGTAGTAGGCCTTCACGCTGACACATTTCGGCGATACGGGATTGTTTGCTGACTTGTACAGCACAGGCAGTTAACACCTGTTGCAGAATACTAATGTGACTAAGAGCTTCTCATTTTAATGAAAAGACTAGCCTCGCTATGAAAACAGTTATTTTGACAGATAGCCCGAGCAAACGTAATTATATATATTCGCAATTTGAGACACAAAGCGATAATGATGGAAATAGTGTACCATTCATCTGAGCGATGAAGATTGCGGCGACCGCCTCGTAGAGGGCCGTCCCATCCATATTAACGGTGGCCCCAACTGGCAGTACGAAGCGTGTAACACGCTTGTCAATGTGGAGGTTTTCCTCCAGACATCGGAAGGTTACCGGCAAGGTGGCGGCGCTGTAATAAGAGTGCACAAATTAGAATAAATGTGTAATTAATTAACGTTTATTAATCTAGTGGTAAAACGTGTGCAAAGCTTGGTATAAGGCAAACACGACTTATTACCGCTAAATGCTCTAATTTTGAGCGTCGGTTGCGGCCACTGCCCCCGAGGTCAAATAATTATCTTGAATGGCTCCTTAAAAAATTAGTGTGTATATATATATATATATATATATATATATATATATATATATATGCTTGCTTAAGAGTGTACTGTACCAAAGATAATCATGAAATTTATTCTCTCCCATTTATGTTTAGACTAACGTGATGTGTAATACCTTTTATTTCTTATAAAAGTCGTTCAAGTAAGTATATGCAATATTAGCTTAATAATCTCTTTACCGGTAACTTGTGTACAATATAGATTGTTATGATCAAAGTAAAAACTGTTTTCGGTCTTTAGTGAAAACTAAGTAAAACATGTCGTGTTCCCTTTATATATATATATATATAGAGAGAGAGAGAGAGAGAGAGAGTAGTGGTGGTCATTCGTGTCATCGTCTCCAAGAGTTTCTAGAGGAAGTGATGGATGGATGAATGTAGTGCACCTCTCGTGCACTTACTATGTTGTCTGTTTGTGCTGCCTGCTGTCGTTGGCGCTTGTTGCCGCTGTGAGCGTGTCATTGGGTCTCTATGGGGAATGAGCCACTCAACGCTAGTGAGTGTATTCTTTTTCATTTACTGAGAGAAGGCTCGACCGGTTTCTCGAAGGTGCCGACTAGCTTTCTCTTGACGCTGACATAGGAGTCATATTTTTCCATTTGTTCACCATCAACTGAATTCTTACTATTTTTTTAAGAAACACCAATGGAAGATGGAGAAGGTGTGGGGCCATGGAGATCGCTCAAATAGATGGGATGCGAGACAAAATGACAGTAGGACAAAAATGTATAAAGAGGAGACAGTAAGACAATACGGAACCATTGCAGGCATGCAAGGCATGCCGGCCAATCTTTGAAGATACAAAAACCATTGATCCTTGTCATTATGAGAGGGTGATACTAGAATTCTTTCGAAGCCGCTGTTATGGTAAACGTATTGGTAGTACCACCTTCAACTATTCTTTTAATCAGAAGAGTTGCAGTTGGTGAAGAACAAATATAAAAAATATAACTTGTGTGTGTGTTTGTGTCAAGAGAGAGCCAGGCCGCACCTCCAAGCTTAAGAAATGACTATTGCAATACGTAAGCGCGATCTGTTATTGCAACATACCAGTATTGGTTTGCTGAAGTTTGCATAATGATGCTGCTGTGAGGTGTACAAATAATCGCATAATAATAATCCTCATTAAACTACTAAAAGGTTTTCGGGCGGACTTTCAGTCAACATTTAACGTCCACGGTACAACTGCTTTTAGCACTGCTTCGTAAGACGCTTCATTAAACTACTGCGTGCCCTTATGTCAAGACTAGCTGCAAGTTCTACACGTTCGTCACTGGAGTATTTTTCATATTGACGGTGGAACATGTAAACACTAAACGACTGTAAGGGAATCAATGGATTTTGAACCTCAAAAAAAATCCCAAACGCTCTTCGCTAACGCCGTGATTCCATTATCTATAATAGACGGTTATCGCATTCCGATAAAAACAAATCCTAGTTCGTAATTAAGATAATTACTACAGGAAGTGTGAGAGTGTCTCCAGAATTCATCGGTCTAATTTGGCTCTATGTAGGATTAGTGTCGTAACATTACACATATGATGTTAAAGCAGAGATAAACGTATTGTAGAATAGCAGAATGTAGTATGAATGTTATTTGATTTATTCTTGGAATGAATTTATCAATGATATAGGAAATAATCTGACGCAAAAACGAAAGTCACTGGTGCATGTTCCTCAACAACATTGATAAATATATCGCTATAGCGGCGTAGGGCATCTAGAACAATACTAATTGTCTTGTTCTGTAACCGTTACCTACCTCGAGGCTGTGCCAAGAGCGGTGATCCAGGCCTGTAGCATACCCTTAAAAAAGGTTACAGGGTTTTTCCGGGTAATAAGGAAGAAGATTCCGGGCAGCGTAATACAAGCATGGATTAATAGTCCGACTATAACCGTGACCATATAGAGACCAAGCTGTGCAGCCGTAGAGGCTAGATCCTCAATAAACATAATCTTTCCGATAATGAGCGACATGATACCGAACGGAGAATACCACATCACCAGGACAACGATTTTCATTACAATCTCGTTAAGCTGAAAAAGAGGATTATAGTTCGTTAGCACTAACTTCTTATAAGACTCTTATGTTTAGATAGATATCTACATATATCTATATTATGGTGTCGCCTATATTGACCAGCCGTTAATCCTCTGCTGGTCAATTTTTCGTACTGATGGGAAAATAAATATGTAGCTATTTTTGAGGATACGAAGATATAGAATAGAAGAAGAATGTTTGGTAGGGAAATATTTTCTTATTATTGTATTCTCTCAGATCGCCTTTTCGCCACATCGAATCAGATCGTCCCTTTTATCTCCATTGTATTGAAAGCCTGACTTTCTACACATGATGTGTCATTATTTTTAACTAACAGCCTGATTAATACTATATAATACTATATACCTGATTAATACTAATATAATTTTTTTGTCAAACAAACTGTTTAATAGACAGGCTCATCAAAACTTAAAGTTAGTGGCCGATGTTAGCATGTTATAGTGTCATATCACTCGTTGTCTTGTCGCTCTCTAGCCATATGAAGCCATATGATGACAAGACTCGAGTCAATGAGACGAGTCGCTTGATTTCTGCCTTCCCCATTCCGCCACATATAAAGTTGTCATGCATAATAGTGTGATTCACAATCCCTCCAATTTGTGTATTACATTAAAGACGTCACATTCAACAATACGAACCTGCACAAAGAACTTCACCATGAGATCAGCTTGCGGTCCCATTTGTCCAGAAACTACGCCGAATGCAATGCAGAAAACAATAAGTCCCAGCACATTCGTGCCATCTTTAAACACCATCTTGCGTTTCATCATATATTCTTGTTCTTTTGCCGCATTTAGTGTCGTCTTGGTGACATTTTCGTATGTCGTTTCGACTTGCTGAAAGCACGCCTGTAGGAGATTTTCAGGGAACATGTTTCTGCAATTTACAAAATAGAATCGATTAGGCATTGACAGCTGTACAAATTTTCTTTGATGAGCTTGCTAGGTTCTACAAAGCATATGGTAACTTCGCTGCAATAATTTAGACTTAGAAGTGTTTAGTATGACATTTACACTTACAGCGAAGAGCTTGATTATTTTAAGTCAAGGATTTCTATCAAACTAACCGGATGAGATCGAGGAAGGCGTCAAGAGTTGAAACTGTTTTGGCCTCCTTGGCATGAAGCAGACCCTCCTTAATGTTGGGGTCTCCAGGATGAATCGTAATTACCATAACAATGCCTACAATGGCGGCTAGGATTGTCGTCGCGAAATAGTAGATCAGGGCACGCGAACCCATCTTTCCACTTGATTTTGGGTCCAACTGCGCAAGACCTTCAAATAACATTTAAGACAACAATTTACTCGCATAGCCAATAATTCCTATACTCATATAGTGGCTATGTATTGTGCTCATGTGAAATGTCTGAATTTTCAAACTATATGAAAAAACCTGCTTTTTGTGAACTAGGATTTTCATTCTCAGGAGGAAGGAGATTGTTCACACGGCCGGACTGTGAGAATTTTACTTTACATTTTTTATGATTGTTGCATTTATGTAAAACCGGAAAGTTAGTTCCGGACCTGCTTCCAACTGGTACCGGACTGTAGATGCACTCATTTCTGCAATCTTAGGTGCAGTTGGGTGTCAAGCTCATATTCAAGCTATTTGGCTTATATCGTGGTGGATGCCTGTGATTGATATATTATAGTTATTTTTATTACTGCGAAATATAATAGGTTTCAATTTACTCTCGATAACATGTGCCAATGGTGCCCGAATATGATTATTTATAGTGCTCATGTGTACCAGTTCCCGCCAAAAATAGGACCCCTTCGTTAATTGAATTTTAAAATGGCCATGTCTGCAGGGCTTTTATGAAAGGAAATAAGGCATTCATGTCGTGAAAGGCTTTTGCAAACAATTTTTGCTTTCTGTCACCTTATCTGCCTGAAAACCTAACCCAGAAAATGTAGGTCTGCTTTGTGAATGCCCTCACTATTTTTACCAAACCGTATGTTTTATTTTTGACAATAATTTAGGCCCTCAACCATAGGCCCTAGTGCTAAATATAGTACTATGGGATGTGATGTCTGCCTGACTTGTGGTAAGTTAATTTGATAGGAATTTCCAGGTAGGGCAATGCCCAACCAAGACGCAAAACAAAATCCAGGAAATATAAAGACCTCACTTTTACAGCTTTGCCAAAAACCTTGAGGCAACTCCGATAATCTATCATGCTAAAACTAGAAATACGTAACCACAAAGCATGGAAGCCCTTCGGCTAGTTCTTAATATGGCGAATGAATATAGTTGCTTCCATTTTTGGACTGTGGGCAATGGTAGTATATAATGCCTTGAAAATAAGACATTGAACGTGGTTTTCCTGGAAAAAGATCCATCTGATACTTGCAGTAAAGTCTGAATGAGCTATCGCAAACGACACGGCCTCTATTTTTCAATCGGGAAAAGTGTGAAATCTGTACAACATGATGATTAAAAAAGTATTTAAATTTTGATCGGTTTCGTAACAAATCGGCCTTTGCTCGTAGCTTGATTTAATTAATGAACTGGCTCTATTTACGTGAGTGAATGAGCGACCTCGAACACACATCGAATGGCCAAATAGGCATTATGGTCATACATTTACGTAACACAGGAAGTTTCGTGTGTATGGACGCACGAAACGATTTGCACAACATCAATACAGATTTTCAACAAAATCGTCTACTGCTACAATATAAAACTGTGTTAATGGTTTTTGACCATTCAAAGATCACCATAGTCTTAATTAAGGCCGATCGTAATCATTATCAAGTTTAGAGATTTTGGTTTTCAAGTGTGTGTTATATATGGTGGTCTATTATAGCTTGAATGGGCGATAGCTTGCACCAAGCGGTCACTCGATCACAGTGTTCTTGAGCACGATGCCCTTGTGGTTGGCTTTTCCTGCGGAACAACGTGGCCACCCATTCCGGTTTCCGTGCCGTACAAATACTCGGTAGTGTCCTTTAAAAAATGTTGTGATATACATATAAGGCGAAATTATTCAGCGGTTGGAGATCATAAGTCATCCTTGAGGGTCCGATATAGCGTTTCGACTATTGAAATTGCAAAATCCTGCAAAACGAACAAAGGCCTTTTATTTGTTGCCGGAGTGTAAAAAGTTATATTGTTTGCCTTGAGGTCCAGCAATTATTCCCCAGCATAGCTTAAAGACGGTGAATATTGAAAGAAGGAGATTGTATTGGGTACGTTATGATTACAGCTGCAAGTGGACCGGTTTGGGCCTTTGTACTTTAAGTCAGCAGCGCAGTGTAACCCGGTGAAGGCCATGATGCTTATGGTTTTTCGGGGGACGTCATATCGCCTTTATATTTAGATACGCGCTTTTTGAATCTCTGGTGTGCACTTTTAAGGTCTGCAACATTCTGACTTGGTAAGGATACCAGACAGCAATAGAGGAACTTAGAGAGAACAAGGCTCATGTAGAATTCAACATAAAAATTGGGGCTCTTATCTGCAAAGCATCGGCAAATCGTGTCAAATCCGGTGTGTAAGTAAATTAAAATTTAAAATTCAAACGTCACAAGTGTTAATCCTTGTGGCTGTGCAATGGCAGGGCTCTACTCATTGAAATATTGCCACTCTCGGTTTTGTTCTAATTTAGTCTTCACAACTAACAGCTCACCTCGCAACATTTTCACCTAAATGCTACGCGGTTGTTGCGTCGCTACGACGCCTCAGAGACATCGGTGTGCCAAAACACGGAGGGATTCCGTTCAGGACATATACTCCTTCAAGAACCTGTTACCGGTGGACAAACTATACAGTACACGCCTCGCTACGCTCGCGTTTAAAATATAGGAGGGCATCATTCCGCCGGAGATTTCCTTCCTGATTACCGCCGCCACTTTCAGAGCAACCCGCCGCGCGACAAGGTTTGAGATAACCAATGTTTTTATGAAGAATAGCAGGCTCTCCACTCTTTCTCTTTCATCGGTTACTGCTGCTGCTGTGGGGTTCCATTCCACGTGAGATCAGATGAGTCGCCTCAGTTAGGACTTTCACCCGTGAATATAATACATATATGCATAATTGAGATAGGAATGATCTGAATTAGGCGGACTCGACCGCCTACTCAGCTGTAGCTGTGATTGTATCTTTACAAGTGTATAATTGTACAGTTTTCATTGTGACTCTTACCCACCTTTATTTTATCTTTATCTTGTTTATTATTTTCATGACAACTTAAGCGTTGTTGAATGGCAGTTCCGTTAATAAATTACGCATTTGAATTGAATTGAATCATTAGGAACAAATTGGAACATAGAATAGCTCTATTACATAACTTCGATATGTTCTGATAGAATGGATATTGTTCGATATCAGAAAATAGTTTAGCTGAAGCCCTCGAAATATTTGTGTCATTGATAGGTCCTTCAGTGGCCCTAATAGTTCCGTCTGTTCACTGTGACCCATTATATCCGTGAATGCGCCGTCAATGTAGGTGTTGAAGCTATTTCCCCATTTGTATCCGCAATTATTTTTTACTCTATCTATGTATTACGTTAGATGTTTACTAAAGGTTATTAGCCTCCGAGTGATACATATATATATATATATTTAGATCCAATGGGATACAAATATGGCTTTTAATGAGATCAGAGATTATTTTACTAAAAAGAATGTGGCTAAATATCAATGAACATATTTTCAATTTACATGACACGTAAGTACGCTTTAACGTAATATTATATAATGAGATAAATATAATCTAACAGCTTTCCTAAAATTGTCCTGCTTTTGTGGCAGACCTGGAATATCCACTGGGGAAAACTACGTATGTGCGCATGAAATGAGGCTTAGTTTTTCACTCCATTCGTCAACTATAATAATAATAATAATTTCGTTATATCACTATCGAGATAATATAATAAGCACATTTAGTACAGTAGAAATAGGATACTCACCAGAGATCATGGAGGATATGATGAGAGGTAGAATAAGCATCTTCAACATTCCCATGAGGATCTCGCCAGGAAACGAGATAAGCATGATCGTCTCCGTTGAAGGCGCTAACATGCGCCCCAGGAAACCCAGCAGAAGGCCCAGCAGCACCCCGAGGATTGTGAGCACCAATAACATGTTTTCCTCGCCCCATGATTTTAACTGAATAAGCAGCCATATAAAACAAAAAAGAAAATCACAGAATATGATATACTAAGCATGCACCAAAAATTAGAGAATGCAATTTGAAACGAGCCTTCCTTCTACTTTGTAGCACAAGACCATCTATACTCTATCGCAGCTACAACTTTGTCGCGTTGCCTTGATGCGATTATACCGCTCTCCTCCTGCAATTAACTCGTGACGCGTGATTTCTGATCTCTCTGTTGAGCTCGATAATATAAACCTTGTAGAAATTCTCAATCGTATTTGTCCTTGATTGTGTTCGAGTCTTTTTGCTGACCAATCAGAAAAATGCATCCTTTGGACTAATGAAAATGTATAAATGGAGATATTTACCTATATTTAGTTTTCTAATCGAGCCGCATCATTGAAATTGTTAATCATTGAATGGTCATGAGGATATCACTGGAAAGCCGAGACCGTAAGCAGGGGATCACATAAGTTATGTAATCTACAACACGCCAAAATTGACAACTTAAACCTTTTATCACCCAAGCAAATACTACTAGCTTAACTTCGATATGAAGCATATATGAGCAAATCATGTTATGCTAAAACAATCAGGTAAAAAATCATGTTTATGTTTCAAACTATTGATCGTTACTCTGGTTTCGATTATTGTAAAATCTTCCCAAGGGCCTCGCGAGATTTCAGCGACCCTGCGGTTCACGGTGTCTAGTATTGACTTAATGCTGCGTTTCGCATTATTCCACTCTTAATGTATATCTACATAAGCCAGTCAAGTATGGCAACCATCGCGAGTGGGTGATCTTGACGTTTTCGAAACAGTAAAAGAAGATTTCTACGCAGAGTTGAGTTTAGGTACAATGTGGAGTGAAGGTCGATCGAAATGTGAGGCTGGATTGAGGCACGAAATACGAGTAGAGGGTTTGTACGGAAGCCGAAATCGACGACACACAGTCTCAACGTGATGTGACGAACGTTTAACCCATGGCGCGTTACCGCCATTGTACACTCACCCTTCCCAAGCGATTCTCGATAATATATTGCAGCGGTGGTAGTTCTCCGTGCGAGCACGTACCATTTGGCTGTTGAAGAAGGCTGCATTCGTTCATCCGCTTAATAGCATCTGTATGACAACTCCTTGTGACCGACATAACGTGAAGGCAGTTGCGAATTCGGGGTTTTAAATTCAGTTTTGGGACCAAGCTGAGTCACAAATGCGTGACTGTAACTTGTGTCCATAGGCGGCTGAAATCTTGCGCGATCGCCGTCCGACTCGTGTTGCTCTGTCAATACCCTCAAGCTAGATGCAGTTCGGGCATACATAAAAAAACATGCTTCTATAGTCCGCGCTCACAGATCGGCCGGCAGGTTGACATGCGAGAATGGATACGAAGTGATCGACGCAAGTAGTTGAATCCCGCAATCAAGATATTCTTACGACAAACAGGAACAATAGACCTCCTAAATGATCTAACGATATGGACAACGCTATGGAGCTCATTTTGGGAAGTTACTATCAACAATAACTTGTCTGGTCATAGCGCCAATGCCAACTCTGGTGATCTCAATCCTAATTATGTTTACTCGGGCGGCTCAAAACGATCAGTTCGTCACATAGTGTCGAACAGCGCTACGATAGACAAAGCATACATATATTTCCACAGCAGGAGGAATCGAAGCTGATCAAACAGAATCTGTTCCCGTCAGCGTCTGATGCTTGTTGCTACCTGTTGCCACCATTTTAGACTGAACTTTGAAGAACAATACGTTCAGTCTAATAATAGCAATAATAAACAATACAGATTGCTGTAATGTTCATAATACACATTTGATTTGTTGTTTTATTTAGTGATTTAAAAATTTCTAATTGGGAAGTGTGAACGCTGAAAGCTATGAAAAGGATAATGCAGTTATTTGCAGCCAACCGCTGTCATAGGCATTAGAAACCTAGAGTTCAAAACTGGTTTTGAGTGGTTATTTTTGGGGTGGCTGCATCTATCAGTATATTTAATACATATTAAAAGCTTTGCTATTGAAGAAATGAATACTATGTTACAAATAAAAAATGTCAAATTTATGTTAGAGTGATGCATACGAGGCTTATATTTGTCAGGTACTGCGAGCAAAGCGAGACGAAACAATGAAATTAATGATTCTCTCAGGTCAGGTTCTGTTTATCTAAAATACCGAACTGTAAGCATCACATTTTCTCGTTAGTGAAAATGGTTCGTTAACAAAGCGTCTCTACCCGGTCGGCACTTGTGTGTATCAGGTATCATTCTGTCTTCAAGGTTGAGTGTGATCGACACCTGCGCTCTCAAATGGGGACGTCTGTACACCATCACCTCTGTATGGAGGCAATAAAGAAACTACTGTGTACAAAACCGTCGTGGAGCTGTGAGAGAGTTGCGAACCGTTCAACGGCTGCCACTCAAGGAATGGAGCGAAGAACTAAATTAAGCAGTTTTAACAATAAAACGTGATGCGGACCTTACTTTACGAATCGCTTGTTCCGTTACGGAGGTTAATCTACTGCCGACTGTCGTCGCCTTGTCAGTCATCGTGTCCAGCATCCCTCCTCATCTAGGCTACTCAATGGTCGGCATTTTTCTTTATCATACTGATAACCAACATGCCCAGCGTGTACTGTCTGCCCCACTTATCTCTTTCGCTTGCACACGCTATAGCCGCTGGCTGGAACTCGGCATAGTATTTGACGTTTCTTTTTTCGTCTTTTAAGGACTCTTCGTAGAACACTTTCGTAAGCATTTGCTCCGAATGAATGCTTATGTTGACGTCAACTAAACTCGAAAGCTAAGTCGCATGCTTTGGTTGACATTCATATATATATATATATATATATATATAGACAACGGTGATATTGACACACCGTCCAGTGGATCGCTCACGCTAGTCAGCAGTGAGGTGCGCCACTGCCAACCAATGTACAATACTAAACTGCCTAGGAGCGACTCGTCCGTTGGCTGTACGATTGTATACTTTCGCTATATGGGATGATGGCCATCAATCTGTCCTATCTGTGCGCGTGATTTGCAACTTCTATTTGTTGTATGTACTTGTATGATACGCCCATTGCCTGGATTGCCTGTGCCTCTCATAAAGGTATTCACTAGCAGCACGAACGTAGATTATTCAACCCTGCCTCCTGTGAATTCGTTCAATGCGCTTCGTTGCCATCACCAAAACAACAAAGTACGAGAATGGTCAGTATGTAAATGTGCGTGTGTTAAATAAAAGGTGTATAAGCGCTAAAATGTCTTAATATTAAGGTGCCCCTTTGTAGAGCAGTCTTTGTGTCGAAATATTTTGACACTAAATGTATATTATTCAATAAACACTTAAAAATATAAGTACACCTCGATAGTCCTTATTAATTCTTAACTACGGCTTACTTGGATGCGAGCGTCTGCCAATTATACATATTTGTGAAAATTGATTATCATTATATGCCTGATGGATTATTATTATTATTGTGCGCAGATCGCAATATACACAGGACCCTGGAGAGAAAGTGTACACCAGGTTTAAAATTGCATCTTATCATGTGTACCTTGATTGAATTCACAGTACACAATACAGTACAAATACACATTTATTGAAGGTAATTAGAATCGCAACTGACGTGGTAAGTACCTGGATAATTAACTATTTATCACCTCAATACGGAGGTGCAGTCTTGGGGGAGCGCACCGCGTTCATTATTCGTACGATACTACATCAACGTATGGCACGTTAACAGAGTCGTATAGACCCTCACATCCGCAGTGAGCTACAAATCCGAGAATTTAGGAAGATAAAAAGTGTCACGCGATATATTGCAACGCGTGGAAACCCAATGATGTGTTTCACTTATGAAACTTGGCTCACTCAACTATAGGTAAATTCAAACTTGAATCAATCGGAAGTTGCAGATAATTGTAGTAAAATGCATTTTTGGTTCTGTCTTGAAAACACCGGAATGTAGAGACAGGCAGTTCCTGACTGTTGACTTCGAATATCCCATCATAACAAAGTACATCCTATTGCATTAAGATCAGTGGGTTACACTGAGTGTTCTAGTTGATGTGAAGATTAAATGTTAATACCTCAGCGAAATTAAACAAGAATGGATGATTTCGTTAATTTAACTTACTACTGAAGTAAAAATAGTCTATGGAAAGTTGGATAGAATGAGCTTTCTAAGTCTTTCTTTTTGTCACCCACGAATCTATCCTTTTTTTTTCAGGTTGACTCTCAGCCAACATTTAACTTTCATGGAACTGCCCGTTGCATTGTTTCTTAAGACTGACCCCTTTTTTAAATGTAAATATGCAGCGGTGGGGTTCGAACCCGTGTGGGTACCTACGTCCATCTCCTCCGGTTGCAAAGCAGGTGCACACAAATGCACCACCACGCCACCAAGGGGTTCGAGAATCTACCCTTGTTGTAAATGAGTAGTGTTACAATATCGGAACAACACAGATAAAAACATAATAACAAGGGGAACAAACATTATTTTTAAACATTTAAAATATTAAAGGATAATCAACGACCTTAATGTTTAAAAAATATTTTAAAAAAAGTAAAAGAAGAAAAACGAATGTAAAACGAAGTAAAAATATTCTACGGGCATTTTTAGAGATCGACGATGGGGGAGGAAGAACGCTAACGGATATTCAGGGATTCGGTACAAAAATATCATCTCCTAGATCGATAAAAGAGCAAAGGAAGAAATCGGAACTCAGGAGAGAAGGTCAAAGTGTAAAATACTTCTTTATTTTGGATTATGCTTGATTTGGTCATTTCGTTTCTAGCTATACCATTTCGGGATTATAGATTAAAAAATCATTTATGATGAACTCTCTCGCAACCAAAACCCACTTACTTTTACATACCTGTAAATCTTTATTATTTTGCATTTACGTGCAAATACTATTGGGAGCTGCGGACGACATTAATTAGATAATAATAATAATAATAACTAGCGAATTTTGTCAATAAAACTTTACCGTCTCTGAGATCATTAAACAAGTGTGAACAGGTGATATTAATACACTAGCAGATATTGTTATTGTGGTATTGTAGGTACTGACACAGTATTGATATTAACTTGTCGAATTAAGTAGTTTAAAAAGACGTAGCAAATACATATCTCATCACTTCTTATTATGGCAAATAATACAGATAGAAGGATAACATTGCAAATAATATTAAGGCAATGAATAGTTCAGCATGGAAAGAAGAACTTAGAACAGGACGCCAACGACTCACTGGATTATACGGTTCATGGGTATTACCACCTTATTTTGGTATTTTTCGTGTTTTTATAAATATTGTAACATATAGTGTCCCCTACACGATGGGAACTATTGTACTATGATGAGACCATTAACAATGCTGAGAGACTACAAAGCAATTAATAGTCATGAATTAGAAATGCATTGTGCAAGGTCATATGATGCTACCAATATGTAAACTTAGTTATCAGTTACTGTTCATCGTTATCGAACTTGGTCTAACAAAAAATATCCTTGATTCAAAGAATTGGTGTGTTTTAAGTTCAACAAATTTGTTTCTGAGCAGAAAGAGTCAGGGTTAGCTCTACTTCGAAATTTAGTTAGTGCAATTGTTAAATATGTTCTGGATGACCACTAGAAAGTGGGCCGTTATCCCATGATTGTCAACACAGTAATAGCCAAGTTTATGCAAATTTTCCTCATTATCATTTTGGATGGAGTTATACTATATTTCTAATTATTTAGATAGTAACAGTGTAGATTTTGATTATGTAGATTGATTCATCTGCATAAATAAATACATTTTTCTGCTGCATTTCTGTAAATACATATCTCAATAGAAACGTACATGCTGGAAGAAAGATGAAAGAGAAAGCTGTCTAGAGTTTTTTTTATATACACGTTTATATTAAAATATGTTTACACAAGAAAAAACGTTAAGAAAATGAATTACAGAGTCATTCCTTAAGTTAGCTTCCTCAATAGGATTGTGCAAATTCACCAACATCCTATACCGCATTTCCGTCATATTCTCGGGGTTTAGAAGAAATTGCGATTACTATTTTTCTATAGCATACCATTGTGAAAGCAGATCACTTCACCACTCGTAATTTCAATTGGAAATTGAAGCTCTATCAGATAGCTGCGGGAAACTCTCCTATCAAGATTCAGCTAATTGCAACGAGAGCAAAAATAGAGCATCACAGTATATATATATATATATATATATATATATATATATATATATATATATATATATATATATATATATAATATATATAAGTAAATGCTTAGCTGTTATTCAACTAAAACAATACTATAGTGATATTGTTCAGAATTGAAAAAAATGACAATTTGCACATTGATGTAAATCGTCGTTTGTGTAGTGGGGCCAAAACAGTGTAAGTTAACGCGAGTCGAATAAAGGCAAAGATCAATGTCAGTGAAATAATGGGATACTACATTTAAGGTCTTCCCATAGCGACGACTTTTCGAACGGTGGACCGCGAAGTCCGAATCACACTCCATAGTGCACTGTATAAAACGGTCAATCAGACTTAGGAATCACGGTGTATAAGTGTATCAGCTGCATACTTTATGTGAAAAAGACACATTCTTTTGAAAACATTGACTCGTATCAAATTTCCACTAAAATGGAGCTCCTTCAGTAGCTGTCGATTTATAGTTTTTGATATCTGTGGTATGCCATTTACTGTTGTTCTTACCGGTGTATCACTCTGACATAGTTATTTACACATTTTCCGTGCATCCGATGGGGGTATCTCTCGAAGTGTAAATATGTCGTGTGTAAGCTCGAATGTAAACTCACCCCGCAACAACAGCGGCACGGCATTGTGCGAGGTCCTCTTCCACCCTCGTAACACATAGCCTTGATTCTTCAACTTCACAAGCAGCCACTCTTGAAGTCAAGTTAGACTTCGTTTCCTTCGGATAGTCTACCACACCCCTTTTAAGTGCTGTCGACCACTTTCATGCCTTGGCACCTTTTGACTTTGGCACTTCGTCGTCACCGTTGGTTTCGTTGTCGTTGTTGAATAGATTAAACCCGGTAAATACCGATCGTTCTTCCTCCTCCTAGTTCACTGGTCAACTCAGAACCTTTTGCTTTGGTCGCCTTGCTGTCTTGTGTTGCACTCGTTTGTTTTCACATTCGTGTTGGACCTTTTTAGTTTTCTCGTGGTCTCAGCCGTAGATACACGGCCAGACACACAACGAACAGAAACTACAGAAACGGCAACAAAGAGATGGGAGTTCGCGCGTATCTACGAGGGTGATACAGTTGTACAGTAAGCAGTAAGTAGGGCGATGAAACAGCGACGGTGGCAAGGAGGTGGCAAGGCGGTTGCAAGGGGGCAGTAATAGTGATCGTCGTAGCATTGCTAGCGGAGCAAGGGTAACCCGAGAGAGTCGTTTAGGCCGCGGGAAAGGGCCTGTCGTCGGAGACGGACACCGAGTAAGACGGCTAACAGAGACGACGATGGGTAAGCAAAGCTACGCTTTCCTCGCTAGGTGTAGGCCATTCTAACCCGTCCACCCGCGTCGCAACCCGTAAGTTGCGAGCAGGCAGTGTCGACTGCGTCCTTTGAAAAGACGACAACGACCTTCCTGGCTCAAACAGGGCAAACACTAAACACGTTTATAAAGACGCACCTACAGAGATACAAACTAAGAAGACCTCAGACGAAGGGAAGGCTCGCCTAAAGCTCAGTAACACACTGACACAATGTTACACAGACATTGAGGCGCACATACTTCCTATAATATAAAGGGTCACTACTGCAGATGGTGCGTGGCTTTTGATTTGGATTACGTTGTTCAATTTTGATACGCCGTTTTTCCCGCATATCGGCTAAGCAACTACTTCTAATATATCAGTACCTCATTTTATACCTCAGCAGCACCGTAATCTTGACAGGAACACCAAAAACAATCATCCAAAACTCAACGTACTTCCATACGTTTTCATGACTCCAGCTAAATTGTTATCCACTCCTGAAGGGTAGGTATTTTCCTCTATGAAATTACGTTTGGCAATTCGATATCATCAGAAAACCAAAGCACTGCTACGATGTAGCCCCCAGTACAAGACGGAGTACTTGAAAATTGAAAGCACAATGTGTCAATGTGTCCTATATATTGGGTTGGTGCATAAATTTTGACGGTTTTGTATCGCTCCCCTCTCCTATTTGCTGCCGTTGTTTGTTTACATCTACCTGTTATTCAAAAACTCAGCCGCGGCCAGCGGGACAGCGGGAGCAGCCAGGGAGATCTGTTTAGTGTACAGTGTATTATCTATTCTGTAGTAGTGCTTACTAGACTACTCAATATTGGATGGCCATGTTCAAATGTGGCATTTTCGACGTTGAGGATAGATCCTGCTCTGACTTTAAGAAACGTCCTTCCTGATCTGACATGAGGGTGGACGTCTTGAGACAATTCTGAAGGAAGGCTGCGAACAAGAAATGCAGAAATTAGCCGAAAATATGGGCTTTTTCCGATCCCTGACAAATCATGACTGTAAATATTTCTCGCCTCAAAACCAAACCAATTTGGGAAATAAGACATCTATAAATTGGTGAGAGATAGGAGAAGGTTTTAGACAATGATGACGACTATATCACAAATAAATAAATAATTAAAAATGAGGAGAATCGGTGTTCTTCTTGTGAAAACAAAAACCGCCATAAGTTATGCACTAATCTAAGATTTATAAAATATTCAGAGAACGCCACGTTTTGACAACTTGATGTCGTAGATGCGAAGCCAATAGATGTCGCCCAGAAAGTTATATTGGTGACGAACGTTCTATTGCTAGGAGAAGTCGTTATGGTGCTTCGCTAAAATATGTATGTTTGAGCTATAGACAGCGGTACGCTCTGAAACTGGTATTCATTTCATTCAACACAAACGTTCATTAAATCTATTCGTGTATGTTTATCCAGTTTCCTCCAGAAACTGGGTCGTGATGGTGGAGGCCCATTCTCAATCACGGTGAAATCTGTAGTCCTTATCATAAGAAAAGATCGGGGCGCTCCTCCACGTCTTTATTCAATTCTAAATCATCTAAGTGGCCAGACAGAAGTGGCTTATACCGACTCTTTTATTGTGGTTTGTGAGCTGTATGAGTACCAACGTATGGTAAATAAAATAACACATGTGTAACAATGTGGGGGATGCGTAACGGATGTCCGAGAGCTTGTGAGGATGGCGTGTTCTTAACGTCAGTGTCCGATATTATTTAAAGAACTGTGTCCTAAAGTACCCAGCAGAGTGTGCCCAGTTTTGCCATAGGAATCCAATCAGAGCGAGAGCGCATCGGGTCAGCGTGAATTATTTGGCATTAGAAATTTCATATATATCGTAACACCTAACACCAGGCAGGAAAAAAGTTGGGAATCGCGGTCTAGCCGCCAATCATCGCTTGTTGATCTGTGTGCCGTTCGGAGATTTCCTCTCTCGACTAGTGGGCAAGCCGGCTAGAAATTTCTTATAGGGCCGTGACCAGGAACCTCTCCTCCACTGTGAATCGCGCATGTCGTCTAGACTTTGGTTCTTGTGAAATTTTGCTTTTGTGCAGAACTTCGCATTCGACTGTGACCTTCATGACTGTCCAATCGTATCAACGTGTTGGATTTTGTCTCCCCACTCTTAGGCCCCCACTTCTCATTATGGTCCCATCTCGCAGTACAAGATTCTTCAGAGAGACTTGCAGAGAATGCGTACCGTTGGCTTGGAGTTGCTCTAGACTCAGCTTATAATAATCGAACAGCATATAATATTCGATAATGCTACCCGACTTCGATTTCTCAACTACCGAAGACTAAGCGATGGACTTAAAAAATATGACTCGTTTAAAAAGTGTGTTTAACGCATCTTCTCTTAGTACTTCCGTCGAGTCGGCAACATTCAACCCGGCCAACGGCAACGCTCGGGAACCCTCTGTTCGGTGACAATATTAAAAAAGAATCATAAAACTAAAAGCCTTACGTGATATACATTTTTAGTGATTAGTGGATTCAATTCGAAGTACGACGTTTTCGACAATCAGGATATCATATTGATGACATGCGACAGGGAGCGAAGAAAGATTCATTCAACCGAGAAAAAAAAGGACAAAACAACGATAAGCGTAAGGAACTTCGATCCTTCCTTAACCTACTGACACAACGAAAACTTATTAATTATTCACAATAGGTATGTTATTTTTTTTAAAGAAAACATTTCAAGATTTTCGCAATGTGCCTAATAGCATTTGGTGTAATAATGTCTGTATGTATTATATATATTTCTTGTCTCAATTTTACGAATACCTTATGTATACAAATATATACAATGTAAGTATCACAACAGCTGGTGTAGACGGGAATAAATCCCGTCGTTGCTTTGAGCCACAGTGCCGAGTTTTACGTGGTCACATTTTAATAGTTACGTTGAATTATCAAATTTTACCATAGTAGTACTAATTTTAGAATTTCTAATTTTCTTTTTAGTAGTAGTAATTTTACCATTATGACATGGCATCAACAAGATGTGGTATCATCAAAAGTGCGTTCTTGTTAATTAAACGATTGATAATGAGCATGATGATTTTGACAACATCAATATTGATGAGAAATTAAACTGAGCTGTATTAGTGTTGTATTGTGGAAGAAATACACAACGTTATACTAAGCCGTGGTCGTGGCGTGGTGAGTAACGAACGCTTGCCTATGCTGCCGTCTATTGTGAAGTGAAACTCGTGTGAAACAAGTGTCTTCCTTTGGGCTAACACTGTATATTCACATCAATACCGGGAGAAATAGTACCGGCTGTAATTAAAGGAAATAATAAACAGGTCGGTTTGGTGGCTCAGTGTGCTAAATCTGTGTATGACTTTCAGTGAGACTGTCATTCGTTGCTCTCATGGGCTTTATTCCTCCAAGAGCAACGGACCAGCGCTGGTCGCTGTACGTCAGGGCGGCCATTCGTGGGGGGATTGATCATATAAACCGTCTGCTGACAAGGTTTTATTCTGGTCTTATCTCCGTTTTACTGGTGCAACGCACGTTGGCCCAAGGACGAGTAATTCGACCAAGGCTTGTTATGGAAAGGACCGACATCCTGCGGTCCCAGCGACGGAAATTACCCTAAGGACAAACACCCCCCAAGGAGGGGCAGCTGAGTGGCCTTCCTAGCTTATGCCTTACTGAAGCAATTTTCTTGCTTACTTGATCTGACCAGTCCAACAGGTGAAACGCCCAAATATACAGCTCAAGAATCGGATGCGACCAATTCCACGGGGTGGCTCTCGCTAAGAGTTTCCATTATAAGTTGCTAAAAACAAGCTGGGGAACGGGAGGCGAAGGCGAGGGTAGCTGTGTGCGGAAGGACCTCAGGGCTCAGGCGTCCGGACACGCTCTACTGGTGAGACTAAGCACGTGCTGCTACTTCATCTGAGAGAGGAGCGTGCCTTCTCCGTCCGCTCGGCATTGGGCTATTAGAGTATCGTGAGTGTCGACCTACCTCTTGCTTGCACGTCTCCGTGAATCCGTTAAACACACCCACAGAGTCACATAGCCCTCACTTGACCACGACAGAGCTAGCAGGCCCCTGGAGATCCCTTTCCCTTGACCCCCAGATGACTCATTACAAAGGCCGCGCCGTCGGTGCTATTGTTGAAGGGTTGAGCAGTTGTTGCCAGCAGACCGTGACCGTGTGACTGGCTGCATGTGTTTCATACCAACCACCCTCATCCGCCACCCTCCATACTGTAACCCAAATGTTAAACGTATTCACGAATATACAGGTAACGTGAATGAAGCGGTCAACTTTGAACCGCTTACAAATGTGTGTACATTATGTATATGCAACTTTCCGGGCAGGTCTAAATCTGTATGTAATTGTAAATACATTGAAACGAATTATTCTCTTCTAGAATGGTGTAATAATAATTATTATTATAAAAATTATGATCATAATAGTAGTGTGTATCCAAATACACTAGTACGAAAACTATAGCCACGAAGAGCTAAACAATAAATTGTCTCGTTCAACGACAAGTGATCTACAGTTACTGATTGCAGGATGAAAAACATATCCTGTCTTTGAAATCATCTCTTGTGCACCAGTAAAGGTATGCACTACAAGTCTAATAGGTCATTAGATGTAGATAATTATACGAAAATCATGTCGTTGCAAATCAGGCAAGCACTTCCGGTAGGTAGGCTCTTTGATATTATATCTCGATATTGTAAGGTATTTTTATCCTTTCCTGAAACTCACTGGATGAGTTCTTCGCCTTTCTTTTGATCTCACCATATAATAATCCCTTTTATTCAAACCGTTTACAGGATGGTTCAACCAGCATTGTCAAAGCATATTTTGTATGCATTCATCTTGCTGGCCGCCATACAAATTAATTGTTTATGCTGTCAAGTACAGCTATATCTGGAGCCTCCATAAATGCACTACCACGTAGATTATTTCCTTTAACTTCCAAAATACTTTGAGGCAAGTTTCTCTTCCATAACAGTGCGTTCGACGTGGTTACGTTTAGGAGGTCATACAATATATATATATTGTAAGCTGTAAGATGCCATGCATGGTATCGGTGTACCGCCAATAGCATAGACAGTATCGTAATAAATTGTTTTAATATAAGCAGCACATGTTGATGTTGATAGTACAACTTTGCTACGGTTTGCCCAGGGTAGACAACTGTCACTAGGGACAGGACGGTGCCGTCTAATCGACTGGAGTTACGGCGGACACCGCACCGACCTCAAAAGACCTTGTCAAGATGAGTGACATAGGCTCTGGGAGGACATCAGCCAGTTGCTTATAGATTATTGGCGGTAGATCCATGGGAGCGAGGCTCAGCTACCGATCCTTTCCGAGGGTTTTTTAATATTAACTCAGGTGTGAAAGCTATGCTGTTAAGACTTGTGGCAGCTTGGTTGGATGTGATCAGCTAAATTTCGCCATGGAGTATAATATATATATATATACTGTGGTTGGAAATATGAGAGAATGATCAAGGTTTTCCCGACTGTCATCGGTGGGCAGGGCATCAATATCTTTTTGTCAACATCACTGAGCATAGTAGTCGTTCATCTGCGTATCGCTAAAAGCACTTTGTGTCTTTGATGTCGAGCTTTACCTTCACCATTAGCTGACAGCGGGTTGTGGGTTGCTGTAGCTACTTTGAGAGCATAGAATAGGAGGTGTAGTGGTTAGTAGATACAGATGCAAAGCCACTACTATGCAGAGCTACTAGATAGAGTGATCCCCACACCTTCGAAATGAGTGTTGTAGTAGTTGAGTTGCAGAGGTCAGTCAGGCCAAGCATTTGGGTAAGTGATTTCGAATGTTACTGACAAGTGATCTGATACGATAGGTAAAGGTGTAGTCGAAATTAGACGCCTAAGATCTTTACCACGTTTGTGAACACCAGGTAAATTATCTTGTTACTCCTGGGCTTGATGTGTGCTGTTAGAAGTAAAATTTGTAAGCAATAATTTAGAAATCTCTTTTGATGCAGGATGGTTTTAAGACCTTTCGTCAATATTATGTAGATTCATGTCACTGAGCCATTGCCAGGTGAATTTTATATACTTCGTCTAAAGACTTACGTACGTATTCTATGTGACAAATTACACAAACAGAAAGGCCAAATGAAGATAAAGATACATATATCAGCCCAGTTTGTCAGTCGATGCCTATACAGGTGTCGACAGCAACCGATTCAATAGGTACGTTGTGATATCAGTTTCACAAGAGCAAATATATTTAAACACTAGAACGCATGCATATCCTCCTGTCAGCCCTGGCTAAAAAGACAACCAACAAAGCGCACTATATATTGTATATAAATACAGCAGAGGACACTTCATAGTTAATCCAACTTTCCTTGATCAGGGCTGTTTTGATTGTACAATATAATTTAGGCAATAGTAATTAAACGTATAGCAGGTTGCACGCTTTTCCGGTACAGACATTTAGTCGACGTGCCATCCCAGATCCACTAGCCTTAATGTACATGAACTATGTACGATTTGCCTAAAAAGCCACATTACAAATACATCTATTTATTTGTATGTGCCCAATGGACATACAAATAAATAGATGTATCATCTATTTATTACTAAGGTATCTGCCATCGTACTGTGGGACTCCTGCCTGATAGAGTGGCAGACCTACCCACTAAACTCATGCCCCACTTAATCTTCACTCTAGGTCGGTCCGGATCTTCAGAATTTGTATATTTTTTCTAGTGACTACTACGTCATATAATATGGGTCTATCTTATGCATTTTCAACGAAATTATTGAGTGATTCGTTAGGTTCTTCAACATACATTGAGCAGTTATGCTTTGATCAAGTTTAGCGACAGAGGCTTCTCCTTGAAATAATTCAAGATGTGTAACAGGGATAACAATACAGCAATTGTCACGGCACTCTACGTTCCATCTATGCTGGTAGCGGCATTCAGTTGCTGCACATATGTGTACATATGCTGTGTATATGTAGGGCGTAGTGTTCTACCAGGACATCCCCTCTTAAGGATTGTATTTCTTGAGGGTAATACCCCTACGGTCTCCAATACCATCAGTTGATATGCCGGCGTTCTCAATCTCATCTACCTTAAATATTTTCTGGGTCGCAGACAACGTCTTGCCTTTCAATGTTTCTGTAGGATGAACCAGAATGTCAATTTAACGGGAAATCTCATAATATCTCTAAGTTCAAGCGAGTCCTGTACCTATGACTCATAACTATATGTCAACTATCAACCTTTTCTGCTATAACAAGTACAAGGTGTGCGATAGTTACGCAAACCCTATGGGACACCAATTAAAATGTGCTGTTTTGAGAGTGACCTTCGATTTTTATATAATTTTGTTCGTCAAATCCATATTTAGATAGTGGCATGTACTTCAAAGTGAAAAAAGAAGAGTAAAGATCCACGCCCTCCCCGCACGATGCTTGGCGATAAAATATTGTAAATAAATAATGACCATAATGTAAGGATATTGAATTGAACAGATAGACGTGTGTCCGTTTCGTCTTTTAAACAACGCAGAGTGAATTGAGCAGCGTCTGTAAATTCGCTCTATTTATTTATCCTTCATTCACGTTTACACTGAAGCTCCATTTCACTTCGGGCACGACATGTAGGGGTTAGGTTCTCGCACCGTTGGTTCATTATTCGCCGATAGTGATTTCTACCACAACCCGTCTATTCAGCGTATGGAGCAAGAATATGGTGGGCAAAGTTAACATGAATAAATACGAGGAACATATCCAATGGGCATGTACCCAGCTCACGTTTGACTATATTTGGCCGTTTGTATTAATTTCCTTCCTATTTAGCTTGATACAGAATAGTATTATACATGTATCACCCAAACGATACGGTCGTGGTACCGAGCAGTGTCGAAATTACGATGGGCGCTATACGCAGCCACCTGGAATGACCCCCGGTATTTTCTGAGATACACGGTCAGCCATCTAAAGAAGTCCTTTCAAGGAAAAAACAAGAGGTGATCTGTACTTTATTCAATGAGAAGTTTATATATTTCTCTGGAGGTGGCGGGAGATAATGAGTGCATAGTTAGGTTTCACTGAGTCTGTCAACCAAGCAGCCAATCAACAAGGTTGACCAGCGGGCATAATGTAACCTGTCAGCAAAGACACCCGTTTCAAAAGCCGCTCACCTCCATCTGCTCCTTGTACCAGGTTTCCGGCAGCGTTCCTGTTTGAGGGTGAAACCGACCATTTGGGCACTCTTAACGGTACGCACACATATACAATACAATGTATGCCTATTTGTTCGTTGCTTAGTGACTCCATCATCCACCATTTCTGTCTACATTATTTGTAATGCTGTAGTTACCGCTGGCTACGTTATTGTTATCATGATCATTATGGGAGACTACACTGATGATACATTGATGGAAAACAAAGACTGTTTTAATACAATTTCCTGTTCAATGAAGTCTCACTATATTTTGTTGGATCACATGCCTTTCTGCCGGTGGTCATGGACGCTGTTTTATCTCAGCGGCTATAGCCTGTGTGGCCTCTGAGCTATCGGACGTGCCTATGAGAGAGCCTATGCTATCGTTGTTACCCCTACTCAGTGGACATGCATGACGATCAATCCGCAAAAGCGACACAACTGGGCTTCACTTTCCGCTACTGCTGCTGTTGCTATTCTCTCTTCTCTTCCCATCTCCCTCCATCAGCCTTGAACCCCAATTGACACCCCTACCGCTGTCACACGGAGCGCTGACCACGAGTTGTCAGTTGCCTGAGGGTTGTGCAAGTGGCCTATCTTGTAACATAGTAGCTACAGTAACAGAGCCAGTGGCGACGATTCCAAAATTCTACGTGGATCGCCGCTGCAAAGCACAATCTCGAGAAGTGAACCATTATACCTTGTTGGACCGCATTAAAAGGATATAATGTAAAAAGGTGAGAGTTCGAGAAGTAAGGAAGGGACCATCACAGAGCTTACAGTATTGTGGATCATAATAATAATAATACTGTGATAGGCATATTTTGAACCTTTAGGTGGCGCAAAAACGAGATTTGTTATGTTTCACGCCCATTTGAACTCTCAATACGCTAGGCTAACCAGTAATAACTCGGTGATTATGAATCGTTGCAGACTTAATTTCCAGTAACTTATAATTTGGCGTTATTTATTCATATAATCTGGCCAACAATTGTACCCCGCAACAACTGTAGCAATCATATCGGCGTGCATTAATAATTATGGTTGGTTCTAATTTTAGAGGAATTTAATATTTCTCATTACGTTTTTGATGTTTGTGAGGCAACACGCATCACAGAAACAGCCATAGGATTTGTTATCATCGATGCCAAGAGCTATGTAGAATCTGGCCCATAGTCTGCTTGATACATCGATGCCCGAAGGGAGATTGTAGCTCCCAAATGCATGGCGTATTGCGGTTTTTCAAGATGAAAAAATATCATTTTTAAATAAATCATCTCTACGCAGCTGACTGTGCTACCAGCCGTTTTTGAGATCAATCATTAGAATAAAATTGATACTAAACTGGGCAATGATTTGTTGTAAAACGTCAATGCTCTTTTAACTGTGAAACCCAAAAATGTAATTTAATTTTCATATCGCAAGGGATTGCATGTTATTTACTTTAATTCGGCTTTCAGGGTGATTAATTATTAAAGAAGAATGTTCTTTCTTTTGATTAAAATGATCTCTTTTTTTCATCTTAAAAGAATCAGACAAACATAATCTTGTGATTACTTCGTTTAATTATGTATGCGATGATCTCAAAACGGCTGGCATCACAAGGATTCTCCATAAATTAGAGTTATTGAGTTATTGATGTCGAACATTTCTGCTTACTGCGTTTGTACGAAGTTTCCCTATGGGCGTTTTTAGGGACCCACGATATCAGTCAGATAAGTCGAAGCAGCAATTGAGAAACGTGCATGATGTTGGCGTAGTATACACTAATGCTCTTCATTTCGAGCTTCATGTACTGAGATAGTATCACGTACTTCTCGGATTTGGTAAAAGGATTTCCAGATGAGTTTTTGTTAAAAAGGAATAATTTACGTTCACCTGTACGAAAGCGTATCTGTTCCAAAGTTTCTTTATGGTTTGATTTTCTGGAAATGCTCGTAAAAGTTGCAGGAAAAGTGCAGTACAGCATTTTACTAAAGGAGGAGGTTAGTAGACCAAGTAATGAACAAAACAATGAAATTCGGTTCTCCTCTATAATGAAAAGGCGATGTCTTATACTCGTATGTCTAAGTGTGAATAGTACTCGTATCTCTGGATATCCGGACAACAATTTACGAACTGGACTCACCGATCGTTCGTTCACTCGCGGTTGTTCGTACGGAGCTCTTAAAAAATATATATATTCTCGTGGACAGTGTCACACCTTATCCTTATTGGGACAGATAGTGATAGTGTGCCCGTAGTAATTCTAAAAGTGCATAATACTATGAACTGCCATCACATCTGTGGCTCTAGCGAGCGCAGGGAAATTACCACTTGGGTTGTCCAAAGTGGTCAAACCTTCAAGGGTTCATTTTCCTTAAATTATGAAACCAGACAACGATGACTGGATGGTCAATTCATCCCGACTTTGTCCTCTTGCGTCTTCCAGCTCAACCTTAGCTCAGGTTATCTCCATGAATTATGTCCATGATATTATGATACATATCTGGCGAGTAGCCTGTCTTCAAAAAATCAAAGAAACACAAAGTAGGGATTCTACGGGAGTTAGTTATTATTACTGTTATGTTTAGACCATATTTAATTTCAGACTGGTTATGTTCATTTTTCTCTGTTATCTATTTAATTAGACACATATAGACCGCCCTATTTATCTTGCTAATGTTCATTTATCTAGTGTCCTCTAATGGTCCTAAAATCTTCTGAGTATATATGTGACAACAATATAAAGAGATCACTGAGTTGCTATAAAAATGTTGCAGAAAAAGTCCAATACAATCATACCACCTAAATAATCTGGTACAGGATTAAGACCTGTGTTTAATCCGAGTCGGAGCGGTGCATCTGTGTCAAATGTACGCAAGTAGATGGCATTCGGAACATTATAGCATTCAAGAGGATGTTCCCCTCAAAGTCATTAGATGCGGGCCAGTAGTCCAGTTTAATCAATGTCATGCTGCTACTATCTTTTTTGGCCTTAATGAAGGCACAGGTGGCAACTGTTGCAGCCTTTGCCTTGAACGATATAATATCGTTTACAAAAACCACTAATTTGGTTAAATAGCAATGATGTTAAAATAAACTCTGCAGCCAACCAACGTGCTTTTCGGAGCTGGTCGAATAGCCTCTAAATAAAACAGCTGAGGTTGTCCGGTTTCTAGTCAATATCTCAAAATATATTAATTTTCCCTAATTATCCCCGTCCTTCTGTTAGGTTGACCCAAAAATAATGTGCCGAGTTCTTATTCTTGGCCGGCTTGAATTCAAATTTGGTGGGCAATGAGACACAATAATTAGCGAAAGCCGCTAGCATAGGGCTTTCGTTGGGCATTCGAAATGGCAGCCACCGGAGCAGGTTCTTCAGACTTGCATTTTCACAAGAAAAATGTCAGGTTTGTGTTTCAAGAGAAGAAATGTCCAGCTGAAATCCATCGAGAGTTGGTTAGTGTGTCCGGCCATAATGCCCTGAGTCGACGACAGGTCTACCATTGGTGTGCCCAGTTTAGGTAAGGCTACTGGGACATTAATAAACATTGAGGGCGCCCACCCCTTCCCGAATCTCAATTCGACGAACGGATCGAGATAATCGAAAAAGCTTTTGAGCAAACTAGAGCTTGGTCATTGATGACTTCGTCGGCTAAAATTTGCGTGTCTCGAGAAACATGTTGTCGACTTATTAAAAATAGTCTGAGGATGCAGAAAAAAAATGCAAAATGGGTCCCTCGTTAACTCGGTCCTAACCAACTGAAAATGCGTGGGGAGTGTTCGCGAGGAAATTTGAAGATATATAGGCAGCAAAAGAGTCGCAGCAACAGAGCGTACCGTTGCAGTGGACGAGACGTGAGTCAGCCTGTATGGGGGACCCGAAAAAGAGATCAAGTGAAACAGTGGCTACAACTAGGTGAACAGGCAATGGCAGTAGCAGTACCAAATTTGCTACTACGAGATTTTGGGCCCAACAGAAAAAATTGACACTGTTCGATATCTTGAATTCTTGAAGGGACTCATGAATAATTGGCATAGCAATAAGAAGCACCGAGTGTGGCTGCCCGACAACAATGTTAGGGTCGTCGTAGCAATGAAAGTACGTCCTGGCTTAATGCCAACAAGTTTGAGCAATGGCATCACCCCCCCAATTTTTCCGATTTAAGCCCGTGTGACTATGGTTGCTTTCATCGATTAAAAGGGGCTGGTCGCCAAAGGTATGCAAATATGGATTTACTCCGAGAGGCCCTAAATAACAAAGTTATAAATGGTAATAGAAATGGTGCCTACCTAGCCGTCAGAAAGCTGTCAGAACTCTGGGGCCAGTGTATAAATAAAAGAGGTGCATACCTCATGCTAAAAAAATCTTTGTTTTAACTTGCTTAGTTTAGCTGGTACTGAAATTTATATGCATCTCATTATATTTGGGTCAACCTAATATAAAAATATAAACTCGATCGCGGGTATTCCCAACTCTCAACTGTCTTAAGTTCCTTCTCAATACGGCTTTAAGTCTTTGACATTGGCATTTTTTGCGGCAAGGAGATAGGGGTGCTGTACTTCGCTTTGGCCTTTTGCTCGCCGGAGTATGCAGTAATAATCTTAAGGAGTGAGCGTAACTGTGAACGTTCATCTCAATTATACAGGCTCAAGACGGCACGCATCGATCGGTTCAAATGGCTGAAGAAGTCCCATAGGAGACGCCTACTATTAACGAACACTTGGGAAGTACTCTGAGGAATAAGTGGGCTATGCAAAATTAATCCCATTAGTTGAATGTTTAATTAAAGATTAAATATATATTGATTCCATTAGTGGCGAGTGAATTGAGCAATGGTATCACTTTTAATGCTGTCAGCATTTGGGACCGCGATTCCAGGCATGATGGATTGCGACGAAACAAACTCTAAGAGAGGTTAGCAACGAACCTACAAGTACAAGGGTGAGCTTTATTGTTCGTGCTATCGCAGTACGCACTCTCTCTCTCTCTCGTTCGCAATCTACACGCACTGCATTTAGGGTACCTTTGATCGGCGAGCAGTTGAGTGAAACTTAATGTCAAGATAGTGTGTACAATCTGTATGAATGAAGCGGGAATGGGCCAGGTTGTGGTATAGTTAGCCTCTGGGTATGAAGATCATCCTTCTTGCGCTGGTTTGAACAACGCGGAGTAGACAGCATAGATTTGTACTCTCTGTAAAAAGCTATTCCGGACAAATAATTTTGGTGAAACTTAGCATCCGGTATCTTAGCTGCCTGTCCCATGCAAAATCATGGGAAGCGTTATAAGCACAGTAATTCACCACATGCGAGCCAACACCATCTCCTGAATTGTCTACCACGCTTAAACTTTTATGGTGTCAAAACGCTTGGAACTCGTTTATAACTGGACGAAGTAACTTGTAGTAATATAATAATACTTGGATTTTAAATCGGACCTCAGGGACCATGATAGGCCCACCTCCAAGACACGGTGTGGTCTCACATTTTCAGGTGGATCGCCGTGTTTGATTTATTGAAGATTGCACTTTTCGCGCTTGTGTGAATGGCACTTTGTCATATAGTGGGGTGCAGCCTGTTCACGAATGTTCACAAGGCTCAATTCTTACCTTACAATTTATATACTACATACAGACTCACTTAAAGACGTATTTGGGTGTGAGGGGTGAGGCCACTTGAGCAAGCGGATCGCAGTGCTTGATTCTGACAAGTTCGCTTGTTTTATTTTTTCCCGTAAACTATTAACAAGGGTTTTGTCGCAATTACCTCTACACAATTTGGAATTTTTGAACTATGCAATCCTGAACGTTGGGTAACTTTGAAAGCAGCATCTAGTATCAGTGTTTATTTTGGAAATCCATCGAGAACAACGAAGCAACAGCAAAATAGCAACTAGAATGGAATTACTTTAATTTCGAAATATAATACTTCAGCGCAAATAACTAAGATGATCTAACTGTAATGACACCCGTCAATAATTGCAACAGGCAAGAGAGCTGATCCGGCAACAGAGCAACCAGAATGGATGCACTGCTAAACGGTGGGAAGGTAGTGTTCCATGTAGTGGTCTCTCTAACATCATTATCAAATATTAACTTGGCTTCAATGTCCTTACTCTCTGGGTTGTCTTTCAGTTTGCGCATGTGTCAAGTCATCATACCAAGTGTCAAATATGTGTAAATCAAAAGCAAGCTGACATTTGTGCCGACATTTTAAGATGATCATCGAGATCTGGACGTGTCACAGGTCGACTTTGAATATGTGAGAGAAAAACGTTGTCTCGATATATTTGCGCTTTTTTATTTTTAAAAATAGCAGAGAGGGGAAGGGAAGTGCCGTAATAGAAAGTGTCTTTATTTTGTCGAAAGTTTTTTTGTGAAATTTTGCTGCGGAGTCTTGATTCTACCGGTCAGTAACTAGTAATAAGCTACGGACTTACGCAGCATCAACGCAATAGTAACGACGGCCTAAAATGGCTGAGTGGCATTGAGTATGCAATAGCCGCACTCGCCGATTTTCTCGGTTTTGTGAAAAAAGCTGGCCCTAAACCAAACAGAAAAAACTCGCATGTTAGGAATCTAAGCAAGTGGGTATTTCTTGGGTGCGCCGAAGTGGACACTTAAAATAGCTCAAAATATGCAACTGTGTCTCTCGTTAAGGAAATTGTGATGCTCATAGTCACACTCCGTTGTATTTGAGTGTGTACCAATAACTAAGAGCAATATCAGTTGATAAAGACTGGACAATAAGGCATCATTCAGCCTCCAGCACTTGTATTGCAGTGTACGATTTCGCTTGTCCGCTGAATGTGACTGGGACAATATAGCGGAACTCAAATCAAGCTAACACAAACACTGCGGAGTAGTAATCATAACCTTGAGAAAATAATAACAAATTTATCAAACACGCCGGCAACAAAACTTCGCAGGAGACAACTAGCCGTATTTCTGAATAGAAGCTTTATTGTATGGGAGGAAAATTTTCTGCTCACACTTTTGGAAGACATTTTTTTTAATTGCTTGCGATCCAACCGAGCATCCAAATCCGTCTGTCGCTGGGCACTTTGCTATTGCTAATAAGTACATGCGAAACACCCACACACACACACACACACACAAATGACATAAACACCTTGTCAGCTCCAATTCTCTAAACGGCATTAATATTTAGACGTTTTCAACATTTACCCTTTTTCAAAACTAAAACCGAAACAACAGAACAAGAGGCAAGAACTGACTCGCGTATCATCTCCTACATAACATATGATCTGTATAACTGTTCCATGTTTTTCGAGCTCGCTCATGTCCACTCCTCCAGTCTCTGCACATAAAATAGGTGCGTCTGCTAGAGGTATCTAACTTTTGCTCATCAGCTGCGTCCTCGTTCTATTATGACATGAACAGAATGTGTAGCAATATCCGAATGTCATAACCTGTAATGCTACTATACCTGCTTGTTTGTGTGTGATTTCACGTCCCAACGTCTGCTGGCTAAGGAGCGGGTTGTATCGAAAGTCGTCTAATACGCTCAAAAAATATCTTCACAATTGCATCATCAACTATATTTAACCCATATCGGAAGCTAAGCCCTAAAACGCCCTCTGAGAAAGGGAATATGGATCGTGGTTTTAGATGCTAGTCCCCGAGGAGTCGACAGTGTTAGAAAGATGTGCTGCTCAACCTTTTGACGACGGTCGTCCGATTCAATTAAAGGCACTCACTCAATCTCTACAGCAGAGGTAGTCGCCTTTTAATCTTTAATTATTCACACTTTATATTTAGTCATTGCAGACCGTTCATATTTACCAGGTGTTATATATGTACACAAATTTAATTAAGGCCAAAAGAACTCAATCTCACCCAAAGTAGAAAGAATTTGTCTTTTTGGTTTCCGAACTTGCGTCCACTCCGATCTTGGCTATTTGTTTTTTTATTTTTAATAATATCATAGCAAAGGCCTTTCGGAAAGCAGCGATTCTTCACCTGATGATTTTTTTTGGTTGATATCGCACTGATCGACTTTGCTAAAGTTTTCTTAAACTCAAGTTGAGTGGCACATTGCAATGATCTTCTTGATTACCCGAGTGGAAATCAAGATTGTGCAAAGTTGGCTGTACACGAGAGTACACTGACTACACGATAGCAATTACGCGTTTTCAAACCTCATGTCCTTTAAGCCTCGAAATCAGCTTTTTTTCTTATTTTTTTCAAACTTTTTTTTCACATAATGTTTCTAGCTTTCATTGTCTTCTTTCAGTTTATACTATTTCTACTCTCTACCCGATTGAAGTTCCAGACATTCAATGGCTGTCTGTGAAACAATAGCCATCACTGTGCAATTGTGAGCGACAGAACTGGTGTGTCACACTGCATTCTTCCCCGCAGCTTAAAAATGCCTGGTAGAATATCATTAGGTGTAGGGCCGCTTAGTTTTCCTATTTTCCTTCAACTAATTCGTTTTATTAATTTCAATGAAACAAAGTAGCGTGGCTTTCTAATAAAATAAATGAATAGCGAAGATAGTTTAAAATTTGCGAATTACTCTGCGTCTCATGACGATTTGACATCCTCCTATTTTTCAACTTACTTCTGTTATTGATTCCGTCGACCATGTTCCACTCAAATAATTGCATGACAAACACAGGATAATCCACTAATCGCCTTATGATTGTCCGCATATTCTCCATTTGATGACATTTCTATTAGCAAATAGGAAATTCCAATGTGCAGATAAGTGGCAATCTCCCTTGTCACCACCGATTCAAAAATGGAATCCATGGCAGTCGTCATCACTTGTAGCCTTCTCTTACACAAAAATATTTACACATAAAACATATCTATATTACTAATTTATAGTTGCCCTTTAATATAAGTCCGTTTAAATTGATCCGATTTAGCTGTTTCCAGTGGCTTAACTATTACAACCTTTCTCTGTGTAAAACAATTCCGTCAGTGCCTATCTGCCCACTTTGATGAGCTGGTACAGGAGAGACTGTCCGTGCGTCCACTAATATTTCGTTTAGTATAATAATAATAATAGTAGTGGCCGCTGTAGCCGGGGTATCAGTGGGAGCAACGGACTGACCGGAGCAGTCTCTCTGCGGTTGTGGTGGTATATCTCTGTGTGGCTTTGATTCTGTATTTCAGTGGGTAGTCAGAGAGTTCTTATATGATCGGGCGTCGTCGCACGATCGAGTGAGAAGCTCAATTGGCTCTTATTGAGTCAGCGGCAGCAATAGCAGCAACAACGGAACAGAAATATCACGGTTGGCCCCTCATACAACACTCGACAGTGAGCCATGGATACGACCCGACTGCTGCTGCTGCTGCGACGATGAACGACACCATCAACTAACCAAGCAACGAACCAACCAATGTATGTAGCGCTCTGGTGCGGTTCAACCGCTAAGGCCACCACGGCAGCCATGCACCGATCCATCCATTCATTCATTCAGCGACTGGCGCAACGGACAACACAGCATACTCTCAAACTCGACGACAGATGCAACAGGGAGAACGGTATTAGCGTATTTTCGGGAAGAACAGACGGTTTGATCTATTTGTTTTGTTGTAGGCGGTCGCGCTCACACAGTCGATTCACTCGACGACGTCCATGTAACAGAGCAGACTCATCGGCTTTGATATCAATCGGCTAATAAATCCATCATTTACCATTCAGCTTTTTCTGGTCAGGCCAACCGTGACGCTTCAAGCGTGTCAGCAAAAGGCTTTTCAATTGAATGCTCATATAGTATTCTGCCTTCATCATGTTTAAGTATTTATATATATATATATATATATATATATATATATGATATATTTCACAGGGGTCGAATCATTGTAAAGCGTCACCCGCGTGAAAGTCCATCTACACCAGACCTTTTGATTACATCAAAAACTAGTCGATGCTTATTATGCAATTCCCCTCCCGAGCACTGGCGTTGGCTCGGTGAAGTAAGTTTGTAGCTGATTCCTCTATGATACACGTATCCTTCGTCATGGGCTTCGATATATTGAAATTATGAATAAAATTTAACTTGACACGGTCGATTGGTTGTCAGGAGGGTTGGCACTGAATATCACATCTTTGCTTTGATTTCCAAAAATGGCAAACAAATTTACAAAGGAACTCAATCACGCCTAGTTTTCGAACCCTTTCTATAATAGGATCGAATAGTTTAGACTTCCTCATTTCGCCGACATGACTACAGATAGTAAGTACTCAGCACACACTAGCTTGTATACAATACCCGTTCGTAATTGAAAACCTGAGCTGGTGGGAACAGAACGACCACTGACGAATGACGACCCGAAATAAAAACATACAAAGGCGTATTTTGAGCCCTATTTGTATGTTCTTATTATACTTCAAACATAGGAATGATACTGGTATCAAATTCTGATTTTTGGATAGCGCCGATGCAGCGATCACCAGAAAATTGGACAATAATATCTAATACAATATTATTGTATCACCTAATATTTAGTCTAGGAACATTTAAGAGACCTGATTGAGATCATAATAGGATCACTTAATTCTGTCAGTTGAAAATATAGTGGGTTGGTAGTTTGTGTGGTATTGGGTAACAAATGTGGTATTTTCATACCGACCTGCGCTGGAAAAACCCTGTATTATGAATTTTGTGTAGTTGTACCTAGTTAGGTATCGCATTGCTGTCACATGATTGGTTATAGTTTCAATTTGTATGTGACAAAAAAAGGTATCTATTGTTGTAATGGTGTATTTCTTCCCAATCGAAAACCACAGATCAACATTTGAAATAGAACAATGAATAATTAGCTTAAAGAATACTGACCCTCTATAATCGAATATGAGCAAAGGCAGTATACGTCATTGCAAAAACGACTACGAGCTACTAACGAATAAGAGTGTTAATGTACTTCATAGTTTTAAATTGAGTAAACAATGATATTGAAAGACTGAAAAACATTTGCCTCTAGATCACATGCTCTCTTTCCAATCTACCTCTCTGGTAGGTTGCATTGGGGCCTTGGATGGTGCTCATGCAGGTCTCTGAAGCAACGATACACAGCGGTACGGAGACCTGTCATAAAATGCGATGGGGCTACTCTTCTAGATGTCATTCACAATGATGAAACGCAGTCATCACAGTGCAGCCCAGCCAGTCTGGTGTAGTACTCACAAATCATGATTATATATATATAGACATATATTTGTCCCTCGGGGTGAAGTTGATGTGCGAGTGAAGTGCGACCCTAATTAGAAGGAGGTACAGCACACGCATTTGAGGAATGCCATTTTACACCATTTGCAGTTATTAATTAATGTTTGAAATATATATCAAAATTTGGAATTCGCAGAAGGCACTGCCTCGTTTGCTTTCTTTGGAGACGAGACTCATAAACGAACTCAGAAGGTTATAATGAAAATACGTAGAGGTTTAGCTCTCTCTCTCCTTTTCTTGGAAGAGACAAAACGATATTTGAGGAAACGGCTTTCTCGTGTCCTGGAACGAAGTCCAAGAACTGCTTCAGCTCTTGGAACTTGTCGTACAACATCGCTCGGCAAAATAAAAAGTAGACTGTGGAGACAGTTAAGGTAATAGTGGATGTAATTGTATGGCACTCACCGATGATTGCAGATTAGCCGTGCTGGAATCCATGCGGATGACGTGCGCTTGGCCTGCACCGCTTGCTCCACCGGGTAACATGGGCGTTGTGGCATCTTCGCCCTTGCCTCCCGTTTGTGAGCTCGACATCCTCGCGCCGCGCTTCAGCGCACGCCAGGCAATCTCCACTAAACCACACCTTAGCTCACCTTACTGAAATGCAGATAGATACACATGAAATGAGGGGAAAAATAAGAGAAAATAACAACAAATACAAAGAAGAGAGTGACGCGCACGTTAGGCAAATGTTGCTGTTGCTGCTGCTGCTGCTGCCGTCAGTACAATGAGGATTGGAGGCACATCACTAGTGAAGTTAGTTAGACCAGTTATTCATATCTTCTAACAGGTATAACGGACTGGAGTAAAAGGCGGGTGGAATGCCTTAGTATGGCCGTCTCTCTGTTCACTCAGGTGATGATGAAGAAGAAGAATGATGATGATGCACATATCCTTTGTGTACACTGCACTACTCCAGAGTGATTTGTTTGTTCACCAAATCAAATTGTATTTGTATCCTGCGTAAATGATACATATATGAAACTCGTGTGAAATCGGTAATCGCAGCGGTGCAGATCGTAAAGAGCGTAAAACTTTATATCCATTTCATGCCATTTGGTGTCTTGTGGATATTTTTGATATTGTCTATTACTTAATGACTCCGATAGTCCGACGGTGTTATTTGTTAATCAACGTACATTCAGTGGCTGCACTGGCCTAGATTCACATCTTCAATGGCTGGCGAGTATCACATGGTCCACGACTGCAAATGAGAGACGAATGAGCAGATCATGCCCACCCGCAACCAGCAGTAACAACTGACTGACTGAGTGACGGACGGACGGACAGATGGACGGGTGGTTGATGTGAGTAGCTGGCTCACAAACGGAAGCTAATAACAACACACAACGAACCTTCACAGCCGCTACCACCTCCACCTCCACCACCACCTCCACCTCCACCACCACCACCACAACTACTACTACTACTACTACTACAACTACCACAGCTGGAACTGCGCGCAGAGGTTCTGGTTGCTACAGCTCAGCAGTAGTGGTAGTCGTCTGTGGTCGTAGCTGTAGCTGTAGTAACTGTCGTCACAGGAGCGGGAAACAGAGAGAACAGAACCACGGCGCCGTGCGCCGGTCGCTCCAACCGCTGTCGAGTCCAGCGTCGAACAGCGACAGCGACGTCTGCAGCAATGAGCCGACCGACTAACCACTGACGGCAACTGCAGGCGGCGGCGGCGGCGGCTGCTACTGCTGCAGGCTATTGTCGGTCCGTCGGCTACTCAGTGATCGCGTCCCTCAGAGCAGCCCTTCCTCCACCAATTCGAATCAGTGTCCCCGGAGGCCGCATCTAGGCGGCACACAGGAAGAGAGAGGAGGCTACATGGGAGCACCAGCCGCAGCAGTAGCAGCAGTAGCAGCTCAACAGGAGTGAGTATGCTCCCTGCCATGCGCAGTGACCACGTTAGCTGGTGCCCGGCACCACGGTCGTAGCTGGTCCACCTTACCCTGAGGTTGAATGCGCGCCTCAACGTTCCTCGTGAAATGAAACACTTACCATTCACTACTGGACAGCTTACACATACTGCATACATTTACACGACTTGAACCTGCCACACGATGCTCCTGCTTGACCGACCGATGTCGGAGCTAAATGTATGATCTGCTTGTCCAAATACTTTAACCAACTCGCGGAACGGCTAATCTAGACGAGTTCCGAATGCCAATAAATGTTAACGACTGATATATCTCCAGGTGTCTGCGATGGCGACACGAGACTCGTCTATTAGCATGGCAAGCGACATAGTGCCTCAGCTGACACTATAATTATTGAAATATGAAATTTGCTGAGCTATGCAAAGGAAGGGTACCCTCGGGGAACGGGATTGGACTCTTTCAGTGTAAGAACAAAAAGCGAACCTTAAGTTTCCTTCCATTCCCGAAATTGAAAACACCTTTTCTTGATCAAGTCTGCCTAAAGCGGTTTAATCACGTGGTAGACAGGCGTCCAGCCAAGCGGCTATCCTACATCACACGTGCTACCCAACATAGAGGCAGGCTCTTAGCTCGGAGATAGATAGAATATTGCCGTTCTGTCAGTCATGACTCTCATCCCAGTTTACGGCCATCTCATAAACGAATTCCCTCTTATTAGAGACGCCATTCCGTTCTGTCTAGAAGGTATTCCTGCTAGTCCCGGCGAATGCTACATCGAAGGTGCCGGCAAACGCAGATGAAAATGGTTGCAGCACTAGGCGACCAACTCAACACTGCGCATGTGTGTGTGTGTGTGAGTGGCTCGAATGAATATGTCGTTCTCGTCGCCTCGTGTCTGCATCGTTTCGGCTGTCGATGCCATCGTTCCGATGTCGCCAGCTAAGTCCACGTTCCTATTGCACAGGGCATAGGTGACTATCTAGGTGCACTAAGCCATGATACTCCGCTTATTGGTTAATAACACTCTCGTTATCTGTTTTCGGGAGTTAGAAGAGGAGAACAGCGATACGAGGCATCATGCTAGAAACTAATCATAGTAGTGTCCTTGTAGACAATTCTACAGGTGCAATGACAACACAGCTTCAGGCCTAGCTGAAGCTGTTCCTACTGTCCTGCCTCGGAGCGTTGTTATAATGCCGTTACGGCTGACAATACCACAGATAATGTTAAAAAAAAACACTAGATAGGTCGTAATTATCGAAATGTTCGTGCATTCGGGCGATATTCTGATACTCCGCTGTCTTCCTGTTGGCGCGATAATAAAAAAAGCACGCCAATGATAGGCCCGCTTCGGTTAATTGCTTAGACTTTTATGAAATGTAACTGCTAGCTTTTTTAATATATATGTTACGGTACATATTGAGGCGCTGAGATTAGTCGTAAGGAAGATGCTGGTTGGGAAGATACAACACGTTTTCTTTAAAAGCCTTCTGCAGGCTTGAGGGACTGCCCTAGCTGGTTGTCCTGGCCCTTCATGTCCATCAAATTAATATAAAAATAAAATAGGTAATCTCTTGTAGCGTGCAATATATATATATATATATATATATATATATATGCTGATTATTTGAAGTTATATGGTCGACTCAGGAAATGAAAGTGATCGTTGATTTCTTCAAAGAGTGGGACTCTATATCAAACAGCATGAACCAACCACAATATGGTTATCTCAGTCTGGCAATGTATAGTCTCGAGTTCTTTCTGTCAGTTAAACGGTGTTGCTATTCCAACTTAATAGAGCAAAGGATGTTGGACTTACAATGATTTATCGATTTCGGTCTCCACATAAATCCGATAATCAGGTCAGCGTCAGTGACCATTAGTTTAACTCTTAGACTATTTGCCATTAAAAACTAACGTTTATAAATATTTGCATTGTTGTGAATTATCTTATATATGGACTACCTTATACATATGACGAAACATGTAGGTCGGACATACGCAGAAACGGCTTAAAATCGCTTGTTTAAAATTGTTGCGCATCCATAGGATTGCTTTTCAATTTGGAACTGATGTAATAATTTGTTTCTCTTGGGACTTGAATTGCGTTCCAACACCGTACATATTTTCGGCTCTGCACATCTGGGCACACTTCTGTCAAAAGTCGTGATGATTCTGCAAAAGGCAGAGGACGGCTTCACGAAATCGCAATCGTTATCAGTGAGTACCCCGAATGTGAGAATTATCAGTCAATGTTCCGTTACACATGTCTGATGCTCTGCCAAGGTAAATAACGACCAAATAGTGAATATCATATCTGCGAAGTCGTGGAGGAATATAAGTGCACGACGTGAGAGTTCAGTTGTCGAAATCACATCACGGCAGGGGTTGGCAGAACACCGCAAAGTGCGTTGCACCTTGACATGACAGAAAGTCGATAACCGAGGCGATTTTTTCTGTGTGATTCCGAACAAGGATGTTGGTGCAATATTGAGGTCAAAAATAGCTATAGCCGTATCGTAGATAAAGCTCATTTCTCAATATTTGTATACGGTACTAAAAACTTAGCTGAAATTCTCGAGCTGGGCTCGCCCAACGACTCTCGGGTAGAGTCCCCTAGTATATGAATGAATTGACATACTATAGTTCTCTGTCAGTCTAATCGCTTACCTGATTATTACACGCATAGGCCCAGAAAGTGGACTGCCGAGGGTGAACCTGGACAACACCACAAGATCATCGGCAAAGAGAAACACACATCATCTTGTGCATGCTGATTCTTAATGATATCGGGCAAGTCTCTAAGGACTTGAGAGAAGAGCCAGGGACTGAGTTAGTTACCCTACGCCAGATAAATGGTTTGACAGAACGTTTTCAGTATTGCGACATCACTATCTCTGGAACTTGGTTCACTTGGACCAAGAGGTGCGCCTACCTGGCGAAGTTTAAACAGGATTTGAGCTCGTTGCGCCGTGTCCAAATGGCTCCATAAAACATGAAAAATAGTAATGAGATTGAGAGTAGATCAAATTTATTCACCATGTTGGAATTGATCAGTTGTGTCATTGCGTAATATTATTGACGTGTCATCTCGCTATCCCGTTGTAGTTATTACGGTAATTCAATAGTGGGGTGTGAAGTCTACTTTTGAAGCTGTGAGAGACAAGAATCCCTCATATTCCATTGTTCTGCATAGAGATATGGTATGCGCCACCAATAATTGCTTAACGTACGGCCTGTTGTTTTTGGGTACCGATAGATACGGGTCTAAAACATACTTGTGAGTTTTGGTAAATTCTATCTAATGAAATGCACCAGAAATTCCTGACGTTTATTCTTGTTTTGCACATTAATTGTATCGGCCCCGAGACCACCTGAGTAACTAACTAATTTTCAATAGAAACTTTCAAATTGGATAAAGTTTCACTAAGGTGAGCGGCACCTTTGCGAAGCCAGTTTTAGTGCTTACTTCGAAAGCGCAACGCTTCCCTTTAGAACAAAATATTTTGCACCGCACTCTCCATTATATATATATAGCATATTCATGAATCGGCTTCCGCTTACTTGGTCATGCCTTTACAATTATAAATGTTTTACGTAATCCTCGTCGCACTCTTAATTAAACCGAAACCTGTCTAAGTGACCGTACTGATTGAGTTCACTGGCCTACCTGGAATATTTATCTCAACACAAATGGCGACAATATTATTCGCTCGCATCGTTTGTTAGTGTAAATTCTATTGAAGCAATTTTTAGTTGGAATGCCGTTCGCTGCGCACCACCATCGTTGATATAAGAACGAAGAAGCGGAGTGAGACAACTCTATGTTTGGACCTGTTCCAAAAGAAATTAACTCGCTAGAGTCTACAACGAGCCAATTGGGGGAACGGAACCAAGGTCAATATCAGTGTCGGCTCTATGCATTTGAGGACTTTTTTTTAAATGAACACTACGTTACTCCAAAGGTATGCACGAAGTTTCCAATTTGGTACATGGTGATGCTTATTCTGAGAATGATTTAGATTTCTTTCAGAACTCCATTGGTTGTCATAATACATATGTATCATCGTTTGCTCACAAGACGAGTCTGCCAAAATAAACGCTTAATTTCTTGTATGGAAAGCTAAGGATAGTTGGGTAATGAGTTTCGTTCTGCCAATTCCTGAGATTTGATTTTTTCCAGTGTGATCAAAATAGCGACTGATTATCTCGAAAACGTTGGAGGGATAAATCGGAGAAGGAAAGTTATCCATCTTTTCTTATTATATCTATTGTGTTTTCCACTGATGGGGGGTGAAAAGTTAAATATAATGTCTTAATCAAAAAGTTCGTTTTTTTCAAATAGAAAAATAGTCCGAATTTGGTACCAATCGGTAGCCCTCGTGTAGATAGCAAAATCGATAGTTTCGCGAATTCGCACGATTCTAGTAAAAAACAACCAAAACGGGAGCAGGTGTTCTGATGCTGCGATGGGATGCTGAGAATCATGTTCTCTTGTGCTCGCTATGTCTATCTCCAGGGGACATATCATATTTTTATTTGTGACTTTCAACTTCAGCCATTTTCAGTTCCTAACAAAAGCTCCCAAGAAAATAATGGGGTCGGCATATAACGTCAAGTCATATATCCGTTGGTATACATGGCTACTGTGCGCGTCTTGGCAAGGTAACCTATTTGGAGACTATTATCGCTTGACAATATTGCTGGAAGGGTTATATAAACTTAATGAAGTTTTGTCAATTTCATTTCAAGTCATTATTGAACATCGTAGTAACTAAGTAAAATTACTTTATATGTCTTCCTTGGCCATTCTCAGTTCAGACAAGATCTATCGAAGGAGCTGTATCAAATTTACTTCCCATAGATAATCCAGCGACAGTGAGAGAGATGATGCGGCTCTGTGAAATGTCGTCAACCGAAGAGGTTGAACCACTCTCGCGACAAGCTCCAAAAGTAAAGTTCTAGCAGAGCACGTACGTTACTCCTAAAAGCGCTGAAGCTGTGTGTGCGGCACAAGTTTTTAATGATATATTTCCCCATTCTGTGCACGTGGTCTATGTGAATGTGCATACCGGATGAGAACCAAAACTAACGGCATGGAACATAACCGTTTTGTCGCGTGTACCTTAGCAATTCTGGATGTAATAATTTTGTTACATCTGATTGTGAGTGTAGTCGCAGAACGGAACTAACATCGAAGATGGCTCGTGTCGTCCATCATGGTAATGATATCAGGAAGAAAAAAATAATAATTCATTATATATATGTATGCATGATGTACGATAATTTTCCATGGATTTTCCATCTGCTTGTTGAATAACTACATACCAACTAATAATAAGACTCGAACTGATATCAACTCAACCGAAATATGCATAGCATTAATAATAATTATAATAATACTAAAATGTCTGTTGACACATGGCGCACGCGTCATCACACTAAGAAAAAGGCCTATAGAATTAGATTTAAATAACATAAATCGCATATCTAATAGAATGATAAATAATAATAATGTTCAATGACTGTCTTGTGCGTTAAATCTGCTTGAAAAGTCTGATCGTGTTGAGGAGACACAAGTCTACACAAGGGGCAACGAGTTTAAGAACTGCAGATTTAATGTATGTGAGGATACGAAGCGTAAAGGGTCGATTTCACTGTGAATGCATAATTAAGAGTCAGCATGCGGCACAAGTGTCGAATGGTTATTGGCGCGTTCAGCTTGTTTTTGCTCTCGTATTCTGTCAAAGGCGAACAGGGGAAAAAAAGAAAACATTTCAAAGTTGTTCAACATTTCGCGTCGTTTCTTCATTGTTCATGTGACCGTGGCGGCAGCCGGCGTGGCTACATGGAAAATATTCACGAGGGTGAAGTCTCTCTCAGCTCGACTTCGTAACGAGAAATCCGTAAAAATGGCGACGTGGAGAATTTAAAGTTGTGCCCACTTCTTCGTTTACCAGCAATGCATTTTCAATAAGCCAAAAAAACAGTCACAGCCAAAAAGCGAAAACAGTCACAGAAACAACAGAGCTACTGCAGTTGTCCCACCAAGCAAGAAACTACGGATGGAAGTGCACCGATATATATATATATATATATGTGTGTGTGTGTACGCCTTTTCATGACATTCTTATCATATGATCCAGATGACACCAGGCTCAAAATGAGCATCATTCTTTAGTGTTGATTACTGAAGTATGATGATCATCTACTGCTATGGAGCTCCGTTTCGGGATTGCGGTAAGGGACGCCAGCCATTGTGATGGTGGGTCAGATTCAACTGTAATATTCTTAGGCTTATCGATTAATTTATTTCATTTAATAAATTTCATTTCATTTCTAAATCTAACTGACCATGCATCTCCTCCAGTAACTCTAATACTCATGGCGGCTCGAGTTAAGTTAGATTAGGAGCTATTTTATGTATATGGGAGTAAGTTCCGTTTGTCCACGGTCAAAGAGCCTCGTCTACCCACAACACTGGACAAGGGCCGTATTATCAAATTTGTCTGACCGTTTTTTCTGTGAACCTGCCCCTCTACGCTGCCAAGTGGCTAAATGATACGGCGGAAAACGGCCTACCTTAGACCGCCCATCAAATGTTTCCACCTATTTGCCACTTATACGATGCTTCTTGGTTAGAGGCACAGGCTAAACAGACTTTAATGAGGTAAACGGTGGCGCTTAATGGGAGACGGTTCATCGTCGCATCCCACACCAGGAGCACATGTACAACAGCTGTTCGTTCGATCATCCTTATTCAGTTTCCCTTCTGCGATGCTCGTCGCCTCTATATGTTAATACAGTGCCAGCCTTTTGCCATAGAACTGATGACAAGTGACTTTTTGTTGCCATTATTTGTATACACTTAGCTAACTCTTTGTGCTTTTGCGACAACAATCCTAATATCCAAACGTCCACTTGGAGTTGTCTGCCCGTAAGTGGAATTTCTTTCATCGCCGAGCAAATCAATTCTTCAAAAGTGTATTGAGAGGATCTATCTATTTTTATACATTTGCATGTACGGGAATGGCGTTGTACTCCGATAGTCATCACAACGTGAAATGCCCCTACGAGTAATGTCCGGGGAACAGCAGCTAGTTATAACAACTTAACTTTACTAATCACTTATTCTGACCACCACTATCACTACCACAACTATAATAATAGTAATCCACTTCCACACTTTTCCTCGACCGCGCGTGATGCTTCCTCAAAATTAGCTGAAGGGGACATAATCGGTGCAGATTGTATTCTTTGTTCTACAGATACCCTCCCCATAGCGGACTATGTTTGTGCTGATTTGTGCTGCCATATGCCCCCGTGTTTGATTTGACTTTCCTAGCTCAGCCGAGTTCTGCGATGTTTCATGCCCTCGGCCTCTTCGGGATTTATTATCCCCCGACTTAGCAGACATGGCAACAAGACTAGGAGTCGCACTAGCTGCAGTTGTTGATATGATAAGATCAGAATCCGTCCCAGAAATTTAACCTGTCTTATTTGGTGCTCGCCTTTTCGAATTTCCAAAAAAGATAAGTCAATTCGGCTTATCGCTCGTTCGTAGACCTGGATTGCAACAAACTTTTCCTGTAGATCTTTTAGGGAGAATATTGCTACAGACTTGGGACCTCGCCGGCTTGGTCTTGGAACATAGCATATCAAGCCCTTCTATCTTGGTGAAACTTCATTTTCGCAAGGCTTTTAACTCATTGCGTCTTAAGGTAATGCTTTAAGCAGTCGGAGATCATGTGCCTAGATTTGATGCACTTGTCAGTTTGCTTCTCGGATGCAGCAAGGTTAGCAGCGAAATCTTCGAAATCTTAGGATGCCCATTGCTCACCGATGGATTTCATCCTCGCTTAGAGTTACATTACGAAATACTTTGAGTTACGCTGGAAAACAAGGGCTTGTTTTTAATCACAAACTCGTTGCCTGTTGTAGGAGTTATACATATACTCTGAAGTTGTGGTATGTCAGAAGAACTTGACTTACTCAATGATCAATGTGTGGAGTCTATCTTCTCTACTAAACATTCAATTTTGTCTGGCTGTACCAAAACAAGCAAGCTGAATCTCTTCCAATTTCAATGGGCGGTCTATGCAGACAACGCCGCTGACTCTTCTAACAACAGAAAGTACGCTATATTAATGAAACAAGATTACTTTAGGCCTGTGGCCTTCGAAAGTCCAGGAGGACTAGGAGTTCAGTCTTCAAATATTGACATTCATTGGGAGAGAGGTTATCCTCCCTTACAGGAGATCCTCGCGAAGGAGAATTTTTAATACAAATATTTTTTATACATGTACAAATAAGCAGTCCAATCTTTATTTTGGTATGCTTAGAGACTGGGGCCATGGGCTATCCATTTAAGAGGAGCCTTCAACTTTGGTGAATGTGACCCCTCTTAATTGTTAATACACGTTCGCTCTGTTTTCCGTACATTAGTTAGTTTAAAAGGATAATTAAATGATCGTGACGTCTATTTTATATACATTTTAGTAAGATGACAATTGGTGTGCATGTAATTTGTATTGTGCTCGCTATCAATAGTTAATGAGAGTAAATTTCGATTATGGCATGCTGTGCTTCAGCATTTGAATGTGTACATTGCTACTTCAGTTACCAGATCAGCCTCAATTTTTTCCGAAACTTGATACTTTTGTTGATACGCGAAATCTCATCTTTATATCTTGCAACCGCAAAATATCATTTACTACCCTGTAGACTGTTTGAGCTTTGAAGATATCGGGAATGTGGCTACGAATTCAAAACGAGGGAAAATAGCTTGGAAAGATCCCTCAACGAAAAAGAGAAAAATGAACAACCTGTTTGTCGACTTCAGACTTAGGCTTTCGGTCAGGCAGATAGAGACAGAAGGTGGAAGCCTTTAACTTTGGTCGTAGTGCAATTGAACTCTCAAAGTATATCTACATACGCGAACCCAATCAGTTGTTACTTCAAACAGTACTTCAAAAGCAATGTTAGTTGTACTAGGAGTAGCGCCAACAACCAGTTGGAGTTGTTACTTGTATTTGTACCCGCCCCCCCTTAAAGTTGCATGAGAGATTTGATTATTCATGCAGATGATTGCAATCTCATAATGATGGTAAATGGTAAATGTTTATTGGTTTATTAAAGGAGCTGCAATTTTACAATGCTTAAGCTCTCTTATATGTCACACAGCGGGGTGTGACAATTGATAGTGACAATTTCTGAGAAACTGACATAAGAATGATGACATAAGGTCTCGCGATCATCTCAAAACAATAAGAAATTGTTTATCAACGGACCTGAAGCATATGTATTGTATATGTGTCAAGGCACCAAGGAAACAAACCAGATAACTAAATTTATATTGCATTAACGAAGCGATAAATGAAAAAAAAACTTAATGAACTTCAATATTTCTAATATATTCAAGATTAAACCAGACTAATTCATTATTCATTCCATATTTATTAATTGGCTACGGTTATGTAGATTGTCCATTTAGTGGGCCACAATGTCCATTTCATGGGGGACTAGGTTATTTGTCTGGTCTATAAGAAGCGGATGGACAGTTTTATGATTTTCAATAACAAAGATTTGAGTGCCAGGACAATTACAGTTATAGGTTAGGTAGGCCACAGAATTAGGCCATACAACTTTCTGGCCAACTCGTGGGTCCTTTCGCCTACAGAAACAACAGCTGAAGTATTCAATTTAATAACAACACTCGTGGTAAACTAAACTGTTTTTCGAGCTGACCCTCAGCTGTTCCCCTATCTGACAGGCCTCAGCTCTTAACTTTTAGGTATTACTATGAGGACCTGTCGAGGCCACCTTTGCTTATTCTCTTCCTTACGCGTACCTGGCAAGAATCTTCAGATAAAGAAAGATAATAAAGAACTCCAAAGATTCTCCGCAGCGTCTGACACTCTTGGTACACTAGAACGCATCTGAAAGATAGAAGTGTGGCGAATAGTCGGAATTTGTCCTCCTGTCGAGGCAAAACAAACATCAAAGTGATAATTCAAGGAACAAATGTTTTAAAAACTTTCTTATTTTTGACCTGAAATAACTACAACAGATCTCATCATTCATAATTGGTTTTATTTTTCACTATTTAGATGATGAGTAGGTATGATAACCTTACAATTCCGTATATCATATACTTCATCATACTAGTGCCACTCGTTCTTTGAGATTCAAACTAACTTCCAAGAAAAAGGAGGATAACATTATTCTTTATCAAAACAGTTCTTGCTAAGAATTATGTGACCTAAAAACAAACTCAAGACTACTTTCTGTAACGTGTTATGAAAACAAAACTGTAAATACATAATGATGATATGTATGACTTAATGTGATTTGAAATGAAACCACCGTAAGAACTACGGGAACATTCAAACACAAATAACTCACATCGATGACCTTGAAGACCCCATAAAGGCTACTGAGAAGGTTTCGCTACTCACGATAAGTATAACTCTAGGCTAGGTGGTCGTGGATTAGTAGTTACAGGCGCTTCTGGAATAATTCCGCACCCCAGTTGCCACTCACCATTATTGGTTCTTCGCCCCCTGACAAATTCTAAATGTTTCACCTCGCACCAACTTTCCGTCAATTGCACTGATCATAATAAATCAGTTGTGCCTCTAAATACTAAGGAATCCAGCACGATGGTTGATGTTATCAAATAGTGTACAGCCTGCTTTCAGTCTCTGTCCTTGAATTCAAAGGAAGAAATCAACATTGAAATAGGGCCCAGGGGGTTCTCGGCATTAGCTGTTCTATTGCTCTATGTCGTGAAATCAGGGAACGGCTTCTCTCAGACGCAGTGAATCACATTCTCTATACTCTGACGATATATGAAAGTGAATGATCGCTCAAACAACGTATACATATGCTTGTTACCAAGCGACATTGTACAGCATTAATATAGCTCTAATCAACTGCACTTCATATTTCGTGTAGATAAGAAGTTAAAAACACACACACTGTGTAGCTCTGACGACATAACGGCAGCAACATAGCAAGTACGCTATCGCTCGAGAACACACAATAACAACGTCGAAATAACTAACAAATAAGTAAGTCAATAACCAACAAGTTGCGGATTATATCAAATAAACTGATAATTTAAAGTTGGAGACGTATTATAGATTCATGCAAGAGAAATTTAATTACTGGCTAGGTGTCATACGAGGTCGGTTTAATTTAACGATGCCATAGGCTTGCACATCGATATTGCTAGAGCCATGCGCCGGGTACAGCCGCTCGCACGGTCTCCTCGCCACTATGTTCCTCGACTCAGGAATCCCAACGCTACGAAAACAAGCTACTAACTCATCTTAAAGCATACAACGAACTGGTCTATCGTGGCGTAAGGCGGCCAGTGTACGTTCGGTATCGCTACCACTACAGGCAGACCAGAAACATCTTAGATTTATTTTTAGTAAAAATAAGGAAACAAGCAAATTGTAGCCGCTTTACAAACATAGAAACATTCACACCAGTGATATAACGCACAAAAATACCAAGAATCGGCCAATCAACTCGTCTGACATAATGGTTTACATGAGACAGAATCGAAGCACAGAAATGGAATAGAGTGAGAGCGCAACCGCATTAAAGGGAGAAATAAGAAAATAACAGAAAGACCGGGATAGAGATATTTATAGAAAATGCTATAAAAAATAAACCAATATATAACAGAATCCAAATTATGTTTCTGTAAAAGCAAAAATGGAACATCTTTATAAAGCAAATTCAGTCTTTTCATTAAGGGCTAGTGTGGCAGAAAGCCGGACATCTAGATCTTAACCATCGTCTGTGGGTTAAGGGCAACCATCCCCTTCGACCACTTGATCATTGAGAGAAGTGTACTGCAAGATGATGATGCAGCGTACGCAAAATGCTGTTCAGGCCCCTTGAATACGAGCTTGATAGGATCAATGCACATATTGCATAGACATACTCTGATGTTCTAAATACGCCACGAACGAAGTCGGAGATCCTATTTACCGATTTAGACCCGACCCTTCCCCCAAGGTAGAGCCCAGAAAGAGAGAGAGAGAGAGTATGGCCTCATGTATAATAGTATGGGTCCATGTCTTGCAAACACTTTTAGACTCTGTGCATATGACAGCAACTTACATGCTTTAATTTGCGGCCAAAGCCTTTCTGTACGCTAGTCTTTATTTCCGCTTACTGCTGATGTTGTGTATTAAAATGAATCGGTCTGCACATCATTTGCGCCATGATTTTGCAACGAAGAGTGGTTGGTTAGTAATCGGCCTTTTGATGAATGGATTGTGTGACGATACGCATCACTATTATAAATTATGCACATCGTGCAATCAAAGCTCCTTAGTTCATCTCGTCCGTCTCTAGTGAACGTTGAAAAATAAAACTCAATGGCAATATCAGACTCATCGTTTCTTTTACAAATATGCATCTTTGTCGTACGCGTTCTGCTGCATAGTAATTGAACATTCCAACAAACATGTCTTCACCTATTTTTGTGGTCCGCTTTAGCTGTGTCAGCTATATTTTTTCATTCATTCAACTTGCCAACTGATGGACTGTTGATAGTCAACTCCGCATTTACGTTTAACTCTGCGTATGAACTTAGGCTGCATTTTCTCAAAAAGAGTCATATCTTCCTTTTTACAGAATCTCATGTTACACACGCGTACATAAACACCATCACAACAGTGATTTATACAAGTATTCCATGTATGTAGGTGGGGATTTGAGTGCAAAATTTCATAAGATCCAGCAGCAGATGACAGCGAACGCTTTTGTGAAAAAAAGTGCCTAACCTGCTCTCACTGAACCTTACTGTTGCCGCCCATCAACGTATCTTCAGATCGTTTACTGTTTCCAGTTTGGTCAGACTTTCACCAATTAGTTTATGATTCCCACCACCATTTATTTTACCTAGTTGTATTATTATAGCGCATTTTCAGTACCCCATTGTCGTGGACCAAACGCAGAATATATACCAGTATGTTGCAATTTGTTTCAGTCCTCGGTATCTTTAACTGATATTAGAACATGTTATCCGCCTACTGCTCTATAATAATAATAAAAATAATGCTGTTTGTATATATTCACTATATATGTTTTTTCACAAGATATTTACCGAGGTCATGGAAGTGTCGAAACGAAACACTTCCTATATGTGTCCCATATATATATATATATTAGAAATAACTGCATCAATATCGATGTTAATGGTAAGCCTACTTCTACACTCGTCCCCCTATTACAATTATTATTACCATCATATTTACTTACCCAGAAAAAAACTGATCCAACAAGCTTCCAGTAGTATCCTTACGAAGTGGTTAAATATTATACACCGTTCTAAACAAAAGCAGTAGCAGGATGCGCACCCTCACTTGCACTGTTCATCTGTTGAGTGTCCTTCGACTTTTCGTTATAACGAAAGGGGCGGCTTATTGCTAAAGCGAAGAGCATCACAATAAACTAACCCACGTATATCTATGACAAGTTTTCAGTGTGATCGCAGTCGCGCGTTTCTTCAGAAGTTCCCCTCGCCAACGGGTGCTTCCCTCTCTTACAATTCTTCTCTACATGGGGCGTTCTTTACTTTGCCACGGTCATCTACGACAGACTAAATTGCTGGATATAGTAACAGTTGCAGAACAGACCAAGACGAAATAGCGAATACGCCGCCACAAGCAAAGGAAGGATGCATCAGAAAAAAGCGTTGAGGCGACTCGCCTTGAATAAAAGTCTCTGTCTGTGTGTCTGTGTGCTTTGTTTGTGTGGATGATGTTGCTTAGGAAGGCAACAATGCATTTTCCCCTTTCCGACATCCGGCATTCGGTGCTGCTGGTTTTTCATAGCCGCCGAAATGGCGGCCATGTCCCTAAATATATGAAATGGGTATTTTCTTCGTTTGTCATTGGCTCTCGTTTCAAAACGTCGTTCGCTCGCTTATAGGGTCCACCAAGATAATTAATCAATCTGTTCGATGCGCATTTCATCAATCTGCGCCGATATTTGATTCAAGTGCTTGGCATCCTTTTGGTTATCTGGTTGAGACACGTGAGTTATTGGGATAATCACTCAGCATATCATCCTTCGTGATAAAAGTGGGAGAGAGTGAAGAATGAGTGAAGACGAAGTGGACAGGCAACTTTTCAAATTTTACCTAACTATTTTGTTCACTTCCCTTCATTAAACGTCATGACGTCCGTCAGTTGGTCCGACAGTTACGTCAAATCACATTTTTAACGTTTTTTAGGGGAATTTTCTGCCAAACATTTGTTGAAAACATTTTAGCACCGCATCTACTTTGTCATGTTTTTTATGTGCAAACAAGATGAAGAGCTGTAAGGCGTCTATATTTTTAAATTACAAACAATTAGTAGTAATACAGCAATAAATGCATACAAGAATCCAAGATATTCTTCATGATTACTTAACTCACGATAACTTACTTCTTAAGATTCCAATCAGAAACAAGAACAATGTCAAAAATAGTGTTCGCTTCGTCGCCACACGTCTACTGATAGACCCTTCTCAATGAAAGTGATTTGTATTGTAGACATGCATGATGTGAGATTAACTATAACACAAAACGGACGCGAGTGTTTTGTTTCTGCGTTTCGCGTTTCTGCCAAGAATAACTAGATAGATGCTTCTGTTTCGGTGTTTTTTTGACCAGGTGATAAATATGAACGGGCTGTGTGCCTTGCTTGTGCCAACCACTCAACAACTAATGCGAGAGCTGTGTGGTCACTTGTATCGTAACGACAGACGAATTTAGGCCCAGTTAGCCTATTACTTGTTCCGTAGATTGTCTGTGGTCTTAATGGATTGCTAGGTAGAAGGGACATATGACTTGGGTTCAATTCCTTCTGCCAGAAGCTTTGGAGAATTGTTGGATTTCGTTATCATCTCTCTTTATCTGCGGATTCTTGTTGCCAGCTATGAGTGAGGTTGAAGAATAAACAAAAAGTGGCCCCAGCAGTCCTCGTAGTAATACCTAAAGACTCAGCACTAAGGCCTGTCATATGTGGGAATAGCTGAAAGTCATCTCAAAGAATGTTTTTAGTGAACAGTATCGCGTCAGTTAAATGAGCCTCGCTTATCGCATGAGATGGCTCATCACCCGAATTGCATTATAATACCATTTTTTTTTATAACCGACTCTCTTCTGTGGCAAGCCGGTTGCGTTGTGTAGTAGCATCGCCCCGAAGGCCCGCCAGGAGGGAGGTTCATGCTAGCAGTAATAGTGTTGATCAAGAAGGTAATAGACGCGAATTCGAAACCGGTGTTAGGTATTGAGGCGGGTTCATATATGACACGAGTTCCCTACTTATAAGAGAGCTTAAGCACTATGAAATTGCAGAAACCACTAAATATTTACCTTACCTTACTAGACGAACCCTGTAGTGCTTCCAAGTGGCTGAGGATCAAGCGGTAGTCAACTTAAGGGAGACGAGACTGAGGGTCAGTTGTAGGTTGGAAAATCTTTAAGTCACCAATTAATAATTACCTTTAATTCAACCTTTAGGCTCCATAAACCATAATTTCTTTCCCATACCGCATGTAACCTCTGCTGGAACATGCTACAGTTCATATTATATAATGACAATGGTTGCTATTTCGTTGAAATCACACTAACCGACATGTATATATATATATATATATATTATCGATGAAGTATAGTACCGGTTGATTTGGTCAGCCGAATTCAAAGTGACAAGCTTCACTTTACTGAGTGCTCCGTTTCTAATATTATTATAACTCAGATTTTGTTTGACTTGGATCTATGCACGTCATCGGTGCATGGAATTTAGTACAGCGTAGAGTGTATTTTGAAAGAGTCTGCGATACTATGAATAATATATGCAAACTAAGTTTATCTATTGTGATAATTAGCGATTCTAATCTCCCTCGCTATTTTTTCTAGCTCAAGGGAGGCTATTTTTGTAACTGTTTATCCTAGAAATTGTTTGCATCAACTACTAACAGAGAGATATAGACAAGTTTGCAGTATGAATAATAATGATCAACTAAGTCATAATAGCGTAAGATTATCGAAGAGCAACATTTACTTTTGTCCCGGAGGCAATCTCACTTTTGCTTTATCATTAAGCGACAATTTGTTGACTCTATGGAGAAACAAGGACAAGCTTTGCTGTGTTCGTACTTTCTAGAAATTTGCTTGTCTTTTTGTTGACGATTGTTTAGCCACTACCCTCTGACAAACAGTTGTAGAGAGCTAATTATTTTTGCAGAAATAGCCCGAGGGCTGCCCTTACACTTGAAAATAAACGTGGTTATAAAAGTGAGAAATCGTGCAGCACAAATTTATATCTCGGAAAACATTCGTAGAGCGGAAAAAGAATCCGTACGAATGTAATATAATGAGAAGCAACTTTGTCAAGAATTTCTCTATAATGCTGATGCACGAATATTGGCCGTTTTGTGATCAGCTTTTTAGATCAAACGCATAGTTCGCGCCCCAGAATGAGCAAAATATTTATGATCAGATACGTCCAATATATTTTTTCATTATCTTCTACAATCAAAAATGCAATCAAAGGACACAAAGTTTCCATTCTCAAAATCATATTGTTCCGCAAATATAAAATCTATATTGTCGTTGAGGTGATACCGGCGCATCGAACAATCAAAAAATTCAAAACCCAACTTTTTCAATTTGTACGCACGAACTAAAGCATTTGACTATCACAGTGTCATGGACGCCTCACATCCGACTTGATTATGTCATTATAATTAATTGTGCTATAGCAGGGCTTATGATATCGAACCATTTTGTAGCAGAATATTTTGAGATCTCGTTTTTACTCCTGTTCATAAGAAAGGAAGCAGGTCAGATGTAGATAATTATAAATTAGTTGTCCAATTTTCCATAGCCTGTATTATATTTGAAAATACAACCTGTGGGTCATATTTTTAGCTATTGAATAAAATATTGCGATCAAATGTGTATAGAATTACACAAAACATGTGTATAGAATTGGTGGACATCCTCTGCGCTCTGCCGAAACAGTGCGCGACTTAGGAGTAATTACCTCAACCACATTGAAATATACTGATCATGTTACGGATGTTGTGCTTCGTGCAACGCGCCGTGCGAACTGCATATTACGTTGTTTCGTAGTGAACGACCCGGCCCTATTTGTTAAACTTTTTAAGATTTATGTTGAACCCATTATGACATATGCAGCGCCAGTATGGTACCCAGGATTAAAACTGGACAAAGAGAGGCGATAAAAAGTGGGGGACAAATTCGGGAAACGCGTCGCTTTTAAATGTCGATGTGCGAGGGAGGAAGTGAATATCATGCCAATACTGACTAAATTTGACAATCTAGATAAGCGTACGTATATTTGTATTGCTAAACATCTTCCCATGCTATGTTTGATCTGACTGTGACGACTACCAGAGCTGGTATAAATGTCTTACCTAAATTCATAGCTAAGAAACAATTTGTGTAAATGACTTATTTCCTTGGAGAGTGTCTCGGGCCCTACGTGAGGGGTGGAAGCTCTTTCACAACATATGACTTCTTCTTCTTGGTAAACACGTGGCAGCCAACTCACATATTGTTAAACCGACCTTTGAAATAAAGCATTAATTATTATTAAATGAACAATGCCACGGATTCACAAACGGGAAATCTATCGCTGTCCATCTAGTCTATATGGTCGAATATATTCGCGTAAGCTATTCGCATAGACACTTGACTGTATTCACTTTCGTTTGTCGATGGTATCCTTACTAAGATGATTATTTTTTACTTTTTGAACACCGGGTAACTGAAACATTTGTAGACTACTTCAGCAAGCCAAAGTTTGTTTACCAATGAATAAATAACAGCCTTAGTAAATACAGCGCTTGTCGTTATGTGTGCCTTATGGAAGTTGTTTACGCTCTACTGTATTCTGTATAATAACACTTTAGACATCAGTAGTAAAATACTCAATCAATCATAACCGTTTACTACTCAAGTCAAATGCGCATGTCTATAATAATTTTAGTAAATAGGTAGATTCGTATATGAATACGGGTTATAAATCCATGTATATTTATTAAAAGCATTAAGTTGACGAAGAAGAACAGAGTTTTCGACAGTAATTGAGGTAAAATGTGGAGCACGTACCCCGTAGCATCGACAGCAGCAGTCATCACCGTTGGGTAGAAGTTTTCTAGTACTCAAAGGGTGGCCTCGAGGCTAACGCATCGCCTAGAGAAACATTCTCGTTCACCGAGACATTCTCGTCATGTATAACACCAAACTCACTTGCTCATAAAATGTACGTAGATAATTTAAAGTTAAACGGTATTTCAGACGCCCACGAAGAAACGTGAGCTACAAAGAGGCGGTCTTAGAAATAGTCCAAAATGTTTATGTTTCTATCCCGTCTTTTCTCTTTTCGAGTTCCTACTTATAGAACCCTAATGGATTAATACTCTCCTCAGTATCAGCCTCAATTCTTCTTGTCGGACAGATCTTTGCTATCTGGTATGATTTCAACCTCTACCAAGCCTCCTCCAGCCTCTGACAGCTTGACTACGTAGCGTCTTGAATCCACGAGCGTCTGTTCTTTGGAATTGCTTTGTTGAAATGCCTTCATCAATCGTATGAATGTGATCGTGATTGTTTTCCGCCATATTGATTTCTTGATGGTGGTGCCATGCCCTATCAAAACCACCTCTAAACAAGAACGAGACGTATCAGGAAGGAAAATGTGTTACGCTGATCCTCAAAACGAATTTGCAGGCCCATCAGCGGCATCCACCAGGTACCTTTGTGTTACAAACGGTTCAGTTTAGACTACAAATGAATACACTTCTAATGGAATACGTGCCACAGATCCCATCCGAACTGCGCCACGAAATAAGGAGGAGTAGCTGTGGTCTGTCGCTGCAACGTCTTCTAACTCTGCGAATCAATATCAGGCGTATCCGTAGAGGGAAGTGAGGCTTGACGCACCGAGTTTCGAGTCCCTATTAATTCCAATCATCTTCTATTGACTATAAAAACGTGGCGTCAAGCCTCGTTCACTAGACGTGTCTTCGGGTAGGTCACCAAATACACTACGTCATAGATTTTGATCTATTGTTGTAAAATAATATCTACACTAATAGTTTATATCTTTAGAAATGCCTGTTTAAAGTCCGAGCGTAGCTAGTTCTCTCCACTCTATCGGGCAGTAGGTGGATCAATAACATAACATAACATTTGCGGTTTATTTCCGGAACTTCAATTTTACAATAATCCATTGCCATTGAGTTTGTTGTTTTGTGTATGCATGAAAGTATATATACATATTCTTTTTTGTATACATATATATATATATATATATATATATATAATGCATATATATATATTTTGATACTCGTTTGCACGTGGTTACGGTTCGGTGCTATTACCACTTTTGGAGCCTGTCATTGGGTTAAGGTCAATAACGGGTGAATGAAATGCCGGCATAGAGTAATTCGGAGCCAGTGGTTGGTATAGAAGCGGTCTTTTATGCGCGGTGAGTCCCTTGTAGTACTCCCAAGCGGCTGAAGATCCGGGGGGAGTTAACTAAAGGTAGGTAAAACTTAGGGTCAGTCGCGAGTTGAAAAATCTTTAACAATATAACGATAATAAATAATCGAAACCGACGTGTATATAATATTGTCGAAAGTGTTTTGGCAAATTTCGCTCTGGAGACTTCGATCTTTAACCAAAATGCTTCTCGCTCCGGCTGGTCAGTAACTACTGACGAATTACGGCTGCCGTCCAACGAAACGATTGATTTGACCAACTACGGCTCACAGTTGGCCAAATTAAAGTGACCAGAAGCGGCAAGAATTAGAGAATCGAAAAGGGCGCTGTGTCCCACCAGAACAACGTTAACCCACGTTATATTTCTTCGATGACCCCGCAAAAATTATTGCGACTTGGCTGATATGTTTTGGTGCACCCAAAACATTCATCGATCCCGAACCTTGCGCCTTCCGATTATCACTTATCTCCAGCGTTACAGAACAGTTTGAATAATCAAACCTTGAGTTCCTTGATAAACGCAAAAATACCTTGGATGATTTCCATGTCCATAGATCTGAGAATTTCTTCCTAGAGAAGAAGTCTGGGTCAGAAGGAAGGGAGGCAGCTTAGAGTCAGCTAATCACGTTATTGCAATTTTCACTTCATGTCCGTACACGAAGGAGAATGTGTGGTGCTCATGGTTGGCCTTGTACACATCTCACCGCCCTAACTGAAGAAATGAGTTACGTGACACCGGGAAGGGTGGTGGGGCTGTTGAACATCGTCAACAACAGCCCCCCCATCCCCCAATATCTCGGAATTTCGACGAAAAATGAATACTGAATATCGCGGAGAGATGGCAGAAAATCATTGAACGGAATGGTACATATTTAGTTGATTAAAAGTCCTTTTTCGGTGACTGTTTAGCGATTGAAATATATTCGATCTTCGCAAGCAGCATGTGATTCCCGCAACGAAAAGACATCTCGTCATGGGAGGCGATCCATCAACCCAGCCAACTTTAGACATCTGTTTCTACCTTGAAGCGCTTCCGACTATATTCCGGGTACGAAAGAACTTCCCAGCCAAGATCGGTTATCGTATGAAGGCTCCTCAAAACAACCGGAGGGCAATGTTACGATATCACTATCAGCCGTATGTTGCCCCCACGGCCGTTTCCTAGAATTTTTTTCGGCTTAATTTGCTAACCTGACTTGTGTACCTTGTATTGTATTGTACCGGCTGCGTCGAACGTTTCACCATGTTTGATCTGTTCATAATCGAGCACCCCCTTCTGATCAGACCAAGAAGGAACAGCTTCAACTTATGACCATGAATGAGTCCAACCACTCCTTTTTGACTTGGAATTGTAGCAGAAGATTTATTTTTGATCTACCGTCAACTGTATACAAAAAAATCCTCCTTGTTTGCCGAGCAAGCAAATAGTGAGGGGGTTGCCAATAGTGTCTTCCTTAAGTAGCTCATGTGACATCCACTTTTCTTTCCTTTTGTGGCACCTTCCCTAGCGCATGTGGACAACGCTTTATAGTTGACTGGACTACTCGCAGCTGAGCAGAAGGAGCTCTCGAATTGACTGGGCCTCATTTTTATTCAAGAGGTTGAGCAATTCGTCGTGTTCGTATGTCTCCTGTGGCCGCCCGGAACCTTTCCCCACACACACACTGAAAGTTGCATGCCAAGTTTCAAGCGTGTTATAACATCTAACGTCAAATAAACAAAGACAGCATTTAACGAAGAGTGAATATACTAAACAGGATAGCAATCGAAAGTATGGTGCATAATAAACGATCACGGCGATTAATTTTTTTAGCAGACTCTCACCGGTTTCCTCATGTGGCAGGACTCAGCTCTTAAAATTTAGGTATTATAATCAGGACCCGTTTGGATCATCTTAGCTTATCTTTTAATCTATCGTAACCGGTAGGAATCGACAGAAAAAATAAGGTTGTCGTTTATAGCAAGCCGGTCGAACAGACCATAAGCGCATCGACAGGGATAATAAAAAGGCTGAATCCTATAACTCGTATTCGTCCTTTTACTGCACTGGTCAGGATTCAACTCTTCTCTTTTATTCAACTCGCGCAGTGGCAACGGATCATTGTTTGCACTCATCGGACGATCGAACAATTACCGATACGAACAAATCTTTCGCAAGATCCACCTGGAGTGTGAGAGGAGGGAACACTCCACCTTTATCTTATGATCGAACAATAGAATCTCATTTGACAGGGGAATTATTGTGGTCAAATATAAAAGTATATATAAAAATTAATGTAATATTATACATATTATTGTTTGATGATATATTCCCATCATAGTGGGTTATACCACCTCCAGGGGGTATCGCAACTGAGCAACACGTGTCCATTCGCAAAGCGGACGGTGTACGTGCGTATTTCCCCGTCACGGCCCGGATATGTCTGTCCTCGACGCGAGCTAGATTCCATCGAACGCGGGGAAGGTTCTCGTCCTTAACTAGACAGACATCTCCCGCAGCAATAACTTTCGGAATGCCCCTCGCTCCCATATTAGCTGATCGCAGCTGTAGGAGGTACTCGCGGTACCACCTGACAGACAATGCTTTGAAATACGTCGTCCGGTTCAACAAGGCGCTGCGCAGTTGTGACGACGATGTTGACGCCATGGATACGTTACCAGGGCCCAGCGCATCCAATAGTGTTAGAGAGACTAGCTCCTGAACCATTGGGCCACCATGCAAAAACTGTGCTGGTGTGAGTGGTAGCGGCAAGTCGGAGTCGGCGGCAGCGTAGGTGATTGGGCGGTTAATCACGACGGCTGCAAGTTCGCACACAATAGTCCGCAGCTCTCGTAGCTGACGAGACCACGACCAATTATATGAGTGTGAGCGACCTTCACCGTGCCAATCGCCGGCTCATAGAGGCCACCATGGAGCGCAGCACGGGGGCCAACGGAATGAATTGCCAACGGATCCTACGCTGCGCCAGCAATTCTCGAATCTCTGGGTTCTTGAACGAGCAGAATAGGGGCTTAATGTCGCTCGCTGCCTTAACAAAGGAGCGACCGTTGTCCGAGATGATATGCGAGCAGCCAGGATGAGCGGTGAGAAATCGTCTTAAGGCGAGATGAGTGTCAGGTGTCGCCATAGTCGCAACGAGCTCGAGATGGATGGCGCGAGTGCATGAACATGTAAACACTTTCGAAGTAACTGACTCATTCGATGTCAAAGATCGGAGGCGCAGGCGCGATGGGCGTGACAGTGATCCGACGTTCAACGGCAGGCAGTGCGGCGTCGAGTTGATCAGCTCGACGAAGTGTCTTGCAGGGACGGTCTTTCTCGGGCGCGTTCAACCAGGCAGGGCCACACCACCATTCCGCGTTAGACTTCAGTTCAGACGCCAAGACTCCCCTGGTCGCAAAGTCACTGATGTTTAGTGGTCCCGGTAGATGATACCACTAAGCAGGTGATGACAAGCCCTGAGTCTCCGTAACCCGGTGGCCTATGAAGACTTTCCATCGGCTCGGCTGTTTCGCGGTACACCAGAAATATGTCGTTGTCGAATCAGTATAATGATAGACTCGTTCGACTGGTACCATGAGCCGCTCAGTAACGAACGCGCGGACTCGGACTGACATGAGTGCGGCCATGAGCTCCAGGCGTGGAAGAGACAACTCCTTGCGCGGCGCCAGCCTATATTTGGTCATTATTAATATACATGAACTATGCCCATCAGCGTAGGTGACTTGAAGGTAGACAGCAAGGGCGTAGGAGGGCTCGGATGCGTCGCCGCAAACAGGAAGAGAGTACGATATAGCTGACCTGCCGACTGGTATGCGTAGATCACGCAGTTCGTCCAGCTCGGCAGCCCATGACGTGAAGTCGCCATGAAGTGGTTCGTCAATGAGATAGTCCCACCGTAGCGTTTCCGACCAAAGGCGCTGGAGCCGGAGCTTGCCGCGCAGGAGATATGGGATCAGCCAACCAATCGGGTCAAACACAGATGCTACAAAACGTAATACGACACGTTTCGTTATACGTCACTGGTGGCCTCGCGGGCGAGTGAAGCAAGTTGAAATCGGAACAGATCCTCCCAGGGAATCCACGCAACTCCCAGCATCTTGAGGATTCCACCCTCCACGACGCAAGTATCAACTGGTGGAATCCCGATGCCCCGAAGACGCTCGATGATCGTTGGAGAGTTTGACTTCCACTTGGCAAACGACAGTCCAGCGGATCCGAACCAGCTGACGACCTTTTCTATGAAGTCTGTAGCTTCGTCCTCTGTCGTGAAACTCCTCACCATGTCGTCATGAGTACAAAGTATCGCTGAGCCTGTGCGTAGCAGACGGGTCCACCCTCTTGAAGATTTAAGGGTGGCGTCACAAAGGAGACAACGGCGCTCGTATCCAAGAACACTCACACTGGAACACGCTTGCCTTCATACATCAGATTGACCGTGGCTGTCATAACTAGGGCCGGCGGCAGAAACGTTCTCGCCGGCGCCACTGCGACAGACTGCGAAGCCTTCTCAGCGGCGGCTCGATGATCAGACTGATCCGACGGCGGGTGCATCGCCGTGTAATGGTCGCAACTTTTGCAAGTCAGACACGCGCGGGGCGGCCCTTGACATTGAACACCCTCTGCGTGACGACGAGCAAAGCAAAGAGCACACCTACCCTGTCGATCAAGTGTATTGCACAGCTGCGCATATGTTAAGTCTCCGTCACATTGAGATGGCCAGTGACTGGACGCACTGCAAAAGAAGCATGGGCGCGCTCGAGGCTGACTCACGGCCGTCGGCCCCATTGTTGCATGACGGTTGTTGCGTGGCGGAAGGCGAGGGGATCACCAGGCCTACTCGCCGCCATGCTGTGAGGTAGACGGCGGTGGATGACGTTGGGACTGCCGCCGATGACGTTGGAGACTCGACGACGATGGCGCCAATATCCTCCCGATATCTTCCCTGCCACCTACGCATTGTACCATCAACACTTGCTCCTTATGCTCCGTATTCCGACGCAAGTATGCAAGCATGCCTTCGATACACTGCGCAGATGCCTTGCCGTTAACATCGGTCGTCTGACTGGCGGCCGATTGGCTACCATTAGGGTCAGCACTTGCAACAAATCTGTCTCGACGTGCGCTCTCCTCAAAGTCGAAGACGATGCTGCTAAGACCAGACAGCTGGCTGATACGTGAGCGCGTACTCAGGAAGCTCTACGCATAGGCTACGCATGGAGAAGATCAACGACTGCAGATGATTTACCAATTGCCGCAGACACTTCATGTCGCCGACGGAATGCACCGTGAGTATCCTCATAACCCTCACCAAAGTACTCTGCCGATCCAGGTCGATGGAGCCGTTGTTGCTATCGAGAAGTTCAAGCGCAACACAATAGTTAGCGTCGTGATGGTGAGTGACTGCACTAAATCTCGGGGCGGTCCCTTGAGCAATCTTGTCAGAGCAATCAACCTCTCCGACCGTAGTGGTGATCCGCCTGTGCATCCAGCTGTCAAATAGACCACGCCAAACTCGATAGTTTGTCGCGTCACCGTCGAATGATTCGGGAGTCGTGTCGAGCGTCGGCGGGCTGGGTAACACAGTCATAGGGGTGGAGATTGATGTGTACTGCACTGCCTGAGCGGTGCAGCCCGCAGAGCCAGCAGGTGAGGCCCTTGACCACCGTTAGCTGAGAGCAAACGCCGGACGCGTCGCAGGCAATTCTCTATGCGCTCAGCAACTTCGTGAGCCGCATCTAGTTCAGCTTCCTCTTCCTCGGGCCGCAGGTCGGTGTGAAGTTGAATTTTGTCATCATGCCCGGTGATTTTCGCCAAACGCGACTCAATGCTGGCTGCTAAATTTAACATTTCGTCACGGTCTGCGGCGCCCCGCGCGGCGTAAAACCCAGCACGGTTTTCTTCATCTCCAAATGCATTTCGTAGCCGCGTTTGCTTAACCCGCAAAATACTTAACCGCTGATAGTGTTAATGCCGTTTCGCACGGGTGTGACCGACTGCGGTTCGGCAGGACCTTCGTTTGGTTCGAGGCTATGTCTGACTGGCATGGTGATTCGGCGGGTTCTCTTTAGTTCAAAACAAGTAGCACGTTTACACACACCAATGAATTGTGTAGCACAAAATCTACACAATGAATCCGCGCTCACAGAACCGATAGATCGATGCGCAAGCACTAGAAGTCTCTTAGGCAAGAGTTCACAACACTCCGAAGCTGGGTAAGCGAAACACTATCTCCGCAAGTCTGCGTAAATTAGCACTTTGTAGAAATCGGACCGAGGATCGCGTTCACTGCGGTGCCCCCGACGACTACAGAAACTAGTATCGCTGCGTGAAAAGGAGATAGCGTGAAGGATAGCATAGAGAGTGATCCTGGTAACACGGCACCAAATTGTCGATTATAGCAAGTCGTTCTTTTACTGCACTGGTCAGAATTCAACTCTTCTCTTTTATTCAACTCGCGCGGCGGCAACGAATCAATGCATTGTTTGCACTCATCAGGCGATAGAACAATTACCAGCGGCGATTCGAACAAATGTTTCACAAAGGTAAAAGGATAAAGAAATCCAAAGATTCTCCAAAGCGTCTGGCAGGATTTCATCCCAAACCATATGTTCCTCCTGTATAGCAGTCCGAGACAGGACCAATATATAAAAAAATCTCCAAATAATCGAAAATTTCTAAAATCAATATGGGATGAATTCGAGTTCATTGCACATGGATTCGAGTTCCCAGGCAGGTAACGGTTTGGATGGAAGTGTTGGTTCCGTTAACCAATACGTGAGTGTTTCGTGCTCAATTCATAAAATTGGACATCCCAAGGAGTGACCTCAGCATGGATAGCATACAGTATAATCGCAAATATGGCACTATCACGGCTGACCGGATTGCCTCAGCTGTTCAGCATCCCTGCACGACGAATATATTAGACCTGGAACAGCTGTGCCTCACACATATGTCCTCAACCAGAACAAAGGTCGTCCGACTCAAACTTTTCGCTATGCCGTGTCCATTTCAGTTTGGGAACACCGTCCGGATTTCCTGATAAACAGGCATCCTCCTCTCGTCCCCTGGGTTCAGTGAATGTTTTGAAAGCTTCCGATCACTCTGACCGCTATCCTTCGCGTGATATCCCTACTCCTCTCAACCCCCCACAATCAGATCAAAACTGGCATCGTGCTAAGAGCTGAATCGTGGTTGAACGACTCAGTTCATGACCGTTAACTCTCACTAAATCTCTCACTGACATTTACAGTGTGTATCGAGATGGGGCCTCCTCTGGGGCTTGTGCTGATATTGGTCAATAAATTTCTTAGGTGTTGCGATGTGGACGTTAAATCCACCGTTGAGGCTATAACCGCCGATTTCCACACAGTTCCTGGGCCCATCAGGTTTCCATGCTGTTAACTTAGTAAGGTCTATGGTGGCGTCGGAAGGGAACGGGTCATTGGTATCGCCTCCGTAGTCGACTATCTGAGTGATGTTAAGCTCATAGTGATTGTGGGGGATTTCACCTTGCTCAATATTGACTGGGCAAACTCGATCACTTTTAACGATCCCTCTGTTAAGGCTGCCTTTGTTAATGCATGCCTCCGAAACGGCCTATCACAATTTGTGGAAGGGCCCACGAGCGTCACTCACAGCGTCTCCGCTCTCATGGATCCGCTTCTTGCTGCCGACTCCGATGTCATAGACTCTCTTTTACTTATGGATCCACCTTTTAAATCATGCCACAAAGCCCGGCGTTTTGAAGTGTTGATCTCCTGCGAACGTGTTACTGAGAGCTCTGGCCTCAATTTTTGGAAAGCTGACTACGCGGCCCTGGAGTCTAGTCTATTCTCAGTATGCTCCAGATTAAAGGAGCACATGGAAAATCTCAGTCGGATGATGGAGAGCGTCGTCAAGAAATTTTTCAAATATGCAAATAGAGGGATTCGTGATCGCAATGACATTGGATGTGATACACTCTCCCTAACTTATGTATCCACCTCCTAAATCTGACCACAAAACATTGCGTTTTGGAATATTTATCACCTGCAAACGTGTTGCTAGAGGAACTCTGACCTCAATGTTTATAAACCGGAATACGCAGCCATGGAGACTAGTGTTTTATCAGTATGCTGGCTCATGTTCCTTGATTCCTGCAGGCGTGTGAACGACATGTATGATCGACTTGTGCTCGATACAATATATGCATTATATTTTCTCAATTTGTACTCCCTTACGACGTACCAGCTTCGGATTAAAACGTTTACCGGTTACCCAAGAACCCATCGCATTCACCATACTTGAGAAGCTCTTAGTTGATCATGGCTTTTTCTCCTAACAGGCAGGAAAATAAGAAGGGGAATTATTCTGGACCTCCAGTGTCACCCGGTGCGGGTCACGAATGGGGCTAGGTACCTGGAGTTTCAGACCGACATCGGTCTAACTGGCAATGCTCACGTCAGGAAGGTGAAACAAAAGGTATGTCAGGTAGCATCCAACATCGCCAGAATCCTTCCCAGGGTGGGAGGCGCCTCGAAGGAAAACCGGCGTTTGTTGGCCTCAGTGGGTTAATCGATGGCTATGTATGCACCCCAGGTTGGACCGACATGGCATTGCGAACCAAGGCCAATAGGAAGCTCCTACGGGATGCTCAAAGGCCACTGGCCATTCGAGCGTGCCGAGCATACAGGACCGTCTTCACAGAGGCCCTTCTCGTCTTGACAGGAATGCTTCCCTGGGATCTTCTGGCGAGCGAGAGAGGAAAACGCTACCTGGATGGTGATCTGGACCTTACGAGAGCTAGGAAGGCCACATTAGACCGTTGGAAAGAGGGTGGACCCAGGTCCAACCAGTCCACGAACTGAAGGGCGCCTGGACCAAATTCATGATCCCGGATCTCCTAAGCTGGTATGATTGCAAGAACGGCTAACTGAGCTACTGGATGGCACAGGTGCTTATCGGCCACGGCCAATTCCAAAAATACCTGCACCGGATAGGTAGGGCCCCCTCGGATATCCGTGCTTTGTGTACCTCTGGAGTTGTAGACGACGTTTCACACACACACTGCTCGAATGTCCTCCTCTCAGTAACTTGGTAAGTACCATGCTGCGCTCCCAGGAGAACTGGGCTGTGGTTCTTATCTGGGTAGATCTTATAATGAAAAAGAAGCATAAGCTGGAGAAAACCAGGCAAAGATCATATAAGTCCCCAGGACAGAATGGTCAGATCGCAGAGTCTGGGAGGGGCGAGGATAGGAAGGCTACGGGGGGGGGGTAGGAGCGGTTCGGCTCTGCTGAGTCTGACGCCCCCACCCAGTGGCCAGTTGTAGGACTGTATGATCCCCCAGATGGAACGGTCGAAGTAATGCTACAAGCTTTCCGAGCCATCTGGGGAGGGGGGGGGGTACGCGGGTTTAGTGCGGGGCCTTTGTGAGTCCCACACTAGTGTTGGTATGGTCCGCCCAACACGTATCCCCCCCTCACCACCACCTTCTTTTTCTATCTTGTACATAAGGGACTGCTGGATGATGCTCAGCACGGTTTTACCAAACATCGCTCCGAGGTGTTCGATAGAGTCTTCTATCCTCGCTGGTTTCTCAAGCTTTGCAGAACTGCTATTGATCCTACGAGCACTGCTTGGACTGAAAACTACCTCACGTGAAATACCCCTTTCCGATGCTTTTTTGTCAAAAACGTTGATTTCTACGTTACTCTGTACAATGGCTTAATTGTTTCCAGGCTCTTGTATTCTTTTGTTGTTTGGAGGCCGTATTTGGTGAAACCAATAGATGTCTTAGAAAGAATCCAAAAAAATTAATTTGCAAGGTCAGTTCTAAGTGTGGAGTAGCCGGAGACTCCATCACTCTCAAGGCTATACGTGCTCTGAAAGATATTTCGGACATTAGCATGTTTCATAAATTATGCAAACTGCGTATGATTGATAGATTCTTTACGTTACATGAAAACAAGTTACGTAGTGGCCAAACTATAGTATTAGTGCACCCGAGGTCGCACGCACTGAGCTCATACGGAATATCTACGCCTGGAAAGAGCCTCACCTGCTAACACTTAAAAATAAAAACTGACAAACTAAATACAGAAACAATCCAGTACGAAAAAAATATTTTCTAAAACTGCTGTAAATGGGGATCCCTTCCCTCTAAATTAAGGAGTGTTTGAATTAATTTATTATAATTAACGCTGTGGCGCTAAGCATACTCCGATTTATTGATTTCGCCTTTGACGCCAATGTTGATGCACTCAAACAAAATCTAAACCGTTTTTCTGAAATTGATTCGTTAAAGAGCCCGTACACATATATAATATATATCGTCAGAGTCGAATTGAAGCAGATGTACGAGATAAATAGGTCAACGGTGATTTAAACTTAGAAATAATAATGTGGTTATTGTTGTACAATGATGACGTCACAGTACAAATCCTTCACAGTCACGTGCACATTCACAAATATAATAGTCTAATACTTATTCCGACTTCCTTATAATTACTCATCAGTTGACATGATTGGCTTATGTACAATTCCATTTCTCTCGCTAACCGCCTGCCGTCAATCTGGGGTTCTTTGCCTAGAGAGATTCGGTCTCTCACCTGTGTTAAGAAATTTGCTTTCGAAATAAAAAAAAAAGGCTAAAATCTTATTTGACCCAAATCCAGTAAACCACTTGTAATTATCTTGTTCAATATGACTTTGTGATATGTTTTGAAGGTATATCACCTCGAAGAACCTTGTGAAATACTTTGGTGATCGCTCTTTTTATCTTATTTTTTAATACGAGAACTTAAGCGTTGTAATATTTCGCAGTTCCGTCAATAAAGAAATAATTGAATTGAATTTAATTTAATTGAACATAGTTTATATTTTAGTGTGTAGCCACCAAAGCCAATTTCGAAAGATGCAGCATTTAAGCCACATAAGTGAGTGACAATTTGTTATTATAGAATCTGTGTCATATCTGTTGTGTTCATTTGTAGCAATGAATATCACATTTTCTTTGTCAATTGTTCCGCGCGGTTTCATTTCACATAAGCTAGAAACAGTTACAAATCGGGACATGCACAGAACGCCGGAAGTGACAGACCGTACACCCGATATTATTATTATTATTATTATAATCACCAAGCAAACAAAGGCGAGAAGAAGAAAGAAGGACCGACAGAATCGGCGTCATCGGTAACTGGTTGACTTGATCATTGAGCTACTGTGTATCACAACAATCAACTGAAAATATCCACGATCTTCAAGGGAAATACAGAGCTTTCGGACCCGAAAATTATCGATTCTCTGAGTAATTGCGTCGTTAGTGTCGTGGATTTATTGCGTAAAGGAAGTCGAAAAAATAGTGAAAAGCGTAGCGCCGTCAGGGTAACTTATATAATAATACCTTAGTTATAAGTGTAGGAAGGTTCTCTATATGTATCGTTTTGTCAGTGGCTAGTAACTTGAATTGTATCATACATTGGTACGGTTGAGAAATAAAGTGTTTTCAATTAAATAAATTCACCAATAATTAAGTCACGGTCATTATGCAATAACAAAAAAATTCGGCTCCATTTGCACTTGTGAACGATTTACGCGCATTTGAATAACTCGTATTATACCGCTGCAAATTATAAGATTTTTAACGCGTGTTTCTGCACATCATTTTGCATATTATGTATTCCGCAAATTGAGGGGACTTTGACACTCCTCTTCGGGATGTTGTAACGCTCTACGGATGAACCTGGCTTACACTCTATTCAACTCTTTGATATATATCTTATAACAAGTTTCCATGCAACATAAAAGTAAACTTTCTGAACGATAAAGCATCCTAAGTTGTGTTTCAAACTCGCGAGGTGAACGCCCTACTTCAATAATATCGAGATCGAAGTAAAAGTAAGGTGTGACAAGTACACCCATGTTTCTCATGAAACTCTTGAAGTTAATAATCACGACGTTGATAAAATAATCATTGGTGCATGACCTAGAACACAAGATAGTGACTTCAGGAATGAACGTTCAGGAGTGGACGAACTTATGGGTGACGCCCTCGGGAAGATCGTTCTTCACGTGAAAAGAAAATCGCCTTAAATTAATTCATTTTCCTTAAGTTATCAGATTCGAGTGAGCTGTTAATTTTAACAGGTCTATCTTATTTTTTACTATATTGCCTCTGTTCGCCTATCTAATGTATTATTTACGATCTTTAAAACTAAGGGTGGACCCTCACAGGATACGTAGTTCTAGCTTTGTCAGTCGAGGGGCAAGCCGAGAATTGGGATCATCTTCAGGAAGTTAATCAATCATAATCCTCAACACTGCTGTACAAGGAAGAGAGTTGCCCTTTTTGGGAGTGAACTCTGCTATGAAATAACGCAAGAGTTCAACGAAAAGCGCATACATTTCGTTACCGGAATGACAACCGCTAAAGAAATCATATCAATATACACCCAAAATCAGGTAATTTCGTTTCCAGAAGTTGCGGACAGTGGAGTTACGAAACAGTTCTTTGTATTCACACAAGGCTTTAAAGCTAATAGCCTTGTGTGTGTGATCAGTTTTAGGAGACGCCCGGAAAACTACCAACTCATCAACAAAGTCAGACTCGGTGCTAAGGAATAGATCAAGATCACAGGTGATGTCAATACAATAATTAATAAAAATTGAAATCCCAACAAATGACAGAGGAGTGTGTAATATTACAGGTGATGTCAATATATTAAGCATAATCACGCAGTCGCTGTAAGAGGTGCCCCGTATTATTTGTAAGGTAGTGTGACACAAAACGTAATATGCCATCATTCAGTAAATATTAACAGCAACTATTTCCATCACACCCTACATAAGAGGCTCAGTCGTAATAGCATTATTGGTGCTATGCTCCTCCATATCAGGACTAACATATCAGGCCACTGTACGCAGTGTCGGTCGGACAGAGCAACTTAACAATATGTTTATATGAAGGGTGTTTTCCTAACTCGAGGAACTATGAGTTGATCTATCGCTGCTTAATACTTAATTAATCTTAACAAAGTAATCACGATAAGCATATACATTGATCATCACGACATATTAGGTTGATTCATAACCAGGATCCTGGCCAAATGGGCACCTCGCGAATCGCTGCTGGAACAAAGAGATTTCCGCGCGTTTTGTTTTGAGAAAAATGTACGCTATTATTCCGAAACGGAATTGACCCTAAAACATACTCTCACGATTTATGAGACCTGGGTCAAATTGCGCATGCAGCTTGACAGGAATCAGCGACGCCAATCTTTGTATTCAGGTGAAATAGCTGAGCCGGAGGCGTGTGAACAAATTCACAGCGATAAAAGAATGTATATTATGGCTATGGATTTCGGAATTATTTCTATCGGCTCCTCCTCCGCAAACCTCTGCCACAGGTCGGATAGTGTGTAAAAGCTTTTTGACAGAGAATCTGGATATGTGGTTTGTCGCGAACAAATGCACGCGTGGCTTCTTCACGACAATAGTCGTCCCCACAAAGGTGCAGTTGTGTTCGACCGAGAAACAATCAAGTTGTGGAGTCAATCACCTAGCCACTAAAATTGGATTGAGTTTAAGCAAGTACGCTGAGAGATAGTATATGGCCTGTCGCACTGAAGTCGTATGAAGGTGTGCAAAAAGCCACCGACCAGATGGCAACGTGTAGTAAATCTCAGGGATCGTACTTAAATACACAAAAAATCTGAGGGGATGAGGCTGAGGACGAGGAGGACTCGCTGGTCCCTTGTACAAGAATTACCGGCTGAGCAGAGGGCCCTCGCGAGCGTGTCGTTAAGGATCGCGAGGAGCGGCTGGCGTCCGGCGGTGTACCGGAATGATAAGCCGTGGTGGTCATTCGCTGCAACAGAGTCTCCGCAACGGATGCAGCTCTGGGCCACAATAATAGGGGCCCCGAGGTGGAGGCCCAGAACCGGAGAGAGTTCGCCGAGGGCTCTGCCAGGGTACGAGGAGGGCAGAGGGTGCAGTCAAGCCTGGAGGGAGTCCCGTTACTGCTTATGGAGGAGATCAGACCACACCCGTTGCCGGCACTGCTTGTCCGGTGGTACCCGGGCGCGGATGCCCGTCTGGTCAAGAACACCTTAACGGGAAGCGGAGAAGTGGAGGAGAACATCGGGGGAGCACGGCGACCGATGTGAGTAAGTCGGCGTAGTTAGCTTAGCGGTGTACGGATCCGAGGCGGACAGTTAGGATAGCCAGCCAGTTCGCCTCGGATCTCGTACACCGCTGCATGCGCGCCGCCGTGAAGGAAGACCGATGGAGGAAGAACCTCTAATGAGCGCCAAGTAGGGACAGTCGGTCGAGCATCACCGAGGCCCTTTCGAGACAACGGCGGAGGAGGGGATCTCGATCCAATTCTATTCAAGAAGCTTACTTTTACTTCAAACTTACGTTTCGTTGTGAAGCCTTGACTTATGATTCCATGGAGTGCAGTGAAGGCACAGAGTTGTGTACACCTGAAGGATGAAAAGCAGAACAACGTTTGCATTGTTTAATCTTCCACTTTATTTGGGGAAATTTGAGTGAACACACAGTTTCACACAGTTATTCCCTTGGACCATTCATTTTATGCCATATCCTTTACGATCTACTCCAGCTAGGTTCTAGCCATCACTTCCTTACCTACTCGCCCGGAAAATATATTTAGATCTCTGTTTTGACACGCAACACCGCCATGAGTTTCTGGGCTTTTCTTAAGAGGGGGAAAGCTCCGTCAAACGCACGGATACCACCAGAGACATTCCAATCTATGAAAGTGAGCCGATCCAGTGCAGGGTTGACGTGGATGCACACAACGCCGCTGCCTAGTAAAACCATCCTCTACTGAGAGTCTATCTCTTCCCTACAGTCGGGACGCCGTAGCGGGAATGCGCGGAGAGAGACTGGTGAAGGAGGAGGCCCCCGTGACAGGCTAGGCAATCTACCCAAGAGGTACCGGCTGCTCTGATGGGGAAGGCTTCTCTCAGTAGCTAGCAGATCCCCCGGTGACATTCTGGCTAGAGCCAGGAGGACGTCGGTCGACACAGTCCTGTACGCCCGGCTCACCCTGATTGCCAGCGTCCGTTGGGCCGACCTCAGCATCCCCTATTCTTCCCCGTACGGGGCGCCAGGTCCGCCCATACCGATGAACCGTAAAGAGCCATAGACTCAGCTACCGATGCCAGTCAGTCTCCTTTTCTGCTCCGACACTCCCCCCACCCTAGGCATCAGGCGCGCTAGGTTCAGGGATACTCGCGCTGCCTTGGCTGTGGCGTACCTGATGTGCGCTACGCCGCTTAGCCTTTGGTCAAGAATGACTCCGAGGTGTTTCGCCTCCCGCCTGATTTCTATCGGGTGACCGTGGAACAGGAGGTTGATCCCTTGCGTCCTCTTCCTGCCTGTTAGGTACACTGCCTCTGCCTTAGCAGGCACAAGCTGGAGATGGTGGGAATCCATCCACTGTACCGCCCTACGTAAGGCTTCATTGGCTGTGCCCTCTAGGGTGTCCTCCGTTCTCGCCGTGACCGTCACTGACAGGTCATCCGCGTAGGCGAGGAGCTCAGCGCCCTCCGACATATCGGTTTTCAGAACCCAGTCATAGGCAAGGTTCCAAAGTACAAGCCCCAGAATCGAACCCTGGGGGACGCCGGCAGTGATCTCGTGCTCCAGACCCCTTGCGAGCAGACCTCACCCTCCCAGGTATGAGGACAGAATCTGTCGGATCCCGTCGGATACTCGCTTTCGCTTCAACACCGTCACGATCACTCCCCAGTTAACCGTGTTAAACGCACCGTATTAGACATCTAAACGCATTTTTAAGGTCCAGTGGGATAAGGGGGTCGAATCTCCGCGTCCTTCGGGTTTTCCCAGATTCCTCCCTGGGTCGCCGTGTGATTCGACGCAGGGCGTCCAGGGCTGACAGCCCTTTCCGAAAGCCGTACTGCGCATCCGACAGCGCCTTTTTCTCCTCGATTTCAGCGGTGAGTCTGCCGAATATGATGTGCTCGAAGAGTTTACCCACCGCTTCAAGGAGGCAAATGGGTCGGTATGCCGCGGGGCCGGTTTGCCCTCCTGGTTTGGGTACCGGGACCAGGTGCGCGCGTTTCCATGCGGCCGGGGATGTACTCTACCGCAGCAACTTGCTCCCCAGTCTCGCGATAGCTACAGGCCAGCGTTTGGCTATCACGCGCGCAACCTCTGGTGGAACCCCATTAGGGCCAGGGGCCTTCCCTGGTCCCAGGCGTGGCATCGCCGTCCTGACTTCCTCGCGGGTCACCTCCGGGATATCCTCACCCGTGGTCTCGGGGAAGGTCTCCCCCTCGCTTGCCGGCTGTGTCGGGAAAAAGTGGAGCACCACCTCTCTCAACTTGTCCGGTGGCAAGGCAGGCGGCTGTCTACGAAGTTTAGCCATGACTATACGGTATGGTCTTTCCCATATGTCTCGCTCAACGGAATCGAGCAGCTCTCCCACTTCTATCTTTTACTCTTTATGATGTGGCCGGTTAAGTCCCTCTTTGCTCGCAGGTACTCCTCCTGGAGCACCCGGAGCCCGTCGGACAGCTCTCTGCCGTGTGGCCCGCTGTTTGCCAGCCTGCTCCGAGACCTCGTGTGCGCCCTTCTCGCCCGCACACAGACTCTCCTTGCTCTAGCTATAGCTTCCTTTCACCAGTATGTCGGCTGGTTAACCCCCCCCGCCCGCGGTCTACCCCCGGCTGCCGCGCAGGCGTTCCTAAGTAGTTCAGTGAGCCCCTCGGTAGTGATCCCTTCCCTGAGCAAACGCCAGCAGCCCGCATCCATATCTCTGCGTAGTGGCCTGCCTTCTAAGTTACGCCACTGCCAGCGGGCCCGACCGGTCAGGCCACGGTCCGGTTGAGCTCCACCGAGAACGGTCAGGACGTACCCATGATCGCCATGTGATTCTTCTTCGAAGACTTCCCACCTGATGGATCCGCCGAGCGCGGCCTCGTTGACAAGAGTGAGGTCCAAGAACGATGCCTGAGCCCCCCCCCCCTGACGAAGGTTGGTGTTCTGCGGCCGTTTAGAGTGGTCAGCCTCCCCTGGGCCATCCACCCCTGCAGGACCTGTGCTCTCCTTGATGTGTATATGCTACCCCATGCCTCTCCTGGCGCGTTGAAGTCGCCCATGACGTACACTTTCCTCCCCCTGCATTCCTCGAGGGCCTCGCTCACCTCATCTAGGTACGTTTTGAAGTCGTCGATGGGGTTTTTGGATGAGAAGTATATAGAGATGAAGGTGCCTGCCCCCTCTATGGCTAATTTACTTACTAGATCTCTATTTTGACAGCTCGATGAGGAGAGCCCCGTTTACAGGTTAAGTAGAGGTGAACCATTTGTATCTCTTTGTAATTCTCCCCTTACTTGTTACTAAGTAAGCTAAGAAGGCAGAGAAGAGTCCCCTTGATGTTGACCGAGAACTTGCTTATGGAATAAGCAGTGGTAAGGTAAAGGTGAAATTTGATTGGTATATTAAAGAAACTGCCACTTTTGCAAAGTTAAGTTCTCTAAAAAAAACACTTTACAAGCATGCCAAGTATAGAGTATGGCTGGACCGCTAACACTCAACGTGACAAGGTGAAGATAGAGGCGGCCAACCACCGTCATATTTAATAGGGTTATTATTTTAAATACAAAACTGTGTCAATCCTTTATAAGATTACTTCTTTTCCTTTTTTCCAACAACAACATGGTTGGTTCAGGTCAAGGCTTACTGTAGGCGATGCCCGCTTGTACTGAACAAGAGAAGATCATTAGCATACAAAATAAGATCCACTTGTAAGGTCCGGAGACACTGTTGGCTACAATATTGTTAAGCGCCAGCTATCCACGCTTAAATCACTTGGAATCGGGAAGCGCTTTGCCGGGATAGACAAAAGCTTATGGCCATCTAACCATTGGCAGTAGTTCCTTGGTCAGGTCAGCAACCTAATGCAGTGTGGAGGTGACACTGGGTCTAGGTAAGGTTATTGTCTCTGCCAGGCGAGAGATAGCCCAGCCAAGTGGTCTGCTGCGGTGGTAGAAACCTTATTCTTGGGAATATTAATGAACCGAACTCCAGAACCTTGTAAAAGTCTTCTAAATCTACCTTCGGGTTCCCGTCCATGAGGGTTACTATGGTTACAATCTTACCTAAAAACCCATGGGTGTTACTATGGTTACAATCGTACCTAAAAACCCAAGAGTGTTAACATGGTTGCAATTGTATCCAAAAAGCCATGGATGTTACTATGGTTACAAACGTACCTAAAAACCCGTGGGTGTTACTATGGTTACAATCGTACCAAAAAACCATGAGTATTAATATGGTTACAATCGTACCTAAAAACCATGAGTATTAATATGGTTACAATCGTACCTAAAAACCATGAGTGTTACTATGGTTACAATCGTACCTAAAAACCCATGAGTGTTACTGTGGTTACAATCGTACCCAAAACACACGAGTGTTACCATGGTTACATTCGTACCAAAAAAACCATGAGTGTTACTATGGTTACAATCTTACCTAAAAACCCATGAGTGGTACCATGGTTACAATCTTACCTAAAAACCATGAGTGTTACTATGGTTACAATCTTACCTAAAAACCATGAGTGTCACTATGGTTACAACCGTACCGAAAACACACGAGTGTTACTATGGTTACAATCGTACCTAAAAACCATGAGTGTTACTATGGTTACAATCGTACCTAAAAACCATGAGTGTTACTATGGTTACAATCTTACCTAAAACCCATGAGTGTTACTATGGCTACAGTACCTAAAAACCATGAGTGTTACTATGGTTACAACCGTACCAAAAACACACGAGTGTTACTATGGTTACAATCGTACCTAAAAGCCATGAGTGTTACTATGGTTACAATCGTACCTAAAAACCATGAGTGTTACCATGGTTACAATCGTACCCAAAACACACGAGTGTTACTATGGTTACAATCGTACCCAAAACACACGAGTGTTACTATGGTTACAATCGTACCTAAAAACCATGAGTGTTACTATGGTTACAATCGAACCTAAAAACCATGAGTGTTACTATGGTTACAACCGTACCAAAAAAACCACGAGTGTTAATACGGTTACAATCGAAACTAAAAAAAACCATGAGTCTTACTATGGTGACAATCTTACCTAAAAAACCATGAGTATTAATATGGTTACAATCGTACCAAAAAAACCATGAGTGTTAATATGGTTACAATCTTACCTAAAAACCATGAGTGTTACTATGGTTACAATCGTACCTAAAAACCCATGAGTGTTACTATGGTTACAATCGTACATAAAAACCCATGAGGGTTACTATTGTTACAATCGTACCCAAAACACACGAGTGTTACCATGGTTACAATCGTACCAAAAAAACCATGAGTATTAATATGGTTACAATCGTACCTAAAAACCCATGAGTGTTACTATGGTTACAATCGTACCAAAAAAACCATGAGTGTTACTATGGTTACAATCGTACCTAAAAACCCATGAGTGTTACTATGGTTACAATCGTACCTAAAAACCCATGAGTGTTACTATGGTTACAATCGTACCAAAAAAACCATGAGTGTTACTATGGTTACAATCGTACCTAAAAACCCATGAGTGTTACTATGATTACAATCGTACCTAAAAACCATGAGTGTTACTATGGTTACAATCTTACCTAAAACACACGAGTGTTACCATGGTTACAATCTTACCTAAAACACACGAGTGTTACCATGGTTACAATCGTACCAAAAAAACCATGACTGTTACTATGGTTACAATCTTACCTAAAAACCATGAGTGTTACTATGGTTACAGTCTTACCTAAAAACCCATGAGTGTTACTATGGTTACAATCGTACCTAAAAACCATGAGTGTTACTATGGTTACAATCTTACCTAAAACCCATGAGTGTTACTATGGTTACAGTACCTAAAAACCATGAGTGTTACTATGGTTACAACCGTACCAAACACACACGAGTGTTACTATGGTTACAATCGTACCTAAAAACCATGAGTGTTACTATGGTTACAATCGTACCCAAAAACCATGAGTGTTACCATGGTTACAATCGTACCCAAAACACACGAGTGTTACTATGGTTACAATCGTACCCAAAACACACGAGTGTTACTATGGTTACAATCGTACCTAAAAACCATGAGTGTTACTATGGTTACAATCGAACCTAAAAACCATGAGTGTTACTATGGTTACAACCGTACCAAAAAAACCACGAGTGTTAATACGGTTACAATCGAAACTAAAAAAAAACATGAGTCTTACTATGGTTACAATCTTACCTAAAAAACCATGAGTGTTACTATGGTTACAATCGTACCTAAAAACCCATGAGTGTTACTATGGTTACAATCGTACATAAAAACCCATGAGGGTTACTATTGTTACAATCGTACCCAAAACACACGAGTGTTACCATGGTTACAATCGTACCAAAAAAACCATGAGTATTAATATGGTTACAATCGTACCTAAAAACCCATGAGTGTTACTATGGTTACAATCGTACCAAAAAAACCATGAGTGTTACTATGGTTACAATCGTACCTAAAAACCCATGAGTGTTACTATGGTTACAATCGTACCTAAAAACCCATGAGTGTTACTATGGTTACAATCGTACCAAAAAAACCATGAGTGTTACTATGGTTACAATCGTACCAGAACGTTCGAACGTTCGAACAGGTGTGCGTCGTCACGGTGTGGCTCTGGTGAAAATCAGAATCTCTGCTGGTGTCTGCGTCGTTGCAGTAACCTCTAGTGTTCCAGTCGGATCACTGTCTCGTCGTGCATCTTTTGTGCCACGAATTTTGTGGAAGACAGATCTTATTGAAGTGGAAACGACTTCGGTACTTTTGTGCATTTTCTAATGGCTTTCCGAGAGAACTTCTACACGCAGTAACTATAAAGGTGCTGTGTGGGTTTGGAGCTAATCTCCGTCACGAAAGCGAAGCTTCTCCTGCAAGCGTTGACGTACCGCGCATCTGGGGCTTTTTAAATCTATCAGGGCGGTGAAAGTACCTATCAGCTGCTGGCTAAAGGCTTTGTTTGTTGTGCTCAGAAAGCTTGTCCCCGACAGCTGTGGTAGGAACGGAGCGGCTGAGTACCAGCCCCGTAATGGGGAGGACGGCTGCTACAACAGCAACGGCATCGAAGGAGTCAAGGAATAAGCCTATATTGACCGGTGGGGTTCTAAAACCTTCGAAGGCAGCAAATGCCAAGGCGAACAAGACGACTATCGATGCTGTCGCGGTTGGCGTAACGAAGAAGGCTATCGCGAACGGCGTTGCAGCTGACGGAGCAACAGCCGCACAAGCGCCGATAAGCAGTGCACCGGTAGACACCAATGAAATAGAGACACCCATTGACATAGATGGGGAAGTGACAGCTTGCGAGCATGGTGCAGATCATGAACACGGATGGAATACGGTCGTAAACAGGAGCACGTCTAAGAAGATCCAAAAGATCAAACTGGAGATTGAAGCTATGCGTGAAAACAAAGTGGGGACGGTCAAAGGAGCGTTTCGGGTAGCTATCTCGAAGAGAGTCGAAAAGAGGTGTGACAAAACGGGCGCGGTCACTTTCGTGGGCGAAAGTTTTGATGGTAACCTGCTGGCGTTGTGTGGAGAAGTATTCAAACTCTTCCCCTTCTCCAGACCAGAATCGAAATCTAACGTGATTTTTGTGTGGGTGGGTTCTGTGGAGCACGCTAAGGAAGTGTTAAAATTATCCAAATTGCTTAATACTCCGGTAATAGCGAAGTGTAGGGAGCTGGAACAATATTGGGCACGAATCACACAAGTCGACAGGGGTTTCTCGGAGAATGAAATCCTAGTAGCATTGGAGAAAGTAGGTGTCACTACCGTCAAGCGTGAATGCATAAAGAAACGCGTTAATGGGGAGCTCCGCGAGTTCCCAACAGATCGCGTACTATTGCAATTCCACAAAATTCCGCCTGCAGAGGTATTTCTTGCTTATAGGGCCCATAAGGTCGTGATGCATGCGGGCACCCCCATCGCTTGCTTTCGATGCCAACAACTTGGTCACATCGCCTCATTCTGTCGGAATGAGGTAGCATGTAAGAGATGCGGAAAAGCGGGGCATCTTATGGACAAGTGCAGAAATGCGCCACGGTGTGTTAACTGCAAGGGAGCACACTCGGCGTCGTCTCCGAACTGCCCGCTGCGGGCTTGTGAAATTGAAAGGCGTAAGGCCTGGATGGAGTGTAGATTGATTCAGCAGCTGAGAGCGGACCATCCTGAGGCTCGCAAAGTCGCGGTAGTGCATACTCCGTCTACCCCCCCGCAGCCGGAAACGGGGTCAGTGCCCGCTGTTCCCGCCGAAACGTCTCAGCCTTCGTACGCTGCAGTGGTACGGTCGCTAGTTTTAGACACGCCTTCTGGATCGGAGACAAGAGTCAATCTGCCGGGCATGACGCGGCTACCACAGGCGGCCGAACGGCAGGTGAAGATAAAACCGGGTCCACAGGCAGCCAAGCGACCGGCGACGAATGAGTCGGGACCACGGAAGTCGGCGCCGAAGAAAAAGCGCATTTTTAGAGGAGGGAACATGGCGATTTCAATGCAGCCGTTGTTACGTCTCCTAAATGCGATGAGTCCTCGAGCTGCCAATCACTTAAAAAACCTTATGCGCGTTCTACAGCCTCTTATAAGTGCAGTTTTTACTATGGGAGCGGGGGCAAAAATAAGAAAAGTAACAATATAATATGACAAATGTTCATTTACCCAACTCAGATTGTTATAATGTGAGTGATTGCCAGAAGTGGCAAGGAGATGCTGAATTGTTAGTCCCAGGCTTGAATGGTGGGAGAACAACGGCCTTTAGTAACTTTGCAGCGCTGCATCTGAATGCTGGGACAGGAGGGCTGAGAAAATCGGGTCAACTCGAGACTCTAACTGACTTCCTGGAGGAGGAGGGCATCGGGCTTGCCGCGGTGGTGGTAAGTGAGACCTGGTTAAAAATGGTTGATTATGGCGGCTTTGGTATCTCTGATTTCTGTTTCATTGGAGCGGGACGGGAGGGCAATAGGCAAGGAGGTGGCGTAGGCATCTATATTCGCTCTAGCTGCTTGGTAGTCGACTCAGAAACGAGAACTAGCGACGATGGCAACGTACAGGCGGTGCGCGTCCTGCTAAAGAAGCCTGGTTTTACTGGCTACTTAATTGGTTTCTATTCTAGTCACGCTTTGTACAGGGACACCTTACTCAATGTACTCGAGGATATTATCCCGCGAAATAGTGCTCTGCCGTGTATCATAATGGGTGATTCTAACACGAACCTCCTTATTAGGTCTTCCTGTGAAGACTATTTATCGTTCTTCTCGTCAAGAGGTTTCCAACACATCATTGATCAGGTCACCCGTCCAGCATCAGGGACGTGCATTGACCACATTGCGATTGGTTATTGTGAGGAATTCTTGAACATCTCTCCAGCCGTGTGGTGTACCCCTCTTTTCTCAGATCACTATCCTACTGTCGTTTCGCTCACAGGCAGGTCTTCCGTTAGTCTAAGGGACGCCGATGACAGTGAGATGAATCTAGTCAGACAACATGATGGTGTTAGCATCGAGAAGTTTTTGGGGAACACTAGCAGACTGAGCTGGCAGCGTGTCTACCAGGCGGTGGACGCGGACGAGGCTTTCGAGGCTTTCAGCTCTATTATAACGAGAGAATACGATAAGTGTTTCACTGTCAGGGTGAGTCGTAGACCTCCACAGCAAAAGAGATTCCAGTTCAATGCGAGACTTCGGAGTCTGCGCCATTCGGTGAACAAACTATACCGCTGGTACTTGAGAAATAGATCCTTAGAATCTAAGATGGCGTATTATCATAGTCTTCGTCGCTACAGACACGACCTTCAAATTGCTAGGAGCTCGTTTTACCGAGAGCAGTTTGGGCGACATAAAGGGAATGCAAAGAAGTTGTGGGAGTTTGTAAACGCTGCCTGTGGACGGGAGAGACAAAAAGCGGCACTGCCAACAGCCCTGGTCATCGAATCCGGCGAACTGACAAGTCCGCAGGAGATTGCGAATGAATTAAATACTCATTTTGCTGCGGTGGGCTCAAAAACGGTTGCCTCTCTTCGGATCGACGATAATATCGAGCCGGAGCTTACATCGATCTGGCCCTGTCGAAACACCACATTTGAGTTCTCCCAAGTCAACTGTGTGGAGATTCAGACAGTGCTTGAATCTACGAAGGCTAGTTGGTCTACAGGCGCAGCAGGGATCCCCAGCGCTCTGGTAAAACGTGCGTCGGCGGTGCTCGCGAGACCTTTTGCTCACATAGCCAATCTGTCGCTGAGTAGGGGGACATTTCCACGCAAGTTGAAAGACGCTTCAGTTATACCACTATATAAGAAGAAGGGGGATCGGAAGCATCTGTCAAATTACCGACCAATCTCGTTGGTTGATTACTTGTCCAAGGTGATCGAGAAGGTAGTGATGGTCCGCCTGGAGAAATATCTTCACTCGATAGATTTTCTCTCAGCTAGTCAATTCGGTTTTCGTAGGGCACGCTCGACTGAACTCGCAATGGCCCACCTGTGGCAGGAAATATCTGACACCATTGAGAACAACCAGGTATGTCTGGGCGTCTTATTGGATGTCTCTGCTGCGTTCAATTGTCTTCGGCATACATTTTTCCTGCAGGCCTTGAAGTGCCTTGGATGCCAACCCGGTGTCGTTGACTGGTTTCGCTCGTACTTGTCCGCGAGGCGACAGGCGGTGAAAGTAGCGGACATCGAATCGGACTGGCTGGAAGTTGACATTGGCACGCCCCAGGGATCCATTCTAGGGCCGTTTATGTTTCTAATTCTAGTCAATTTCATTCTTCTCAAAATCGCTGGTGGGAAATTTTGTAGGACCATTGCATACGCGGACGACACTTCGCTTCTGTTTCGAATTCGGCCTTCATCGCTGCAACTCGACATCGAAGAGGCTCTAAAGAAGGTGGAGGGGGTTATCAACACCTTCGAAAGGTTCGGTCTGGTAATCAACACGACCAAGACCAACCTCATTCTCTTTCGCCCGCCTCAACGAAATGTGCAGGTGTCGCCGACACAGGTAGCCGGTGAAACGATGCACTGGTCATCGTCTGCGAAGTGCCTTGGCCTTACGCTTCAGGAAAACATGCGCTGGCAGGACCACATAGGGAGCTTCATGCCCAAATGCTACGCAGTGGTGGCCAACTTGCGTCGCCTGAGAGAGCGTGGGGTTCCTGTGGATGGCCTGTTACACCTCTATAAAGTTTTATTGGTACCTCTGTTGTGCTACGGGATCTCTATCTGGGGAGGAGGCTACAGCATGATTCTTCGGAGAGGAGAGGTTGTTCAGAATGACGCACTACGGGCTATCTTTGGCAGACGTCGCTCCGACTCCGTCGCCGACATTCTGGGGAAGTACGAATTGCCTAAGCTGAGCGTTATGTATTTGATTCACGTAGCTCTTCTTGCCTTTAAGATGTCGAAGGGACGTATTCCAAACGACATTACTTTCCCAATTACCACTGTGGTTCGAAGAACGGCCCGCAGACCAACTGAGTTTGTGATACCTTTTGCCGTTAAAGAATCTAGCCGCCATGCTCTCGCTTATCGCTTGCCGGCAGTCTGGGGCTCTCTTCCTCGCGAGATTCGTTCACTCTCCTCGGCAAAAAAGTTTGCAGCGGAGGTGAAAAAATTTTTTATCAATCAGATGTAGATATTTTTGTGGATAGTTGTTTTGTATCTTACCCAATGTTTACATATTGTACAAAAAAAAAAATGTGTACCCTTCATATATAAAATATACGTTGCAATAATTCTTTTAACTATTATTTTTACGAGAACTTAAGCATGTATATAGCAGTTCCGTCAATAAACATTTGTTTGAAAATAAAAACCCATGAGTGTTACTATGGTTACAATCGTACCTAAAAACCATGAGTGTTACTATGGTTACAATCTTACCTAAAACACACGAGTGTTACCATGGTTACAATCTTACCTAGAACACACGAGTGTTACCATGGTTACAATCGTACCAAAAAAACCATGACTGTTACTATGGTTACAATCTTACCTAAAAACCATGAGTGTTACTATGGTTACAGTCTTACCTAAAAACCCATGAGTGTTACTATGGTTACAATCGTACCTAAAAACCATGAGTGTTACTATGGTTACAATCGAACCTAAAAACCATGAGTGTTACTATGGTTACAATCGTACCTGAAAACCATGAGTGTTACTATGGTTACAATCGAACCTAAAAACCATGAGTGTTACTATAGTTACAACCGTACCAAAAAAACCACGAGTGTTAATACGGTTACAATCGAAACTAAAAAAAAACCATGAGCCTTACTATGGTTACAATCTTACCTAAAAGACCATGAGTGTTACTATGGTTACAATCGTACCTAAAAACCCGTGAGTGTTACTATTGTTACAATCGTACCCAAAATACACGAGTGTTACCATGGTTACAATCGTACCAAAAAAACCATGAGTGTTACTATGGTTACAATCTTACCTAAAAACCCATGAGTGTTACTATGGTTACAATCTTACCTTACAACCCATAAGTATCACCCCAAGGCAGAGTTGACCATTCTCAATAGCGTCGGCGACTTTCTGCCAGAGATACGCGAGTGCGATCTCAGTGGAGCGTGCTTGCCGGAAACCACACTGGCATGCTGAGAAAAAACTCGCCGAGTTAAGATGCCTTTCAGCAGACGCTATGAAATAAACCGAATGATCGCCACCCCACCTCCAAAGAGACAAAGAGGGTTATTAAATTCTGGTTCCCGAAGGTAGCAAGCGGACATTCTGAAACAGCAGGAAAAGGTATGTTCGCGTGGTCGAGGCTTTATTGGGAGATTCAGTACCCGAAGTGTTTGTGATGGCGAAAGGTCCCCTCGTACCATCTTCCTTGAGCCTTATATGTGACAGACTTTCGTGCAATCGCCAGCCTTTGCTGTCAGCCTAATATCCTCTCTCCGTTGAGCAACCGGCCACTGTGCCAATCTAATTATTGCACCTGACATTCAGCCATTCGATTATTATCGGTTGTCCGCTATCGATTTTCATTTGGACAACTCAATATTCCATCAATTAAGTATTGAAAATGTGCTCACTCGTTCGCTGTTGTTTGGGTTGTGTAGTTCGGATTCCCACACCAATATGCGTGCTCGTCCGGGTTAAAGAATAGGGTTATAGTGACCATGATTGTGAAATATTATTGAGAATTCGCACAAAATTATAATTTTTAGTCTGTCAGCCTTAATCTTTCAGTATTTACATTGTGTTGTATCATACAACACAATAGCACCATTTATTGAAAGGGATAAGTCAGATCGCGTCAGATCGCGATTTTGTATTATATTATTATTAAGTCGTTTGAACATTATTCTCGTTTTTGACAATCGCCTCGGTTTCTGACAGGCATTGCGAGGTTTTTGGCCGGATGATTGTGGTCGTCTGGCCATAACTACCAGCTCTTTTGCGATTGTTTCGAGCGGTTGTTCTCTTCTTGTCCGGGCGACTTGTTTTGGTGGTGTGGGTCACAGCATTTGGGGTCTCCTCTCAGCCATCGTCCTTCGCCTCCTTCTACAGTCTGACTTGTGAGCAGTGGCGGTTCCAAGGTAGCCTTGTTTGCCCCCTCATGTTTGCGATCCCAGCACTTCAGGGTCTTAGGGAAGTAGGGGTGCCCATCGCTGGGTGACTCCTAATCTACAAAATGCTCCTAATTCCACTGCTATGCTACGGTATCGCAATCTGGGGTGGTGGCTTCAGAGGTACGCTTCGCCGGGGTGAAGTCATTCAGAACGACGCTCTGAGAGCTGTGTTCGGCCGCCGTCGCAGGGACTCCGTTGCCGATGTGTTTCAACACTCTGACCAGCTTTGCCTCGAGGACATATGCACCTTTCAGACTGCTTTCCTTGCATTCAAGACCTGCAGTGGTAAGATACCAGCTTACATCTCCTTCCCTATCACGGCGGTGAGGAAGCGCTCGACCCGTCCTCCGACCATCTTTGAGCTGCCATTTACCGTTAAAAAGTCTAACCGTTTTGCAAGTGAAGCGAAAAAGTTTCTTGCGGGGAGGAATTAAAATGTGAATATAATAATTGTACACTGTGTAAATAACAGTTCGGTGTAAGCAAGTGACGAAGGGGTGTTGGACCAAAAGTCTGATACCCGACCTCAGGGTGTATTTAGAGTGCAACATGGGTGAGCTCACGTATGAGACGACGCAGGTGGTGACGGGCCACGAACAGTTCCATACCTAGATAGCTAAGATTGGAAAAACGCAGGTGGACATATGCGTGCTGTACGAAACGGGCGAGGTGGATGACGTTGAGCACACGGTGACCCAATGTGTGTCACTAGCAGCAGCGATTCAGGGGGGCTCAAGGGAGGTTGTGGGGAAATCAGTCAGAGAGCTTGTGGCGCATATGGTCAAATCGAGGGAAGCCTGCGCGAAGGTCATAGACTGGATGGGGGGATCATCAAGCTAAAAGAGAGTAAGAAGAACAACAGAAGGATCCGAGTGAGCCACCAAACCCCTCCCCCGGAGGTCTCGGAGGACCGCTCCACCGTTAGGTAGACCGGCTTCCCCCGCGCATTCCCGTTCAGGTGGGCCGGGGATGGGTGGACCGAGCAGCCGGTACCTCTTGGGTAGATTGGCCGGCCTGTTACGGGGGCCTCCTCCCTCACCAGTCTCTCGCCGCGCATTCCCGCTACGGGCCGGGAATTAGGTAACCGAGCGTTCCCGGGCAGGACCCTAATACGGAAGCCACAGAAGTCATAGGAGACTAAGGCACCCGGCTATAGAACACTAGCCGGAGCAGTACACACCTTCCCTGGAGATCGAAGTAATACCAAGTGTGCCGACTCTAGGGAAAAGATAGACTCTCAGCAGAGGATGGTTTTAGTAGGTTTGTCATCCACGTCAACCCTGCACTGGATCCGCCCACTTTCATGGAGGTTGGAATGTCTCTAATGGTGACCGCGCGTTTGAAAAAAATTTCCTCCTCTCAAAAAAAAAATCGGTGTAAACAAAAAAAATGGAATTTAAAAAGTTGTATGTTTCATGGGGACTTGATATGCGCACCGTATTGTGGTGTGCATGGTTTTTACAATCATATTTTGAAGGATTTTCCTGACCACGATATGTATCAGATTATCCTGACCGTGTTATAAGTCAGAGTATCCTGACCGTGTTATAAGTCAGAGTATCCTGACCGTGTTATAAGTCAGAGTATCCTGACCGTGTTATAAGTCAGAGTATCCTGACCGTGTTATAAGTCAGCTTATCTTGACCTCGTTATATATACACCTTTTATAATACGCGTTAGCCGGTCGGTGCTGAGTTGATATAAGTGCGTGCCGTACGCTTCCTTGTTCATGAAATCTATTCCGATATGAAATAAGGAAAGCATTTTTTGAAGAAAAAGCAACACTTGGACCGTCCATGTGAATCTCATTGCCTCAGCGACGAAATATCCCACTAAAAATCTGGAACCCATTCTCTACAACTATGATATGATGTTTACTGCTTTCCTGTGTGGTTTATGTATCATTATTGTATGTGCATTCTTTTTACGGATGAATTAACTGTTTTTTTATATCTTTTGAAATGGGCGTGTGACGGCAGTTATTAGGTGGCGTAGTTATTTACGTACGCAATGATTTGCCGCTTTATACATACATGCTCTCATTCGCAGAAACTGGAAAACCTTTCTGGTGTTTTAAATCTTTTTGGCTTCGGCCAAGTGGTAAATGGTAAATGTTTATTGGTTTATTAAAGGAGCTGCAATTTTACAATGCTTAAGCTCTCTTATATGTCACACAGCGGGGCTCGAACCTGCGGCCTCTGGCTATGTGTGTCCGACTTTCTCACGAGAGAGCACGCATATGCTTCTTGTGTATTTTTTAAGGAACTCTAAACGTGTTTTATTGACACTTCGACCGTCAGAGAGACAAGCAACACTCGATTACCCATAACCTCATAGACTCTGGGCTCTCAGTCTTTCGAGGTCTGACACAATTATACGGGGTTGCCGCTTAAAGCATTCGCATGTCGTATATCTGTTCCCTGACGATATTTATTCGTTGATGTGAATCACCCTATTGGTCCAATTATCTGGCGATCGACGAATTATATCGACGTTGCAGATTTCATTGAAGACACTGCAAGACAATCCGTCACTAAGATATGTAAATGGTTGACCACACAGGTAGTATCAAAGTTGCCACATCGCCCATATCATAGTTAACTGCCCTACGTTTGTCGAATGGTAGTTGGTAGATGACACTGATCATTTAAGGATTATTGCATATACGTTAGTGCCCGTTCACTTTCTAGTTGCTGAAGGGCTTGCGCACTCGCGTCGGACCACGTAAACTTAGCCGACTTCTTGAGGAACGCGATCATAGGAGAAGCAATAACTTAGGAACCATTAATAAATCGTCGAAAGAATCCAACTAACTAGCCCGAGGTATGTTCGCTTTTAAACAATACACTTATAATTAATTTATGAAGCTATATATTGGCCGGAGGATTACCTCGGACAGGTTAGGGTAAGAAGTCAGCCCGACCGTATTCAAGCATCGTGCCCACAGCCGTCGCAGCATTGCCTTTCTGAACGTCAATTTAGACCCATTATAGCATAAAAGACCTCGCTCTTGGATCCCCAGCAGTTATTTCTAATCTCTCGCAAACCCGTTCCAGTCCTCAAGCGCCTCGAAGGAAAGCAAGTGGAAATCGCGTTCGCTATACTAGCTTCGAGTATTAGCGCAGCTTGGTTTGTTTTGCTAAGGGCTTATTTCGCATGGTTCGGGACTTCGAAATCGCTGTCGACGTATGATGAGTCTTAAGTATCGACCACAATGCCATTCCATACCAATGCTTTGTTTCCGTTGTACGCAATGAGCGTAGGTCTTATCTGACCTACGTCCATCATATTTATGAAGTACGGGAGCTATCCACAGGTACAGAGAACCTGGGAGATTTTAGTGCTCGCGCAAAGGTATAATTAATGTGGGAGTAACTTTTACCGCTTCTTGCGTTCTTGAGACAGGATGAACCATTTTGACTAAATTCACCGAGTATTGTGCTCTTTAGTGTCGAATCTCCGGCAGTCGCTCGGAACCTGTTCGTTCCTGGTCTGACTCCGTCCTTCTGTAAGCGAACCCCAAGAAGATCCACCGTTTCCATAACAAACGAAAATGTTTTCAGAAGTCAGCTTCGCGTCACTTCAGCCTTTAAAGACAGTATGATGTCATAAACGCCGGCTTTGCTTCATGGGTATCCGAAACTAGCCCCACTCGAGATCGCACGTAGAATATAGAACTCTCCTACCGGCTGCATCAAGTAAATTGTCAATTAGGGGCATCGAAAAATTTATTTTCACTGTCTGCGCATTCGGTCGTCAGTGGTCAATGACTATCTGATAGTATACCTTTCTTGGGTAGATTGGCAGGACTGTCACGGGGGCCTCCTCCTTCACCAGTCTCTCCCCGCGCATTCCCGCTACGGGCCGGGGATCAGGTGACCGAGCGTTCCCGTGCAGGACCCCAACACGGAAGCCACAGTAGTCATAGGAGACTAAGGCACCCGGCTATAGAACACTGGCCGGAGCAGTACACACCTTCCCCAGAGATCGAAGTAATGCCAAGCGTGCCGACTCTGGGGAAGAGGCACACTCTCAGCAGAGGATGGTTTTAGCAGGCAGAGGCGTTTTGTCATCCACGTCAACCCTACACTGGATCGGCCCACTTTCGTGGAGACTGGAATGTCTCTGGTGGTGACCGTGCGTTTAAAGAAAATTTCCTCCTCTAAAAAAAAAAAAAAAAAAAAAATATACCGTTCTTCTTTAAACCCATGAGAACGGGGTAAGCATAGGCAGACTGCGCATGGCTCCCGCTGCCTTCTCTGGTTACTTTGCGCAGAGCTTCTCTTTGCCATCGTTAATTGGCAAGGCTTAGCTGTTACCCACATAGAAGTAGCGAGCACCTTTCAAAATTTATTTAGCAGTGCACATCGTCGTTGATCAGTTCTCGCCTCGTTTAACCACTTCCATACACATAGTACATGATCTCGTTCTCTCCCTATTCTACCAGCAAAGCCTCGTCAGCGCCATAATCAGCACACACCGTTGATTTATTTTAAATCTTTCATTGTTATTATTTTATTTTATTATCTTTCATTGTTATCATTATTGTTAAATCATCATCAACTGGCGAGAATTCGCCGATAAAGAACTCCAAATATTCTCCGCGTCAGGCGGAATTTGATCCCAAGCATATTTCCCAGCAACAGCCGTTCGGTTTCTCCGTACGGCTGTTGCTGTTGCGTTACCTTCACCTTTACCATCCTCGATGCCTGCTGCGACATCCTGGCACTTGATCGGCTCCGTTGAGGGCATCGCTATCTTGGGTGGCTTGCTCTCCCTAGCTATGAAACCCCCTTATACTCGAGGTCTCAAAGCAAGGATGACACATAGTCGTGATGTCGTCCCCGAACCTCTGATATAACGAAGTAATATTCTAACAGGAGACCCCAGAGTATAATACTTTGAGTCGCTAATGTCCACCCGGATTTCCTCACAAAGCGGTTCTGATCTACGAGTGTACGCACTTTGTGCTCCGCCTCGGAGCTGCGTCATGTGCGCAGTTCCAGTCACAGATTACCGATCAGTTGTTTGGCAGATTGTCTGCTAAGAAGGAATCTATCCACCCCACGCATGTTTCAAGATCAGCGCCATGATTTAGAAATTTAGTATGCTGACGTCTTCAACTTCATCATAACTACACTCATGTGCTATTTCTCCCTTGTGGGCCCCCTATGACGCTGTCGCCTCCGCCGCGAATCCACAATAAAAACAAGAAAATTCCGCTCCCTTGTCGCAGTCAAATCCAGCTAGCCAACCTTCATCCCATTTCATGCATAGTGAGGGCATTATAATGGCTAAGGCAGAATTAAAATTGAATTTGGGACAGAGAATTGACTGATTAGAAGGGACTGGTACATTCAATTAAATGCAGGCTGCCTTGATGACTTTCTTGTTGCGTGTACGGCAATGACCCGCGTATTCCTCTTCGCGAGCGTACACGCACTTTTAACTATTTCTCATCATAGCCTTTTCACTAGAGCCACTAATATCGTTGCTGCTCTTAGCCCTTCGTACCCTCTTATTCAGCCGCATGTGTCACTAGCAGTGAACTCCACCTGTCGGCTACATACACACATACAGAAATAGAGAGAGACAGAGAGAGGCTCAAGTGCAATCGCCAGCCTTTGCCGCCTGACTGACAGCCTTTATCCGCTAAGCATGCTGCCACTGTCTCACTCGCACCATTGCGGCCACAGATGCAGGCAATTAGATTTAATATAAAGAAGTGGGATTGCAATTAAGCAACATCGCTGTATAAAGGCTGAGATAAGCGCTGATAAGATTGAGTCGAGAGTATAGTGTATAAGAAGAAAGTTACATGTGCAGGCCCGAGTATGGTAATAAACATATGCATGTATCGACGTTTTTCATGTGATGGTTTAAAATATGTCCAAGTCTGAGTCACATTGTGGGGCATGAACCAGTGATCTATTTAGATTTTCACAAATAGACTAATCCCCAAAGGTAAAACGCTGCCGCAAGTATTCGGTTGACCCCAAAAAAACCGCACTCCTATCGTCTTTCGCCTTATTCTTGGCCAGCTTGAATTCAAATTTGGCGGGCAGTGAGACACAACAATTAGCAAGCAGGCGGCGTGAAAGCCACTAGCATTCGGGTATCGTTGGGCGTTTGAAATGGCACCCGCCGGAGCAGGTCCCTCAGAATTGCGTTTTCACAAGAAAAGTGTTGCTGAAAAGCTGAAATCCATCGGGAGTTGGTTAGTATGTACGGCCATAATGCCCTGAGTCGACGACAGGTCTACCATTGATGTGCCCAGTTTATGTAAGGCTGCTGGGACATTCATAAACATTGAGGGTGCCCACCCCTTCCCGAATCTCAATTCGACGAACGGATCGAGATAATTGAAAAAGCTTTTGAGCAACCTAGAGCTTGGTCATTAACGACTTTGTCGGCTAAAATTGGCGTGCCTCGTTATATATATATATATATATATATATATATAATATGTATATAATATATATATCACGAGGAACTATATGATATATATATATCATACAATTCCACGACATATTGTATATATATAATATGTCGTGGAATTATTAAAAATAATCTGAGGATGCAGAAAAAAAGTGCAAATGGGTCCCTCATTAACTCGGTTCTGGCCAACTTAAAATGCGTGAGGAGTGTTCGCGAGACAATTTGAAGATATATACGCAGCAAAAGAGTCGCCCAGAGCGTACCGTTGCAGTGTACGAGTCATGGGTCAGCCTGTATGGGGGACCGGAAAAAGATCAAGTGAAACAGTGACTACGACCAGATGAACAGGCAGTGGCGGTAGCAGTAGCAAATAGATTCGAGCCTAAAGTAATGGTAGCACTTGCCATGGATTTCAACGGAATTTGGCACTACGAGATTTTGGGCCCAAAAGAAAAAATGGACACGGTTCGATATCTGGAGTTCTTGAAGGGGCTCATGAATAATTGGCATGGCAATAGGAAGCACCGAGTGTGGCTGCTCGATGACAATGCTAGGGCACATCGTAGCAATGAAATTACGTCCTGGCTTAAGGTCAACAAAATTGAGCGATGGCATCACCCCCCCCGGCCCATATTCTCCCGATTTAAGCCCCTGTGACTATTGTTGCTTCCATAAATTAAGGAGGGCTACAGGTGGCAAAAGATATGCAGACATCGATTTACCCCGAGTGGCCTTAAATAATGACGTTATAAATGGTAACAGAAATGGTGCATACCTAGCCCTTAGAAGGCTGCCAGAACTCTGGGACCAGAATATAAATATACGAGGTGTATACATCTAGCTCATACTAAAAAATCTTCGTTTTAACTTACTTAGTTTAGCCGATATTGAAATGTATATGTGTCCTAATGGACAACCTAATGGACAAAAGTGCCGACTATTCTGGAGCGTACTCTATGGACTACGAAGCCGGCTGGTCACATCGTTCGAGTTGATAGGCGCACGCAATGAAACCAAGTGCACTGAATTTGCAATAAGATAGATGGGTTACCATGGATTCGATAAGTATTCAAAAGCAAAGAAAAGAGATCGGCGAGTTCGCCTTTCGCCTTTCCGACCACGCTTCACTATGCTGCCACCCTCTCAATCCATCCGCAGCAAAGAAGACCTCCACGGGTGTCGAGACTTCGCCATATCTCCCAAATGTATCGTTGGATATACTTAATAAATAGTACAATAATATAAGTGACCTAACCCTGACGGGCGGAGGTAAACTCTGGGCCTGCTCGTGATATGATTGTTCGGCCGACGCCGTGACTCTTTTATGGCTCTTAAATTTTTTAAATTTTGGTGGTAATGTTCAGAAAGTGGCTTTCTCAGACGTTGTATGAGCAACCTCGGCGACAGCTTTTGGAATTGCCATTATCATGCCTCTGATATGTTTGTTTGGATGATTTTCCAAAAAATGTGGTTAAGTGGTTTCTAAGACGTCGGTTTGGTATAAATCGGTAGTAGCTTTCGGCCCTTGGCTGACGCCGTGATTCTTTTCTGGCTCTCAAAGGTTTTACATTTACAACAGATAGAGGTGCATCGGAACAATGGTAGAAACAAGTTTCTAAAAAAGGCCCGATCAGGAGTTAAAAACAATTAAGGCTGCGATTGGGGCTATCCGGAAAACATCGCAGGGGCATCAAAAGGACTATTTTCTAGTAGTTATTGCAAAAAGCGAGCAGAGAACTACGAATTTTGCGTGAGACTCATTTAAAGGGAATTGTCTTGTGTTGTGCACCAAGGGGTTTAAATTCTTTCCTGACACCAGGCCTGAATCAAGGTTTAGTGGGATCCATGTATGGGTGAACTCGGTGGACAGCGCAAAATATGTGATGAAGTTATCGACTCTACTTGACATTCCAGTGATCATGAAGTAGAGAGTTAAAATAAAACGTGGCGTTTATAACACAAGTTTACAGGGATTTACAGAAGACTAAACCTTGCAAACATTGACAGAGGTTGGAGCTTTCGCCGTATAAGAAGAATCTGTGAAAAAGCTTATTGGTGGGAACTCAGCACACTCCCAACAGACCGCATGCCACTGCAGTTTGCTAGAATCCCGCCTAAGTAAGCGTTTCTCGCCCTCAGGGCCAATAAGGTAGTGATGCATGCAGGCTCTCCAGCCCCATGTTTTAGATGCCAAAAATTGGGCCATATTGCCGTTTCTGGTCCAAAGGAGGTGGCATGAAAGAAATGTGGAAAAACGGCTCGTCTGATAAGATTGAAAAACGAAATGCCTGCATGGAAGGTAGAATGATACAGCAACTGGAGGTCGACCATCCGGAGCCAAGAGAGGTTGCGGTGGTACAGGCCGCGTCCATTTTCACACAATCTGAAAATAGAAAGTCAAAGTAAACTTACCGGTAGAGACCAGGATCCCGCGGGCTGCTCATTGGTCAAGAGACCAATAAAAAAGACAGGGCCCCGCCAGTCCTTCGCTCAATTACAGGACCTTGATGATCTCAATGAAGCACGTGTTGCGTTTTAGAAACCTTTGCTATTCTCTCGATGAGTGCGGGGGCAAATATTATTTTCAATATTACTCTAATATCTTTAATTTTTACTCTAATTACTTCTCGTTCATACTTTCCTTGACATACTATAATATATCCTGCCCGGAAACAGTACTCTACACTGTCTTATTGTGGGGGATGCAAATATAAAGCGTTTAACGAGTTCTATTTGCGAAAGCTACGAACCATTTAGAGTAAAACCTGTATCAAGAAGTACAGTAAAGGTTATCGCATTATTATCAGTGGGTATCGGGGACGTCGGAATAGACAGTTCATCAATAATAAAAGGATCGGTTGTAAGTAGAAGATCTCAGATGTTTCCTTGGGTGAAAATGGCCTGAAGAAGTAGGATCGCGTTTAAATGGACGGGTCACCTCCGTCATCTGTTGGTAAAGCCCATTTTCAACACAAGAGTTTGCAAAATTGGCCTGTATTGAGTTCGAGTCTAAGAGGACTATTTTTTTTTTTTTTTTTTTTTTAAGGGGGGGTGTTGGCATGCTAATGCATGCCAACATTATGACCGCCCCCCTTATGGAACTGTTGACGATGTTCAACAGCACCACCCTTCCCGGTATCGCTTAGAGCATTCTTCAATAAGGGTGGTGAGATGTGTACAAGCCCAGCCACGAGCACCACACATCCTCCTCACCGTACGAACATGACGTGGTTAGCTGACTCTCAGCTGCTTCCCTTCTCTCCCAATCTCTCAAGACCTCTGTGCACTTCCCGTCTGTGAACAACTACTGTGATCAATAGGGTGTCTGTAGAAAGCCCCGTGTATGTAAACATGCAGTATTTATGACGCATACAGGGGGTGTACGGTGCCTTCCTTTCTGCACAGTGGTAGCTATGCCGCAGACCACATTAGTTGCCACTACTACTTAACAAATCTTATTGCGGAGATACTGCCCATAAAAGTAAATACGACTCCACTCAGATTTGAACCTCAGACTCCACAAAACTCCCCTTTTTGGTACTGCCTACCTTGTCCACCACGCCATGCCCGCAGGCAAGAGGACTATATTGCAGTAGCCGTTGTCAGGGAGGTTAAAGTCGCTTGGGATAACAATTGGCGTCGTTACGTCACATAATTTGGTATAGTTTGATAGACTGCCTCAATGCGCTGGTTACGCTCTGCAGCATTTCCGGGTTCTACATCATTCAATATGTTCACCTGCCAGCATTTCAGATTATTCGCTATAAGGATATACACACACCGCCACCCTGGAGTCCCGGTCGCATGGGAAAACATTACACGGTAAAAAAACAAGATAGGTCCCCATTGATATACCCTTACCTAACCAAAATTCTGTTATCGGCGCATATGTTCTGGATGGTATGACAGAGATCCTGAGGTTGTCTACATACAATGGTGGAGTGCCAACTTTTGTTGGAATAGAAAGCCTGGTTCCCAGACTGATTTCTGAGCATTGTGGGAAAATTTTTGGGCATTGTGGGAACATTTTTGGGCATTGTGGGAAAATTTTTGGGCCGAGGGATATCGACTGTTACTCGGCTGAGCAACTAAGCACCCGCGACGCCGATGATACACATTCTTCTCAGTGACAAACTCGCGCCTAGAGTTTGAATGTGTTCCCATCCTCTTTCTATTTTCTCTCTCTCTCTCTCTCTCTCTCTCGATTTCCATTTTTGTGCGTGCGGGTGCGCTGATATCCACGATTTTTGATGGAGATGAACCGCGGAGCAGGTAACGGCGTATTAGAGACGAGATTTTAGCCACCGCCTTGATACAACTATGGTCACTGTAGGCGACCGTCAGCGCGAAAACACATACGCACATTTAATTATAGGAAAACGTTAATGCACTTCATATATGACGACGACACGTCGAACGACAGGTTCTCTATCTTAGAATCGAAGATGATGAACAGTGCGTGAAGGAGAGGGATTTACTTCTATTCCCTCAGTGATGACCATCGACACATTCCAATACACATGTATTTCCATCAGTAGAACTCTGTTAAGTTAACTCCCTCGATAAAATGGAATGCATCGCTGAATCTCTAAATTCCGCCAGCGCTCAAGTTCCGCAAGCAAAAGAAATTATGTATAATATCATCGCTTTGTTTACCTCCTCAACAAAAATGTAACATTGTCTTCTACTATAACATCTACTTCCTCTGCCCCGACGATCTTCGTAGGATCGTATCAACATTCTTCCTTATTGCTTCCAATAGATAACCCTCATAAAGATACGCAGTCGATATGGGGCGCAGTTTTTGACGACCCATCGTTTTCATGGTACTTCATATAAACTATTATATATTTGAATCTATTTGTTTAAAAAAAATTAATATACATGTATTATATATATATATATATATATATATATAATATATGTTAAAATTCATATCTCAACAATTGGCTATTTGCGCAACTATCCCATAATCCTCGTTCTACTAAGATCCGAAAACTGAGACGGAAAAAACTGCAACCTTAAAAACAAAATCTCCCGTGGTTAGATAATGCTATCCAACATAATATATAAGCTACTATTTACATTGTAGGCCACCTATAATATTACTTTTTTTTATCAGGATAATTGGTATAAGAAATATGCCTTTGATTCGCAGGTTAGTAACCAATAAAAACGCGGCCCAACTTTTCCCAAGAAGGATTCTTATAAACCCCCGGATCTTCAGCCGCTTGGCGTCCAGAAGAAGATTTCAGGCATTCGATTCCGCTGTGATACCTGCCGCCGGTTTCGAATGCCGCTCGAGTAACCATGAAAAACTAGCGATTCTGAATCTGTGATTCAGTTCCAGTATCTCGTTCTGGTAAATATTCTCAAAATATTAATAAAAATCGAGTCCTAACTATTGCTGAATCCTCAATATAGAAACTACAGTATCGTATTAAAAAAAAACTCAGAGAAGAGGAGTTGGTTTTCGCAGATAGCTAGAACGGACTCAAGGTGATTTAGTTTCTAATACTTTATAAAATATTTACGATGAAAGAAGCCTGAAATTATGTATACTAAACTTTCACCCAAATAGAACCTTATATCGAGCATTTAGATTGCTTTAACCGACTCGCTTAGAGATTATAGCCAGTCGGCGTACAATAGAATGACAATGAGAAGAGCCAATCAGTGATATCCGTCAAGTGATCGATGACTCCGTTAATTCGAACAAGCAAGCTGAGGGCGCCAACCAACCCAGGCAGTTCATTTCGATCTGCTTCTAGTGAGAGGACGGCAGGGTTCGGGCGCTACTCGAGGAAAGCTGCCTAAGCTTCGCTTGCTTGGTACCAGACAAGGCGGGCTGAACCACACCAAAGCGAACCCGTAGCAGGATAGTGGCCGAGTAGACCTGCTGCTAACTGCCTTCGCTGATGTGCCTTTAGTAAAACCGCCACTACAGCCACGAACACAAAGAGCTACCAGCTATCTGATCTGCTAGTGCTTGTGCGCCTGTTGTCGCTCCAATGGCTGAGTCCCCGTGGCTCCAACAGCCCCAAAAGCTCGACGTGCTCCGCGCGCTTTCCACGGCTGGGCGACACGAACGTTTCGCCTCTCTACGGCGTATTACACGGTCCACGCTACTGTTCGGCTGTTTCCCTGAGCACAATGTAGGTCACCGCCAGACGGAGACCGAATGTACAGACCTAGCGACAAACCGAGGGACCAATAGACAGAACAGCGTTAACTATCGTCGGCACAACCACACAAGGGGGACAGTGCAGCACTCACTGACATCGCCGCATATAGACAAACGGCTACTGGCTTACCCAATCCGTCAGACAGTGATGTGGATTTGAGCTTACTATAATACTAATTGAACATTATTATTTATTATTATTATTAATCATCACATAAGCTTGCAGTATACACGCGCAGAAAATACAGCACATCCGCTGCAACACTAAATGCTGCAAAGCTGAACTGAATGCTCTTAGTCAATGCCACATCACCGATCGAGTCGATCCCGATAGAGCTTCTCGTCATGAGGACATTGCTACAACAAAGAACAGTTATAACTGAGGTCTTGTCGGCTATGGTAGCTGCACGACACGTGGTAACGCCTGAACCTTCCCAGCCTGCCGAGACGTCGATCTCTTACGCTCGGTCACTTAGGGAGCAAGGGGAAGCCACTGCAATATAATCTAAGCTCTGCTTCTTCAGTTTTAGGACCCGTATTTAATTGTGCTGTATTGCATCAAGTCAGCAAGAGCATTTGTTTGTTTTGTCCATAAAGCCATTAATTAACAATTGTTAATTATATAACCATTAAGAGAATAAGCAAAGGCGGCCCCGACAGGTCCTCATAGTAATACCTAAAGGTTAAGAGCTGAGGCCTGTCAGATAGGGGAACAGCTGAGGGTCAGCTCAAAAAGAAAAAAAAAATTATATAACCATTATTATACACCTGTTGCGGTATCCGTGATTTCTGCGTTCAATGTTTACAGTAACTTGAACCCAAACATTTGAATGCACATACAAAATGTGATCACTCTTTCAACTGAAATAAAAAAATTACACTGAGAGAGTTCGCAAGTTATGAAGTCTATTTAGAATAATTATTGTGTTCAACTTGACTAAATTTCGTATAACTTTGGCATTCATTGAATATAAACAGTCTTATTATAAAGTAGGGATAATCGAACACGCTTGTGAGCCAACCGTCAGGGGGAACATTAGATATATAGATAGACAATGCTAATTTTGTATTAAGCCATGTATATAGATGTACGTATATACAAATACAAAATTTGAATAACGGGATACAAAGTCATAGCCCAATTTTTTTACTGATAAATATTACCTTACGCCGCGCAAGAGAAAAATAATAACAACAACCGTTGTCGTTTTTCTCTCTTTGTCTCAAAGAACATTTTAATTTCACAGCCTGCAGATAACAGCCATTATAGGGCTTTTCGTTAATTAAACGTTTTTTAACCCACAACTAACCCTCAGTCTGGTCTCCCTTAAGTTATCACCCCAGGGTCGTTTACCATTTGGCAGCAGCACTATAGGGTTCGTCCAGGAGGTGATTCACGGAATACATGAATGAGCCTGATGGTTTCAATATCTGGCCCTGGCTCTAAGGTGCGCGCGTCGCTTTTAGAGCGCAGACTAGAATGTGGTTTAGAAGAAGTATAAAAGTGACGAGAGTATTAGTAAAGAAACAAGGATCATGTGTTGGATCAATAAGTAGGGTGCTGGTAAGTTGTATTAGTTTTTAGTGAGGCGGCGGCAAATTAGTGGATATAATTTTTGTTCGATACTTGAGGGGAATTAAAATTAAAGGAAGCACAATAGAAAAGTAAGGAGTGTCTTGTATGGCTTGAGGTGGTGGTGAAAGAAAGTTTTGTCAAAGAACGAACGTATATTGACATAAGAAAGTGGCACGAGTTTCAGTGAATATGGAATAGCGAATGGTACCGTGTATATTTGAGATCAAGGCATGATCTGAAAGTGCAAAATTGTTTTTATTAGAGGAATGATGGACACATTTTGTTTCAGTAGTTCGTAGTGTGAATGTCTGATGATGCATTGAATTCGATTTAGAAAGGTACCTTTCACTATGACTGAATGAAACTGCATCAATAACATAGCGAGCGAACACAGAAATGGTATAAATTGTTATTAGTGAATGCAAGGGTGGAAAAGTGGTGCGGTCGTATGAGGGAAGGACATTCTGGCTTCGTTCCAAGAAGTGATATGTTATCCGCGTATTAAAAACGAGCGTTAGATGGCTGATCACAAAACAGAACGAGAAGTGAAACGTTTGGGACCACGCAACTGAGAGCAGCGTCTCTAGCCTTGGGACCAATTCAGAAAGAAAGTAGAGACCAGCCTATTTTAAGACAAAATAATCTGCAGAGTGGACAAACTGTGTCATCAGTACAAATCGCCAGAACGAAAGAATCAATAATATGTTTTCGTTTCGAGCCACAACTCCTGAAAAGCCAAGATGAATTGAAGTTATCGCACGAGACGGCTGGTTCAAACCTTACTATAACACATAGCAACTCTATCTTTATGTCGCTTTCAGATGTCTCAGATGGAGACCGTCCGGTCCACTAGAAAAACTGCCAAGGAGCTCATCATTCATGTTCTTAAATACATCTCACTAATTGTGACTATCAGATGGACAGCTAGCGAAAAGCTTTCATCTATCTCGATTCGGGGATGCTTCTCCAGGACAGGCAAAAGGGATGTTGTCACTAATCCAAAGCTTATCTTTTTGTTAACTGAAAACACTGTCATTCTATTGAAACATATTGATCTCGCCCCAATAAACTGAATGATGCATCCTTTATTGAGATTTAGTGTGGGATGCTCTCTAGCTTGATAGTCTCTGCGGAACACCTTACCCACACGCCAGCTACCTCCTTGCATTCTGCTTATCTGATCGCGCGAATCTCGGAAATTGAAACACGCGGGTAGCCAAAGTGTGCACGTCGAATTTTGAATAATTGGGAATGCCTTGGAAGAGTCTGTAACTCTCGGAAGTGCATTTTGACTGCTGATGGCTGCAGTGTGCGCCGGTAGAGGTTTTTTTTTGTTCTCTTTCTAGCTGTTGGCATGCAATACGGACTCAGTTGCAACAATTTTCCTCTCCAATCAGCTGAGCCAGGCCCACAGCAGAACAGCTGTGCTCATCTGCTGCGAACGCCTAGTCAGATGGTCAGTACATATAGCACTCACCAGAAGCAACGATGGTGCTTCCCCTACGCTACGCGCATCCGGTCACTACAGTTGCGGATACTGCCGCGTCACAACTCCCTCTTCCTTACGCCATTCCAACAGAAAATACTTAGGCCACCCCCGGCCAGACTCCACCCCCTATGTGAACATTTCAAATGCTTGAATTCAGTGCTTAAAGTGCAGGCTCTATTTCCACTGGATGTGAAAATGATACCACAGACCAAACACGAGCACACGTTAGTAACTGGAGTTCGATATGCGATGTCATCAGCATCCGTCTATGACAGCATACAGTCCTTTTGTCTATTCAGCGCTCGAAGGATGCAAGAATCGTTCAGACAAAAAGTCCTGGGGTTTATGCTGAATCAAGTGCGCCAGCTAAAGATGCGCATAAATGGTATACTGATGAACGTCGTTAATTACTAGACAGAATGGACATACAGTTTGGGTTCAAACCCCGCCAGCCACGGATAATCTTCCTTTATCTATGGATTCTTGCGAGGTACGTGAAAAATATAGGAACGTTGATAACGACGTCTCCTAGTGGTAATACCTGAAAGCTCAGACCCAAGACCTATCACATAGGGAAACAGTTAAGAGTCAGCTCAAAGAATATTTTAAACTAGCGAAGCGCATCGCCGGACCGGGATGCCAAACTGTTGGCTGTGAGTTAGCCCGGAAAATTTAGAGGGATGTTCAACTGACGAAATATTAAGATACAGAATACTATGAAATAATTCTATCCCGGTACTATATACGGGATGCAGATAAGTAAACGAAACTGATAAAGAACCGTCCAGGCTCGATGGCTTCCCATTCCTGAAGATCACCCCAATGGCTTCTTAGACACAAAGCTCAGAGACCACAGCTACAATCGCGGTGGTCGCGCTCACAAACAGGAAACGCTCACAAGACCACGTACAAATTTTTCGTTACAATATCCGCAAGACCAAAAACGAGAGACTGCAAGCTAAACGTAATCGAGGGACACGCAAAGGACTATCGCGTACCCGAAAGACAATCTACGAGGACTAATATTCACAGCAATCAAAGCAGCGCCACCAGGGAATCGAGAACAATAATGACGAGATGCTTCCACTTATTGTATCTACAAATATTCACTGCGCCCTGAACGCACATATCGACCTGCCAAACAATGCAAGAACTACATCTTTGCTTCCTTCGATCCACGGCTTGGCTGCACGATTCTGAACGACAGAGATATTCCGACATTTGAAAACCAGTTGGGTAGATCAGTACTACTTATTAATAATAATCTACGATCAGTACTACTACTTACTATTGATACTTCGCTTCAGATTTACCAGCGAGCCAAACAATATTTCAATTGGCGCTCACCACCAAGCCACGACAATTGCCACTTACTAAACGGCTAGATGGCAAGAAGCTTTTATTTCTCTTGGCAGGGCTCTTTTCAATTCCAAGTTATTAGGGTGTCCGGTTCAAACGTTCGCCTCTTTAAATGCCAATAACTTTTGAACTAAGTGAGTTAGAACAAAGATCTTTTGGTATGAGTTAGAGGTTCTCTCCAGCTTCATTGACACACCTCTGGGAGAAGGCCAAATATTTACCATTTGCATTTCCATTTTTAATTTCGTTATCTATAGCTTCTTTGAGTAAGTCGACGTTTGCATATAGAACCCCACCTATTGCCCTTTTTAATGCATGGAAACGCCATAGTCACATGGGCTTAAAGCAGGAGAATATGGGGGTTGATGCCATCGCTCAATATTGTTCCCCTCCATCCAGGCCGTAATTTCAGCAGTGCGGTGAGATCTTGCATTGTCGTCGAGTAACCACACTCGGTGCTCTCGATCCCCGCGCCATTTGTTCATCAATCCTTCAAGAAGCCGAGATATCGAGGAGCATTGAGTTTTTCGTTTGCTGCTAATATTTCGTAATAGCAAACACCCTTGATATCCAGAGCGAGTATCGTCAACAACTTTCGTCCGAATCTATCTGGCACTGCCACAGACGTTGCCGCTTCACTTTGTCGGAGCCACTATTTTGATTGGTCCTTCTCTGGGGGTCTATGCAGGCTACCCCATGTCCCGTCTATTGACACCGTGTGTTCCCAGCGACTGGTTCGTTGCATATAAGCCTTCAAATTAAATGTCGAACACTCCACACACATTTTCATTGGTCAGCAATCAGTGTATGGGGAACCCATTTTGCAATGATTTTCTTCTTCTTCAGTATATTGGTGATAATTCTATAACACGTCGTCCGAGGAATCCCAGTTTCAGCCTACAAGGCATAAGGCACCGTTCGCTGGCATAAGGCAGACCTGCTGTACGCGTTCACTAATTGTCGATGGATTTCAGCTGGAGGGTGTCCTGGGAGAAACAAAAACCTGATGTATTCCCGTTGATTTTTGGGGGAATTTCCACTTGTGTCCATACTTCTGATCGTATCGAAACCACTCAGTGTTCGAAAGGTTCCTGACGCGTGCCCACTCCAAGAATGAACGCATTGTATCGCGTAGTTCGGCTCTTTAGAATATTCCAGCATCTACAGTGTCTCTGCAGAGACACCATAGCAAACCGTGCTACAGCAACGCATGCAGAACTGTAGCGAGCAATTGTTTCGCTTTTGCGACAATTTCGTTTCCTGCTCCTACAAGATCCGGAATGAGCATTTGCAGCCAGCTGATCTCTTTATGTCCTGTTGGGCAGCCCTACTTAATATTTGCTTAAGAACTGGCCACGCCCCTCTAGAGTGGCTGGAAGCTCCATTAATTGTCGTACCCAATGGCAAAAGCGATTCCAAGGAGGTCATTGGCGGGGTATCGGGAAGAAGAACTGCTGCTATCTTATCCTTGCTACTCACCGACCGTGTTTCGCAATACGTCGAATTCGAAGGTGCTATTCCTGCGGGACAGCACAGCGTCCCGCCTCAACGCTCTATACACACTGCTCGCACGATATTTTAGAGAACGCGCGTCGAGCCCTCGACAACCGTCGCCAATTCCTTTACGCAGTATTCGAGTTCAAATCTGTGTTCGATATGGCCCCTAGGAAAGCCGCACAGTGTAAGCTCGCGTACTCAGGGGTCCTCAGAATATCGTCGATTCAGCTAAAGGACTGACATCAGGTAAACGGAATCAGAGCGGACGAGGGTGTCCCATGAGTTTGCCCATTCAGGCAAACTACTGGAGCAGTTCAAGGCGATAACCTTAACCCCCTTCTCTTCTCTATGCTAATCAGAGACCTACAAAGCAAAATCAATTAATGGACCTTCTCTGAATGCCGATCATCTTGCCATATTTGTACAAGCCGGCACCGCCTACAGCAAACCCTGACCACGGTTAAACAATACGCTGATAAATTGGGACTCGAGGCGAATCTGGGAAAGATTATAGCGATGAAGTTCCGCCGAGGGGGGCCACTAGCGGCAACTTACTAACTCCAACTTAGGAACAGACTACTCGAGTACGCTAGCTCCTTCACCTACTTGAAAGTAACGCTGACTTGAGCCGGCACTCTATCGGAACACATCGCTCAAAGGAGTCGAGAGAGTTTGGCAGCGGCCACGTCAAGAACCCACAGAAGCTTTCGCTGAGGATTTCCTTATTCGACTTAAAGGTTGCCCCCAGTGCATCATATGGAGTACAGCTTGTGTGGAGACGAATGGAGGAAAGGAATATTGCAACATTGTTCTTCTTGCATTGGCGACCCGCCGTAATGTATCGATCTTGACTGGAAATTCTGACGCCTCTCGCGCATAACAGAGGTCCGAAATCGGGTGGATGTATGGATAGCCTCCCATGATGGTGGTATTTACCGGCGAGGGCTATACACTCATGTTTGTAGTCAAATCTTCATTACCAGTTAAAAATGGTCTATGATAGTACCACTCCTAGGACAAACAGGTGTGTCCAACTAGTTTTCACTGACGATCCATATGGATATGATTATGTATTTTTTGCTCTCAGCTGACCTGTTAACTGTTGACGAGGTCCAATCGGCCTCTTAACAAGAATACGTATGTTTAGAAAGTACAACCAAATCTCTCTTACGGATAACAGCACCAAGCGGGGCAAAAGGCTCATTGGGATTGTATAAAGGCATTATGGAATTTTGTATAATAGAGGGTATCACCCTGAGTCGAAAAATAACAGATATTTGCAGCACCATGCAATTGACTTGAGTTGTGAATTTTAAAGTTAGCTATCGGAGATCCCTTTTGAAAATGCAGATGTTAACGGATTTTCTTAGCAATGGTTTATCGCAGCTTCTAGAAATTTTATTTACATTTCAAAATAACCTTGGACGAAATTCGTGGTCCGGGACTGCACCGTGACTGATACTTTAGCACCCTCTTATGCCAGTGTCACGAAGCAACATAACACGGCTATCCAGACAACTCCGCCTAACAACAGAAAGTATTCTACATTAATGAAAGAATATTACTTTGGGCCTGAGACCTTTCAAAGTCCAGGAAGACAAGGAGTTCAGTCTTCGAATTTTGACATTCATTGGGAGTAAGATTATCCTCTCTCACAGGAGATCCTCGCGAAGGAGGATTTTTAATACAAATATTTTTTATACATTTACAAATAAGCAATCCAATCTCCATTTTGGTTATGCTTAGAGACTGGGGCGATGGAGTATCCATTTAAGAGGGATCTTAAATTTTGGTGGATGTTATTCTCTTTCTCCATCATTAATACACGTTCAAGGCGTACAATTGTTGCTCAAATTACATATATAAATAACGAGAAATGTTTTCATATGTTTTTAGGAAAGCATTGACCTTAAAGTAGATCTCCTGGATCATAGTGTTCAACACCGTGTGTTGCAGTGAAACTGAACCAGAATAACGGAAGTGTCGAGCTTGAACTGAGTATCAACAGAAGTGTCAAACAGAGCAATATCAATGTCGACATGATTAGTATTACCTCACTTCTCAGAGTTCAAGATCATTGCATTCTAGATCATAAGTTCCATCACTTTCCGGCTGACTAGCGTTAGAGACACAGAATGTCTGTTTTCTAGACCCGTTTGTTTGCCACTGGGACCCTCCGCGGAAACAGGTAAAATGTGGGCACACATCCCTATTCAATTACTAGATGTAGACATAGATTCTTGTAGATGTCGCTCAAAGGTTCAAGCCATGACAAATTTAAGCCACACTCAAGGTTTACGTCATACAAAGTGACGTCTTCGAGATTAAGACCACGAGAAGGAGTTCGAGGTTACTACCTCTTTTGGGTCTAAGTTCTAAAGATGAAGGTCGTTTTTAGTCTTACTCTGGCGTACCCGTAAAGACCTTGAACGATCCCCTGACTCAATAGTAATCTTTTCGTGGAGACATTTATGCCTCCATAACGCTTTCCTTACTTTTTCCTGCACACACGGAGTAATTCCGGTTGGTCAGGACGACTAGCTTCGGCGTACTCATGGAGCTTCAGAATGTACTTTCAATACGATTTATTTACGTTCAGCCTTATCCGAAGTACAATATTGAGGATTGTCAGAGAAAGCGCTGTATTTATATAGCATCACTGTAGGAAAAGCAGTTAGAAAAAGTTAGAAAGCAGTTAGGTGTCGAACAGAGTCTCGTCAATTGCATCATAATTCGTACTAATTTGCGTCGGTAAATTTGCATTGGGGCATTCTATAATGGTTGACGTCATGAAGACAAAAGTCTATCGTTAGCTCAAGGTAGTCTGTTTTCACGGGACAAAGTAGGGAATTGACGTCCTCAGTAGGAATTATTTCATCGGAGAAAAAAACCACCTCCAAGATGGTTCTTCTGCTTAGTCGAATGGTTTCATGCATTCACTGCTGAAGACCGCTGAGAACAATGAAGGAACAATTTTTCACGTATGGTGCTCATCAGCAGTAGTTTCATTTCAGCTGTTGAAATTACCAATAATTACCGTAGAGAACCGACTTCAGTAAGCTCATCAAGATCTCAGATAAGATTTTTCATCACAGATAAGATCACAGTCATCCTGTTCTGTACCAGAGGACTAAGCAACAACCAAGGGGACCATTCTCATTCAAGCATAACGTCAACGCCCAACCACCACTTCAGAGTTACCAGATACTTAAACGGTTGTTAAACATTTTATTTCACTCTTTGGGAAGATGAGACTGGATCACCTTCTCTCTTTTTCGTGCCCCTTTGATAAACAGTGAAGTACCACCACAAGGAAGCTGGAAGAAAGCTGTATACAGGAAGCTGTGCACAATGAACAGGAACATCTACACTTAACATGCGATTGAGACTTGATGTTTTTAGTTAATCAAGTCTCAATCGCATGTTAAGTGTGGATGTTCCTGTACATTGTGTACAGCTATTCACATGGCGAGGAACACAGCAAAAAAAATAAACAGCTTTGATGCGATGAGGTATCGGTGAGACAGGAGAAAATACATATTCATTGATGCAAATTACCGTATGAGTCTGTAATCGCTTCATTTCTAGAAAACCCTTTGTATTTCTTGAACTAAATGTTCGCCGCCCAGACTTAAATATGCGAAATTGTGGGAATTCATCTGACGGGACGGACACGCTGGCGATCAGCGTTTGCCAATATTCCCAGGACACGAACTAATGTAACGAAGTCACGCATTTCTTTGGCATGAATTAGTTTTGATGTGCCCATGCTATGACGCATACTGAAAACATATTTCTAAAGCAACCAGGACCGACACAAGAAGCAATCATTTGAACGACATAATCTATTTAAATGCAAAATAGTCACGGTGTGTGTGTTGGTTGGCAACACGTTGGTCAAGTGCGCACTATAATTATTATAATTAATAATCTAATGTGTGTAATAATAATACCCCTTATAATAACGTTACCTAATTTTCTAAATGTAACAAGAAGAAGAAGTTTATGTGTCGAAAGGTCCCCTGTGGGAGTAAAATCCGCTTTAAATCCAAGTTGTCGACTTTTGCATCCCCTAGGACAAACCCAGCACGGAAACTCGTGAATCACAAGTTCTAAACTGCACAAATCCCAGGAGCAATTTTAGCACCATTGAGTCCTTCATTGAAGTTTGTAACCCATTGTATAGGGAAATGCTCCACAATGTCCTCAATTGTTCAAAACCTGAGTAAAATAGTTCGTTGATAACGATTTCTACCAACGGGCAACCATAATGCAGCTGAACGACAGTCCTCCCCTTGTTTATACTATTAGTGGAAAAGCCTGCACTTTTTCCAATAACGCCCTGACTGCTCCTGAAGAACGTCTAGCTCAAGTCATTTCAATATAATAATTTAATTGGTGACATACCAGAGTTCAGCCATACTTTTCGGATGCTATTATAAATAACATTATCGGTATCAGTAACATTTTCGTGAGCCTGAGGGATTCCCCCTTCGGGCAGACCACTAACACAAAGCGGCTCCTACGAAAAATTCCAAGCAACATAAGCGCACTGCGGTGTCGACTTATCGCGGAACTGTCTATATATATATTTACAAATGTGTACATTATTATTAGAAGGGAGAAATTATGATTACCTGTTTATAGAAGTCGGTATCACTAAATTTTTTCGCTTAATATTGAAGAATGGACGAGATTTTGAAGGACACAATTCCGCCAAAATGGCTCGTAGGATTTGTGCAGGAGAAACAGTACGTACTGTTTGCGCGTTTTCATACTGAATCATTAACCGTCATCGAACTGTTTCCAAGGTAATGGTGTGCACTTGATGTAATATTAATCGAGTGGTTTATTCTGAGCCATTCACGAATAACCAAAACATCATTGACACCGTCTACTGCCAGAAATTGAATCCTTTGGGCCAGGCTCAGCGGATTATCAGCTTTTCCGGACTCACAACAGCTATTTCGCTGGAAGAACTTAACATATCTGGAACTTCGGAAAACCTAAGACGTTTTGGGAGAAAGGAGTCCTTCACCTGTGCACTCGCTGGGCTATACTGATCGAACGAATGAATACTGTTCATTCATTTAAAAATATCTTGGCTGTAATTATTTTATTTGTGGACAACAAAAGCAAACCTGGCAATGGAACACAAATTTGGTAAAACTTCCCTGCAAATATATGTGTATATGCATAATGACATATAATAAACGATAGGCAGTTATACACTTACGCGACCACATCATTTTGGTTAATAGAGGAGTATTTGAATTGAGTACAAATTCGGTAGGCCTTCCCCGTCAAATACACATATTATATATATCCATAATACTCCACATGCCGTAATATTTCCTCCTCCAAATGATTGTAAAAAAAGAAATGTTTTTGGTAAACAGTTGAGTAAAAATTTTGATGAATTTATAACAAAATATAAACATTTTATACTAATTTTATCTTTTTTTTGTTGCGTATATGTATAGGTTGTTGTATGTGCTGTATTTTAATTTAGAAAGTACACATCGAATGGGCTAGTCTGGTTGGAACTATATCACTTGCATTACACGGATATTAAGGCTCGATTCTAGAAGAAAATGTTTACAAGTGCAATTCCCACTCCTACCAAACTATAATCCATTTGGCATACTTAATTTTCCCTTGTTCATTGAATGTTGCTTCTATAACTTCATCTACACACTTATTGTTAGGATTCTCCTTCTATATATATATATATATATACAGGTTGATGGGAACGGCTTGTCTGATGAGGTGGGGAACCCGACGGGCGACCCCGGCCAACTGATCCGGTAGGCGCCTGCCACTCGTTGTTGGTTCGTAGTACTGTTAATTCTGAAGATCCGGACCAACTCAGAGTGAAAATTAAGTGGGGCGTGAGTTTAGTGGGTAGGTCTGCTACTCCACCAGGCAGGGGTCCCACAGTACCATGGCAAATACCTTAGTTGTGAGGCCTGGTCTGTATGAGCATTCTCCGTCATAAAAAAAAGATATATATATATATATATCATCTATCATTCATTTCTGAATCCCTTTTTCATCAGAGACGCGTCTCATGTACAACCCACCTTGACGCGGTCATTGTTGCTATTAGTGTAAGTTTACAATAATTTCGCATAAAATATTCGCAGTTATATTAAAAGGCAACAAACTTGCTGAGTGAACCAATCTAGAGATATTTTCTGAAAAAATCTGTTGATGTGTAGTGTGTTTCCAGATATTAGAGGATATGATAACACATTTTGATATCGAAGTTAACATGTCTCCTTTCTATACCACTTAGCTACATTGTAAATAATTATCTGCCTTGTAGTATCTACATAAGTTTCTAATTACATGCGTGAACGGGCAATTTATAATGATGATTTTTGAGAAATATCAAGATCTTCAAGATAGAATTGAACTCATTTTAAGGATATGTAGTCGATCCTGAGCTTGGATTTCGCATTGATTAGCCACTTACTAAATTGAAACTAAACATAGGATATTTTATGATTCTTGACAAGGATAACCCAGTTGTAATAACACTGGGTGATTGTTAATCCCCTTTTGGTAAAGACATGTTGAGTATTGTTCCCTGATTACTTCATTTCGATTTCGTTAACAATATCATCACGCAATATTTTTTTAAAGATAACGCGGGCGTCACAAACTTAAGCGACTGGTCTATATTAGTAGCGTTATAGTTAGTTCCTTTGGAAGTTGGCCTTATAATGGTTCTTCTAAATTTTACTGCGAGAACGTCGTCTGTTAGGATCTCTGAAATATGAGGAACTTCTAAACGCTGCCATATTCTTACTAAAAATTGCAGAGATTCTGTCTGGAGGATAACTTCATTCTGATCTTATTTCAAAAAATATGTTCATGGGAAAACAACAAGAGAATATGCCCTTATTTGGTGTTAATTCGATATCATAGTCAACATTTTTAGATGAAATCTCGCTCCGTAGAGTAAACACAGAATAGGTGAATTTGGAAAAAAAACTGCAACTCGATAAATCTCCTCAAAAAGCAGTTTTCCGTCCACTTCCAATGTGTAAAGTGTCTCAGCTCGAATACGATGGTTTGGATATTGATATTTGGTAGTAGAACTTAGAAATAAAGTCCAGCTCGTCCAAATCATATAGTCCAGTGGATCTCTTTCCAATAATTGTTCAAGCGTTTCAACGTGATCCACCTCTGCTGGTTTAATAAATTTATCATGGGAAACTTGGCACATTTCTCGTCTTTTGTGTGTCTTTTAGACAACAGTATATTCTTTCAATTATCGACGGTAAATTGAAATGGCCATCTAACCCACCATAACTGAAGCCTCGGTGTCACCAATTCCGCCCAAAGTAGTCATCAGTATAATTATGAGAATTGCACGCAGTACCTTCACTTGTGGCGTTTGGAAAAAGCAGTGATACTATAGTTGTATGGGCTGCCTCGTATATGCCACTGAAGGGAGATTTTTCCATTATATCGTTACGAATATCACTTCTGCTCGCGTTAGGCTCATAGCAGCATACAATACCGTGAACAATGCCATTCTGACTATCTACCGTCAAGAGCCACCATCGTATTGTTCCTACTAAGGCCAGTTGACAATATTCTAGAGAATTTTTGAAAAAGAGACGAAGCCTACCACCTATCACGGGTGGCTTAACGAAATGCAAGGTTTTCGTCAATCAGGAACAGCAATCTGTCAATAAGAGTTGTAGTAAACCATGGGTCTTTTTTTTAAAGGGTGCTCAACAGCACCACCCTTCCCGGTATCGCTTAGCGCATTCTTCAGTAAAGGGTGGTGAGATGTGTACGAGCCCAGCCACGAGCACCACACATCCTCCTCACAGTACGGACATGACGTGACTTGCCCAACTCGCCATGCCCGCAGGCTGAACCAAGGGTCTGCTGCCATACAATCGTGCTGGAATAGATTATCAGGTATTGGTATTCCCTGATTGTAAGAAGGAAGTCCCTGCCGTGCTTGCCGAAATTGGAGACGTGTTGTCATCGGCGCGGCAACCCGATCGGAGGGCCCATTGTAAAGGTCACCCTGGCACCTGGTTTCGATATACATATGTTTGTTGGAACCCCACATGACGAGTATAAGTAGAACATTGCATGGCATTTAGTAAGACATGTAGTTAAGGTAAGGATAGAAATAGGAATAGCTCCTTCACCCCTGACCCCCTTCCACCAAGGCCAGCACCTCGTTTGGGAGGGCACCGTGACTCTCAAGAACACTCTTCTGTCAACCCCTGTGTAACCATGTCCAGTTACGCGATATCCCGTGCAAAGCAGCCAAGCTACGGAAGTACGCCGCCCTCGAGGCAACTCACCTCTATTCCCCCTTCTCTTCGAAACCTTAGGCCGCAACGACTCCCTTACTGCTAATTTTCTCGAAGGAGTCTACCACAGGCTGACTAGCGCCACCGGGGACAAGCGCGCAGAATCATTACCTGCGCAGCGCCTCTCCCTCGCTGTGATCAGAGAGGCAATGTCCCCTCTCGGGAACATGACCGCCTCGGCCTGACACACTGTTCCCAACTGCCTCTCTAATTATTGTATATAATTTATTGTATATAAGAGCATGTCTCGAGAAAATATTTTTTATTAACTACCACTTAGTCAAAGACACTTTCATGTATTACAAATAACATCAAAATACCAAGAGCCGTGCAACTTCGTCAACCGATGACGGTTCCCACCCTTTGATACCGTAGTCGTTAAAGTCGACGCTCTTCTAGGATATTTTACTTGGTGGACCATTTATCCACAAGACGTGCAATACAGTTTCTGAAGAAAACTCTGCAGGGCTTTGTTTGCTCTTTGAATGTGATATGGAGGAATCTCAGAGCATTCTTGCGCGTTACTATAGGAGTAGGATAAAGAGACAAATGAGCCTCCTTCCCCTTGCATGTGGTGTGACAAAGAATTCGATCTGGTCGCTGAAATCCTAAGCGGCTGAATAATTTATAGGGCTTACGAAATGTCAGTAACACCTACGTGACAACTACATCCATATTGGCCACTGAGGTAATATCACCATTGGCCAGGTTTACGGAGAGGGGTTTATTTAGCACATACAACTAAATAAATCCTTCCCCGTAAACCTGGTCAATGGCCACCTTTACAACAACTGACGCTAGGTAATCACCTTAGGCAAGCAAAAGTTACACACTCGACGATATCACCTGCTTCAGCTATAGCTGGCTAAATTTGAATCGCCACAGACCATTATAGCTTTGTTTAGATGCAATTCAATTACATTTTCAACTTAATACAAGAATACCTTTATTAAATTCAAAGGTGGGGGGAGGGGGCAGGGTAAACATTTGCAGGGCAGTACAAATAAATTTGCTGTGTGACATCGCCATAGAGTATCACATCCTACACCACCTTGCATATTGTACAGCCTGAATGGTGAGTCCCTGGGAGAGAAGTCATGCTGGGAGGTGAAGGTGGGTCCTGGGTTTTGTGTTCGCTCCGGCCATCATCTTAAATATACCCAGCTCATCACATATGGTCGGGCTCAGTATGGTATAGTTGGTGAAATGTTATGTTGGATAGTCTTTCAGCTCATGAAATGTAGATAGCTTCTTCGTGTAGACCTTGCTTTTCGCAGGGCACCCCAAAGAATTAACAAGATCATGAGTTATTCGTATCTTGGCACCGTAAATGATGATCCGCTCAAAGAGGCATATACCCAGACGGTTCGTTCCTGAAGTTCATCGTTGACAGCGCTCCTGGTCGATGCGCTTAGATGAAAAGGTTACCCAGCGCTTGTTCTTTTACTTGAATGAAGGAAAGAGAAGCTCAGAATCAATGATACGAATAATTTATATACAGTATTGGAAGGTCTCATGGGCGAAGGCGCATCACCATGAAAAGGGTGGTTTACCGAAAATCGTGGACACAATAAACTTGCAACTCTATCGGTGTGTACAGATAGAGTCTCGTCTGCGTCGACGACTTGGATAGTTTGAACAAGTATTCTGTTTGTGTACACATAAATATATACATACAAGGCTGAATAGGATAATACGCGGACTACAACAGCTTAACAAGATTTTGGCGGGCAATAGCCGTCAAGTCACAAATTGGTCAGGCTTCATAGGATCGCGCAATACTGTAAATAATAATATACATGTTATAAATTATGTTCACTACACGACCCAAATTCTGTAGTTCACAGCTTTTTTGTGAAAAAAAATTGTGTTTTTTTTTGCACGGTAATTCCGAGGTCATTAAGCTGTCAACATACAGCTTAATGACCTCGGAATTACCGTGCAAACTAAATGTTGGGACCCTGAGAATGTGGAAACCCAACAGCTCAACCCATTTTTTGATCCCAATTGTCTCTATTGATGGTACTACGTTAGCGAATACATCGAGCACTCGCTATATTGAGCTCGCTACACCAAATATAATAGCTCTGCGACTTTCCCACATTTTAAGCGAAGGTTGGTTGTCAGATCATTCTGATCAGAAGAATTCCTTCTGATCAACGAGCGTTGAAAATTACCATTCGTATGTTAAACTAAATGTTTTTAACGCAGAATATACCTGATGTTATTCGAGACACTTCTATTCTTTTCGTTGTTCGGTCAGGTGGACAAAAGAAGGAAACAAAATTGCGGATCTCCTCATTACTTTCTCCAACCTAATATACATTGGGTATGTGTCCAACGAGTGACACTCCTTGAAGACGGAATTTCACTATCGCATCTCAGACCGTAGGGGAAGCATTGATATTCCACACAAACGGTTCAGCTCTTTCTATAAGGCACGATCAATGGTGCAACCAATGATCATCGTGAACAGATCCTCGACCTCTCCTCATCTGTACAGCTGCCGATGGCCCTGGAGAAAACTTTGTCGAGAAACATTTTCGTTCTAAAGCACCGCATTAATTTCGCATCACTAGTAAATAGTGATACATCAAGTGATAAAGTAATAATAACTTAGTAAGCTCTAGTAAAATCTGTGTACCTGTTATGTGGGACTAAATGGTTGGCTGTGCTTAATTCCACAATAAAACTGCAACCTAATGTTGTAAATGAGTTGATTTGTTACAAATTCTATTTTGAAGTCCCCTTTTCGCATCGATTCGCAAATATGAATGTATATTGACTATGAAAGGCATTGTACGGTTTTATTCACAAATCTAATCAGTTAAATAGCCAACGGTAAAACGGGCGTCGTGCTTGAAGACTAGGCTGTATGTTTAAAACTTTGGAGATAAAGCCATACAGGACCAGTTTTACCTTTGTATAATGAGATAAGTGTGATGAGTTTGGAGTTTAAATTAAATGGGGGACAATTCGTACCTGGAAATGGTATAACTGAAAGGTATACTATTAGAATATTCTAATAGGGGGGCAGGATAACTGGCTCAGGGTATCGCCATAACCGCCACAGATGTACTGTCACCGAGTAAGTGCGCTCCGTTATATAATATGGTATAGTTTGGGTTTGGTTGGGTGAATCATCAACGAGTCCATATATGAAAATAAGTGAATTTTTGTTAGGAAGTTCATTGTAAATGTATTTGGAATCATAATACCGGAATAATACAAATAACAAAAACGTCAGAAAACCAAATAACAAGTTCGCTTTTTATATTTATTATTTAGTCATCCAAATACGTCTAGTGATCAACTAGTTAAGCCAAAATCAAAACAAGCGTCCGTTGCATAACTTGGTAGGAAATATAGTATCGTATGACATTATCAAAAGTGCATAAAGTTAGTACACACATATATTCTATTGAAACGACATAGGACTCGCTGTTTGTCCTTGGCCACTGTTCTGACCATGATTCATATTGTATTTCACTACGAAGTTTAAAGGACGGCATATGTAATTTGCTCTAAAAGACACAAAGAAAACAAGATATAAGTATGAACCTTAAATTGTACGAAGCCCACGTGGCACCAAAATACTGGCACTCGTCTTAATCAAGTTAGCTAGCTTCAAAGATTCCTGCAAATAGTTATAAATTATGTCGTACTAAGGTCCGATAACTTAAAATGCGGGGCCTACATTAAAGCCTTACGAATTGCCCATAACGACACTGTAAATAGGGTTTTTGCCTGTCACTCCGTAATTTGTATTGTATGGAGCTCGATTAGAGCACTGGTAGTCCTAAAAACAAAGAAATGTCGTTGCAGGATTATATATATATATATATATATATACATATACACACCTAAATTTTTCTGATTTTTTTTCTCAAACGTAAATAGCAATGCAGTTTCACTTTCAGTAGTTCAAATATATCACATTTCAAGAACATTACAAGAACTATTTGGCTATCTAACTCAGATGTAAGCATTTAATATAGGAAATTGTCGTTTTGAGGGTGTGTGAAAATGATAGCCCACTTGGTGTTTGTTGAGTGGGACGACAGTTGACACGCCACTGAGTTGTAAGATCGTACTCGTACAAATTTTCTGGACCCTTTGTTAGCGAAAACTACGATGGACCGAGGCCGCCAACTTAGTCAAAATAAGAAAAAAAAATATTTTCAACCTCAATGAAGAAAACAAGTGAAAATCGGAAATCGCTCGGAGTTTGCAAAGAAGCAGGAAGGTGATTTCGAATTTCCTTAAAAATCCTCAACAGTACGGGACCAAGAAGTCGTCAGGACGTCCCGAAGCAGTGAGTGCGAGTGAAAAACGATTTCTCCTCCAAAGAGCCTCTAACAGCTCTTTGACTTGCCGAGGCTGGAATCGAAACGAAGGTCCGCAACGTGCAAAAATATCTTCAGGCATCAGAAGATATTGTTCACAGAAAACTCAAACGAAAACCTCTTTTAATATTCAAACACAGATCCAAGATTGAGCTTCGCTCCTGAGCAAAGTTCGTTTTCAAAGGAGTGGTAACGTGTGCTGTTTTCCGATGAAAAGAGATCAAATCCCGACGGTTCTGATGGACATTCTTATTACTTCCATGACATTAGGAAAAAAGAGAAACTCCTAAGTCGGCGACAAGGCTGGGGGTGGTGGTGTGATGATTTGGGCCGGTATTGGCTACAACGGAAGACGGATTTGGTCTTTGTAAAGGGTCGAATGAATAGTCGTGCCTACGTTCTATGTTGGAGGATAAACTTAGGAATCACGTCGAGAAGATCTGTGCTGAAAGATTCATCTTCCAGCAGAATAACGCCGCAGTTCATACGGCGAAGATCGTCATGGAGTTCCTCGAGACTCAAGACATACAGTTACTGGGCTGGCCCGCACGCTCTCCAGACTTGAATATTATAGAAAACCTGTGGAGCGGCTTATCTAGAGCTGTTTTTAAAGGTGGCAAGCAGTATCAAACGCTACATGAGCTAAAAAGAAGCTTTGGTAGCCGAATGGCATGTTCATGATCAAAACGTCATAAGTAAATTTTATGAATCTATGCCCAGTCGATTCATTTCTATTCTGGAGAACGGTGGCGGCCCTACAAAATGCTTTTTTTGTAAAAAAATTGTAAAAGAACGATGTTAGAGCTCAGTTGTATTCAACAAAGATTAATAGTTAGGGCTATCCTTTTGACGCACCCTCAAAATGACAATTTCCGATATGAAATGTAAAAAAAAAATCTGAGTTAGATAACCAAAGATTCGTGGAATGTTCTTGAAATGTCATATATTTGAATGACTGAAAGCGAAACTGCAGTGCTCCTTACGATTGAGAAAAAAATAGGAAACATGAGGGTGGTCAATTCTTTTGACGCGGTGTGTATATATGTGTATATATATATATATATGGTAGCAGAATATAATTTTAATAATAATCGAAACGCGTGGCTATAATTAGAGAGTGCTACCATACAATAGTTAGCTAGATATTTGACATCATATTTGAAGCAATACCAAAAGCAGTACTGAGGACGTTAAATGTTGGCTGTGAGTCAGCTTGGAAAATTTATTATTATCATACGATCTCACCTTTTTTCTCAAAATCATATCGATCAGGCCGTATATATTATAATTACATGGCCAAATTTGTTCGTTTCAAAACAAAACTGCTCCAATTGGGACTTGAAGAGTAGAATACTCTTGAAACTTGGCGGGCTTCATTCCCTCATATATTTCTATTCAGATTCATGAATCCATCCCATCTATTCCATCCATCCCATCTATTCAGATCCATGAAGCACTGCCTGCGGGGGAAAAGCGTTAAGAGAGAAGCAGGGGTCCAAAAATTGTCTGGATTGATGGATCGCCTCCCATGGCGAAATGTTCTGCGGCGCAGTATAAACATGCTGCCTGACAAATCAGCGGAAGCCACAGAAAACAAGGGAATCACTATATTTATTAAGATTCGTTTATTTTCCCAATAGCTACAACGAAGATACAGACAAAGTAAGTAAAAAAAATACAGCACCTTGTTCTCGATCCTATAACTTGGGAAAAAACGCGTGAGCACGTTTTTTTTGTTTAAGACACTTAAGATACGAAAGGGATTTTGAAGGACCCTTTCTAAAGACAATCGGTAAGTTAATGTCATGATCTTGAAAACAGAACTATCTGTTAGGTGTGCTGTCAAACTGTTGGCAAACCTAGACGCCTTTCGGTCAATTTCACTGTTCTATCGAAGAAATGCGGATTCGATACTCTCGCGCCAAGACCACCCGTGACCCCGTTTCCTATGTTCGTAAGTGAATAATCACTTTGTATATTGTGCTAAATTAACGTATGTCGGCACGACATGAAAGAGCCGAGTGTTTAGTAATAGACGAGGCCTCTAGGCCCGATGACCTTTTGCAAAAGGTCATATAAGCAAATAAAGACATTTCTATGTGTTCAGTTCCAGCCATTCATGGACATAATAGCAAACTGTTTCCAAATGGGCATTTGAGCTTTATCACTGAAAAAAAGACATTAAAAATGTAACAAGTTCATGTGAGTTATGCTAAAGGTATTAGATAGGTGCATACGTTCTAGAGGTTTTGTAATCGCTTCCCTCTCCCACTTTGCGGCCACTGTTTGACTTTGATGAGAAGCACCAATTTGCACTCAAAAAACTTTGTGTTTATTAGGACTATATGGGCATGCCTTACTGGGAAATGCTGGACCAGCACGTCTATATGGCCTAACAGCATCGCGTAAACCGCGCTATTGAAGAAAAAAGATCCGATAAATGCGAACAGGTGATCCTGTTGCAGATCGCAAGATCCGTGAAATAACCCTACGCAACTTCGACCTTTTTGCTCCTTAGCAAATAATTTATGTCCAGCCATATTTTGGGGTCGTCTTTTAAGAATAACAGTAGATGGACCCTAAAACATGGCTGGACAGCTTCTTTGTCACGAAACTTAACCAATCTGAGAAAAATGCACCCATTAATTGGCTGAGATATACGAGAAGGTCGTTAACAACGATGGTGGATATATAACAGATAAATAAATAATCAAAAGTGAGGAGAAAGTGTGTCCTTCTTGTGAAAGCAAAAACCGAAACATATGCATCTGTCTCCATATCCAGTACAAAGTAAGCGCAAAGTAGAGCGAGCTATGGCAAGAACTACTGCAGCTGACGAGACGGACAGTCAACAACTGACGGACGTCTCCCCTCCAACAAACGCGTAATCATACCATCGGATTTTTGAGGCAGAATACCCGAGAAGTCTAAGCGTGTTCAACCGACCGAAACCAAATGCACCCTGGTATAATCGAGCAAACATCAGTCAGCTCTGTTGTGACTATTTGACAAGTAGAGAAGCAGAATGTGACTATCCGGATATCTTCGTAACTCCCAACAGCACTCAGTCCACGTCCAGTCAGTTCTAGAAGTTATGTTTGGTACGAGGTGCGAATCACTTACGCACACCACTTTTCAACTCTCAAGCAAATGGTCAAATAGAAAGACTCGCCAATACTCCCAAAGGGGCACTGTTCAAGCCAACAGCGAAGGCAACAATGCGCTATAAACCTTTCTTGGTTGCAAACCAACCTGGTCTCCAAATGTGGTATTCCGACTGCTAGGTAGGGTCCTCAAAAAGGTTCAAATTGGCGAATACATATTGACCCTTCATAGAATGTAACCAGTTGGAATGCGAGGTACCCGACCTCGATTCTAATGATAAAGTGCCGAACCTTTCTCCTTAGCCGGCCAATACCTACTGTTCTATTCAAGTTGGATTTCCTATATGCATTAAACACAATCAGCATAGATCACATGTTAAGTGGTATAACAGAACACACCCCGGAACTACTTATTTCATCTAGTCAAGTAAATATAATTATTATTATTTCTTCGGTGGCTCCTTTCAGTTGCTCCTTGGGATATAGATTAGTCAGCATCAGGTGTTCAACAAGGAGATCCCCTAGGCAGATAGGAGTAGATCTAGCGCGATCTGCCTTACCCAGACACTTCCGGGTAACGTCTGACACGTTAACACTGTTGGATGTACCACTCCTTGAAGAAGCCCTACAATGCCGCTCAACCTTACTCTAAAAAAAGTTGGAGTAATGACTGCTCGTTTTACCTTGCCAGGAGCCTACAGAGGTATCTTTCTTGCTGTGCTCTTCGATGCATTTCCCTCTTGGAGGATGAGACACCACATTTGCGACTGACATTTCGCAGATATTTGACGAACTTGTTATGGACACGGCATCACAACCTCTGCTGTAAAAGTCAAGTAAAAAAACGGGCATATCTTCCGCTTGCCTTAGGCGGCCTCGGATTATATGAGTTAACAGAAATTGCTGCTCTGCCTCTATTTATGTCTCGTTTGATTTAATACATAATTTGCTTCCTGAAGATGACCTACCTTGTATTCTGAAGACTAAGGAGCAACTTAAAAATACAGGCTGGCTGGGGGTCAAATACCTGAAGGCAGCGCTCCTGAATCTTTCCCAGAGAAGAACAACTCCCTTTTTGGGTCGGTCCGAAATGACTTTTGGCTTATGCAGACGAGCTAGTGCGAATTACTGGCCAGGCAATCCCGTCATCTTCTCGAGGAACTTTGTTAGAGATAAGTCAATGAGTAGTTAATCTGCTCTGGTTTTCACCTCAGGTCTTGTTTGGTATGCCTACACAACTGCTGCTCGGAGAGTCGACAGATTGAACTGGGACGATATGTTACTTCTTGCTTTTGTTGTGCGGGTAGATGACCCAGACATGCCCAGAATGATACATCCGCCAGGGTATCACGATCAGTCCAGATTCGTTGCGTACTTGAACCGCCGAGCCTTTAGGGTAATGTTGGCCTTCGTCCACATGGCCTAACACTCACACCTGATCACAGAAAAGCTCTGCTGTGGATGGAACCACGGTCCAAAATCTAGTCCCTTCTTATGCTAGTCGCTGTGTTTTGCAGCCTCATCAGAAGAGGAAATCAAGCTTCGAAAATATGCAAGTCCACAGGAGATTTATTTATAACGTTAGGTTGACCTGGCAAAATAATAGCTAATTTGTTGCAAGGAGTATGTGAACGGCTTAAAAAGGCATCTGGAGATCCTAGGAAAGCGCTGTGTGTACCTAATATGGTGTAACCGGAGGGACACGTGTGTGTTGGGTTCAAATCCTGTCAGACGCGGAGAGTCTGGAGTTCTTTATCATCTTTCTTTTTCTGAAGATTCTTGTCAGGTATGAGTAAGGCAGAGAATAAGAAAAGGTGGCCCCGACAGGTCCTCATAGTAACACCTAAAGGTTAAAAGCTGAGGCCTGTCAGATAGGGGAACAGCTGAGGGTCAGCTCGAAAAACAGTTTAATATGGTGTAAAGGGGAAGTTAGGCCAATTGTTCATCCGTAAGGTTTTTAATACTAAATTATACGTTTGTACTTATAGGTGTTGTATATTAGCAGCTCCGCAGCTGTTGGTAAACAGCTGCGAAGCTGCTAATGTACAACACATATAAATCACGCCCTATGGCAAAACGATGGTGTCATCTGTGATGGTAGCCCAGGCTTAACAATTGCACGCATATGCAGGGTTCTCTGCTAGCACCCATATGGTGCTTGCAGAGAATCTATAGACATTAAATAGACGACCGAAGTATAGACGGTCACCCAAACAAGTTAGATAGGAACAAGGGGGTTCTCGGAACAATCCAAACGAGACAATGGAGTTGCAAAACGACAATACGAAATTTGATTCGCTTCGGAAAGAATGTTGTTAACCTCACATCCATTGTTTTATGAGAGCCGCGGCTCTCTAATAGATAGAGACAATCCGCAAGGAAAATGGGGAACACTACTCCGTTCGTTTTGGAGCCATGTTACTCGATGACCATATCAGAAACCCTGACTTGAGGTGAAAAACACAAGTGCCCACGATCTTTACTTTCGGTTGTTCTAGAACGGCCGTCACACCGCTTGCCGGTCACTTCCTCCTTCAGGTTGGTAGCGGGCCGTAGTTTTAGCAGATAACTAAAACTCAGACCAACTCTATTTATCTAATGACATCCTCTCTCAATGACCGTTTTTCTATATTAAGGACGGTTGACGAAAAGTGAGTTTTAATTATCGCATTAGAAGTTGGCACATGGGGCCCCGATTTTATCTCGCCAAGGGAGGACCTGTATTCCGTTGTGGTTCTCTTTGATCGTTTGATTGTTGGTTGATGCTTAACTAGCGCGGCAATGTTCGCAGCGCACGTGAGTTATTATTTATGAGGGAGAGCGGAAAGGACACGGCGAGGCGAGGGAGGGCAAGGTAGGCACGCTTGACCACGGATATAGTCGCGCTCCGAGCTTGGCCTCCAAGCTATGTCTCCCCTTTCTCGCCCCGTCCATGCACGGCTTGGCCAGACAGCTTATAAATGTCGTTATGGTCTGCCTGCCTATCAATGCAACATGAGAACGCCCCTACGCAAGAAAAATCCCAACTGAATTTCTAAGCCTAACGTACCTTCAGGAGGTGTGTAGCACATACGTCTTCTTTCGACGTGGCGTTTTCGCCTAGAGCTAAACACTTTGCAAACTTTCCAGCAAGCAGGTGGCAGCTTGGGCTCTCAGTTTTCCCGGCTGCCCGGATCCATTCGAGAGTTGCGCTTTGTGCGCAACTCGCCGAACTGTGCCACTATACCACCAGCACGTTAATTGCACCAACGCACAGTATACCCGATATGACCACTTCAGGTTGAATCCGCACCTGTTTTCTTCGTGGGTAAACGTGAATGACAAAGAGCGCGCTCCTCACCAACGTTCCTGATAGAGACTAGCGAGACCCGCGCATCCAGGGTAGCTCGCCCATCCAGCTGACTTGGGGACTAGCTGGGGAGGGGGATGTGGAGTTCTACCGAGGGAAAGGACTCACTCGCTGGAGGACGGGTAAACATTAGATATTAGAAGCAGACGACACTCCCTCCTCACTATGTACAGCGTCATCTGGTGGTGCCGAACTTGAGTAAAACAACTCATTTCAGTCACGGTTCCTCGTCTCAACCTCGCTATCCAACTATCAAATTTCCACGTCGCTTCAGTACGTGTCAACCTAGCATCAACAAGTGGATCGACAATCCTGTAACCCGTCTCGTCAGTGCATTGAATTCCGTGGGTTGTTAATAAAGCATTTGCGACTTTTTTTTCCTCTTCTACTTGCAAGCCCCAACGAGATGGAGCGAGAGAGAGGTGGATGGTAAAAAGGGGAACATTAATCGACCTCCCTCCCCTCCCACCCCTTCGCTCAGCGGTGCGGCAGGTGGCCGGGATTTGTGGACTTTGGAAGCCAGGTAAGTAGTAGGCGAGGGAAGGCCGTCTGCACTCACTTGGGTTGCTTAATTAAAGTCTCTTTCGAATTGCGAAAAGAGCTAGCAATTATGCACCGATGAGTCCTCTTGAACAGTTGAGCTTAATCGGCATTATTAGTCGCCTGTAGGCTTCACTCTATTTGCCTTCGCAGATACCTGTAAGAAGGAAACAAACGCATCAAGTGGAAATCGTTATCACTCCTAGATCATAACAGTGTTGCATTTTTAACTGACGTCCCCTAATTGCGTTCGTCTGTCTCGTCCTCCCAATCATCACGGGTTGCTCACATCTATGATAATTTATTGAATAAACTTCGATTGAATCTTGCATCAACAAATGTATGACAATGTTGTCGAATAATAGGACTATCACATTTTCTTTTCCCATATAAAAATCAGCATTTTTTCCTTTATTTTGTTCCGGTTTTTGGCTATTACCACTATTTAGTGTTAACCACCTAATATAAATTGGGTATTTCGAGAGAAGAAGTATCCTCTATATGTACGTGTATCACGGGCTCAATCGAAGGAGTTATTCTTATATAATCCAATATTTTCATAAACGTCTGGTCACGACACTATTACATTTTGGCATAAATCTCAGTACCCAATGAGTTTCCCTCTCTTTTGTTATCAGTCGTTTGTTAAATTTGGTTATTTTTATGCCTGCAAATAAAAACGGGGCATACAAATAACGAAAAACACGGATGTCATTAACGGATTAACACCACAATGATATACATAGTCGTCAGTGGACTACATGTGCTGGTAAAGGCAGCTGTGGTGCAAAATTGTAATTAAGTTTCTGATAGGCGGTTAGATCGAAGTATTCTGTCCACAATAGACGATTCACGTCGATAAAAGTGGTACCCGATTCTCCGGCCATCATTTCCGTCAGACTAAAATGATCTCCGTGCAGTTTTCTCGTGACCGTATCTCAGTTGCATCACTGCTTTCTTCTACTCATTCAGTTAACAAAATATACCATTAAATTGATCCATGTAGTGGGTTGCATTCTTAAATTACAATAATTACATTACCGTACTCAATCTAATCTATATTAATTGATTTCACTACCCCGTCCCAGTGTTAACGTTACGCTAGAGCGCGTAATGTCACTCCCTATGTCCATTATCCCGCCTTCTTCTCGCAGTAAACCCGTTAACTAAAGCCGATAAACTGTCACATTATTGAAATTATCCCATTGCTGATGTTCCGCGATCTTAATGCAAAACTACCCTTCATTTTTCATTTCTTCATTCAATGTCTGCACACTCAACAAACAAGTACTGGCATGCTGTATTATAATATCCTTTACATCACTGTGAGCTATGAGTTCCATCTAAGTAAAGTTCAATACATGTATCGATGAAGAATCCCACTGTATTTATTCTCACAATCTGGTTGACTGGAAGGTTCTGTCTGGCTCCTTTTTTAGGCTAACGCAAAATTTGTACTTATCATCAATTTGTCAATTATGCTTCTTCGGTTTGTCAAGTGTTCTTCATTAACTGAAATTCCCCCATCTGAAGGATGAGTGGAGGCGTGCTGACATTCCATTCACCTTGACAACGCGACGAGTTCGGGAGCATCTGTGCGGGTAGGCGGTGGTGTGGTGCGACTTGGGGGTGATAACAGGGTTTAGGGAAACGATCCAATCAGGGATTTGAGGAGAGCGAACTACTGTCGGAAGCGCAAGATGGCGTCAACAAAAAACGCTCAGTCCGTACAGATATTGACAGAATTCTGAGAAAGGCCGAACTGGTTACAGGAAGGTCGACTAAAACAAGGAACTTTTTCCTAGTAATAATGCTGGAGGTTAAAAACGCGTTTAACAGCTTTCCCTGGGCTTGTACTGATATCTTAGTGTTGGGCCACAATACTTTTTTTGAAGGAGGAAATTTTCTTAAAACGCACGGACACCACCAATACAACACTGAAAGCATCCCACTTCCTTCGAACACGCAGGTAAAGAACCTTCTCAGAAAAAGCCAACGCATCGTAGCTCTAGGGATTGCCCAAGCATACAGGACGGTCAGCACTCTGGCCTGTGTAGGTCCTTGCGGGCAGGATTTCCTGGGAACTTAAGATTGACGAAAGAAGGGTGGACTGGTCTGATCCCACAGCGGATGTAAGAGAAAACACCCTAAATGCGTGACAATCCGAGTGGGATAAGATACCTATAGAGCTCCTAGAGCCTCAGTTAGAGGCATCATTCCCATTATCAGATCTTGGATCAATGGACCACGCGGAGAACTGTATTTCTTCCAAACACAAATGCGGACAGGCCACCGCAACGATCAATCAAAGTTATCTGCATGGAAGTGGAATAGAATTGGGAACCTTCTTCGTACAGCTCCGTAAATTGTCATTTGGGGGTAAAGGATGACGCCTTCCATGTACTGGTCAGGTGTCCTGCAAACAAAACCATTGGGAACAGAGCACGTGAACCAAGCTCTACAAAAGGCAGTAGCCGGGCTGAAAGGCTTCGTGTCATATCTCTGCGACATTAAAGACAATTGGCAGCGAGGCGAATAGATGGCAACAAAAATCGTGGAAGATAAAATCTATACGGCCAGAACTGTGGGCTTTCTAGTCAAGAACACATAGGAGACGCCTGCCTGAGGGGGTAAGGAACCCGATTCCGGATCACCACTGCCAATTGTTTCCGTAGGGAACCGCCATTCCTCCCCCAGGCTAGATAACTAGTCAATAAAGAAGGATGAAGGCTATAGTTGCGAAAGCTTAGTGCGTAGGTCTGCCATATTCACAGAGCGGTCCCACAGTACCTTGGCGAATACCTTAGAAATTAACCCGGGGCAGTATGAGCATTCGCAGTCATCAAAATCAACAAGGGTAGAGATTCACGACGAGAGGTGGACCGTGTCTAGATCTGTGATGATGCAGAAAGGTGTGTGTCATCGTAGACCCGCCGTGAACCCCTGGTTGAGAGAATATAACAAGTCGGGCATGGACTATCGAGCATACATTGATGTAAATAATGCCGTTTCCAGAAATCGGTAGCATTTGAAATAATCCATGAGACGACACTTTTTCGCTATTATTTTTACGAGAACTTAAGCGTTGTGATAAGACTGCAGTTCCGTTAATAAACCAAACCTTGTATTGTATTGTATTGTACTCCTCAGCCCGGACCAACAAGGAAGTTATTTAAAGTACACAGTATTGCTTTTTACGTTGCTTCGTAAGACAGATCCCTAAATGCAAATGTGCAACAGTGGGGATCGTGTCTTCCGGTTGCAAGACTCACACAAATACATCACGACACCGGGCTCGAGGCGAGGCCGAGACCTGCGGGACAAGAAGCGTATCTAATGTGGTTCGGATCGCATGTGGTGAAAAGTGCCATGTGGTGAAAAAACGTTCAGATTGTTCGAAATATCCCACATTGTCATTTTACTCGCCTTGGTCCCGTGGACTTCTCGTATTCGTGCATTCGCACACGTGTGGATGGACACGGGGAGCGACTCTTTCGCGCGTCTCCGTCAACTAAACAGAGCCATCCCGGTAGCACTAAGCACAAGCCAGCCTGAGCGCGTCTCAAGTTGAGTGAGCCTACGGGCACCACTGAAGGACAACAACAGTAAACTCACGCCCTTTTACACCCCCGAGGTGGCTCAGTATGTCTCTGTTTATAAATTTGCGGGACCACAGGTTACCTAGGCCAACTCTGACACCTTAGTCTTAAAAATACTTTGCTCAGGCCGCTCCCTAGCGATAAAATCAACCCAAAAACTGGAGAAAAACCGCGCTCATTATGGCCCGTTTTAGGAGGCGCTTTTCAGCGGTTGTCGTCGCACACGTCGCCTCCTTCCCGTTGGCCATCTTTCTCATTATTATGAAGGGAAGGTCCAGATCAGCCACCTTCGTAGAGAGGCATAACCAAAATAAGTGCCTGCTACCAGCTGTTGTCGTCGCTGCTGAGTAAGAGATTTGCTCAGTTCCTGGAGACTACGGCACGAACAACACGGCCTTTGGAAACGACTACTGGAAGATACCAAGCTTCCAAAGACCTATGATATGCTCGAAATGCGTAATTACCAAAAGTGGCGGAATATAACGCGACACTGTGTACGTAAAAAGTTGAGTTCTCGCCTTTCCCTTGTGAATTGTGGAAAATAGTGTTCGTACTGATATTAACATACGCAGAGGCGGTATTTCATGTCAATACAGTTAAAAAATAGGTGGAATCAAGCGGTCTATCGGTAGATTCACAGGGTTAATAAGGGTGACACAGGGTTAGGAATAATAAGGGTCAGATTCAAGGGTATCAGGCATTTTTGCAGATGCAGGGGGCAAAATACAAGAGATAAGGAGAACGACGTAATATATAATATAGTATGGACACAAAATTCAGAATTTGCGGCTTGGAAGACGAAATCATCTAGTATGCAGTGAATCCTATAGTATGAGGCGTTACGACGCCGTACTATATCCTTGGACATTGCTCTCGGATACGGAGAATGGGTATTAACGCAGATACTAAGACAATGTAGAGGACGAATTAGTTGTGATATTCTTGTGATATGCAAGCACGGTAAAAATAATAATATTATGAAGATAGGAAAAAGCACAACACCAGCAGCAAGTGTATTGAAAGTTTATACTACGGACGAAGGATCAAGAGACTTATCACAAACAAACAACGTATGCTTTAACTAGTAAACTATCCGTGAAAGTAACATAGCGGTGAAAGCTAGGAAAAATAGACTATTATTGCTTACGGTGGAAGCAAACAGAGAACCTGAAGGGTGCTGAAAAACCTCGAAACCTGCAAATATTTCACAAGTTGCTCGCTCACGTCGGAAAAAGTTAGGACTGATTTCGACTATGCGCGAGGTGACGATGCATCATGGGCCAGAGTGGGGTGGTCTGATTAACCAAAGTACGACTTGCTTTAAATGTCAGGATGTGAGATCCGACTTGCGGGGTTCAGAATGCCTCCCCAAGAATAACGAAACAGTTCCACACCCAAATTTCTCGTACAACAATGCCATTCGGACAAGTGCTGGGAAAGGTTTGATGGGAGAAGGGCTGGCGACCACTCGGCAACGAAAAACTAAGGTAAAACGAGCGCAAGCGTTAGTATCAGGCAGCTATAGGAAGACCATAGCCCGTTCCCTGTATCTCTATTGGCCCACAAGGTGGGTACATTATGTGATGTATGATCGGGTGATTGTGATTGTGATAATAAGCAAGATTCCCAGATAATAAGCAAGATTCCCAGATAATAAGCAAGAATCTGCTGTATCGGTCAGGATGTCTAACTGGCTCAAGCCGCAATAGTATTCGAGTGGTAAGCTGAAAGGAGCATTCCAAGTTTAGTGCCAGCTTTTCTATAATGTAAGTGAATAACGATTCCGTGCTGTTTCCAGGTGGTATGTGTACCGTGGGCGCACAGGTGTATATTTAGGGTGACGGACTCATGTTTGAGAGCTGATCTGTGTTGTAATTATTAGACCAATTCACTATATATATAGATTACAAAATATTGTATTGTGTGTCTCGTACACCACGAGATAACGAAGGCTATTTCTAATCCAAAATAGATAACATTTGGCGACGAGATTCCTCCTAGATTCCAGGAGGAATATCTCAAAAACGGATATTTCATATTTCAGTTTTTATAAACGATTCCCAAAACAATTGAAGAGTCGACACTGGCTCCGATGTCACAATCGTTAATGAAAACACTTGGAAAAGTGCTAGGACTTCTCACGCTACATCCAATACTTCTTGATCTTATGGCAGCAAATATGCAGAAACTAAATCGTTTTGGGGAGTTTCTTGTTTTAGCTCTGTGATGAAACACATACAGGCAATTGTTATGTGCCTTCAATAGATATAGCTCTATTAGGATCAGGTCGGAATAGCTGCTTGTCTTGATGATATTATTATTACTGGTAGAACCTTGAGGGAACATAGTGAAAAGCTTCACAAATTTTCCCGTCGAATCCAAGAGTTCGACTTTAAGTTTAAGTCTGACAAATGCAGCTTCTTACAAAATGGAATAGAATATCTTGGAACACCCCCAGTCGAATGGCTTAGCTGAACGTTTTGTTGATACATTTAAGAGAACCTACACAAAACTAAGAAACAAGACATCTATAGAAGATGCTGGATTTTCCATGCTTTTTACCGATTGAGCTACGCGAAGAAGACGAAGATAGACTCCAGCTGAGTTGTTCCTGCACAGAAAAACACACTTCCCATTGGATCTTTTATAGAAACCCAAACAAGCTGATCCCGTCATCTCAAATCGATGAGGGGCACACCTCGAGTTTCAAAATTAGCGTTTCGGACCTGCGCAAGGGAACAATCTCTAGAATTATGATCCGCTCTTTGGTTGGTGGTGTCACCTTATTGAAGAAAACCTGAAAAGAAGGCGGATCCAAAACTACGCGGAAGAGGTTTGTGTCAGCGCTTTCAGGAGAACTTCGAAGATTCAAGTAGCACTTTGTTGTTGCGAGGCACCTCGCCAGAATAGCTGAGCTCAAGATAGAGCCTATCACTAATACAAGGAGTATACAAAAATACGATGTTAAAAGGCCAAGCACAGGCGTGAGAAATTGCGATGAGTATCGTGCGTCAGTCTATTCGCGCTTAGGGCCAAAGGATTTTTTGTGCAGAAACTTTCTGCGATAGCTTATACCATGTGGTACGTAACCATAACAACAACGCGTATGCCAGCGACAGTAACCGTAACCATGTGCAAAGGTAAGGTAAATGTTTATTGGTATATTAAAGGAACTGCAATGCTTAGTTTTCTTAATGTGTCACTCAGCGGGGCTCGAACCTGCTTTCTCTAGCTTTTTACAGCCAGAGACCTAGCCATCGAAGCCACAGCGCTGACAAGGAGTATGCAAAACATATCGAAGTTTGCTAGTTAAGGTGGAAATAGTTCTTAAAATAAACTAGAGTGGCTTTCATTTCTGGGTACCTCTAAGAGCGATGCGTTTGCTGTTCACATTCAGTTATTTGTCCTCATTATCCAAAGTATCTCTGCATGAAGTGTTGCTTGTTGGACCACGCGTAAGAGAAATAAAAATAAAAAGCAGAGAAATCTTCCGAGACCTAGAATAGTCGTTACCACGATGTGCTTGAAAATGACGGGATTGCCTTACATCATGTAGGAACAGCCAGAGCCATCGTACACAAGCTTGACCAACCATGCTATGCCAAGTTTAACGCGCATATTTTGCCAAAAAAACCCGCCGAACTGACCCTCGACGAAAAGGTAACGACTTTAACAGAATTATTTGACCACAGTATGTCATTGATAACACGACATTACAACTATCTAAAGGTGCATTGTGAACACGATAGCCAGACGGCAATTAATGATCACACAACCCCTATTAATTGACTCCGAGAATTAGCGAAGATGTAACTATCACCCCATGATCAGATTAAATGTTTGCTATATATATATGCGGACTGAACAAGGCCAAATATGACGTACATAACAAATAAAAAAAACAACTAACTACATTCATACGAAAGATACCACGATATTTTCTTCATTACTTCGACGGTGCGCACTGATTACAGCACATTTGGAGCTTGAATACAGTCGCCGCTAGCACTGACACACTGCGATCCTGATCTGCCTATTGTAGTCGCAGCCGACTCGAGTCAGCACGGTTTAGGAGCCATATTCTGTCACAGTTATCCAAACGGATCAATCATCGGACCACGCCGAACTTGCAGTGCTATAGATATACGCACAGATTGAACAAAAGAAGCGTCAGCTATCATTTTTGCTTGTTAAAGTGTACGAAAATTTATTTTTGGCAGAAGACATAAATGAATTGGAATTTATGTCAAAATCACAGCCTAATAGTAAGGTTGCCCACCTTGAAGACGGTTGGCTGTAAAAATTGTTATGCCTTTCTTTGTTACTGAAAATCCCACCAAAACCACAGATTTTGGAAAGATATTTCAGCTAGTTGATACCATCAATACATTAGCGACTACTTTAAGTATTATACAAGATCGTACCCCACAATAAGTAATACAAGTATTTCGTACAACATATTTCATACACAAAACTTTTAAAATAATTAAACAGTGTCACTTAATCAACTTGTCAACGTTTACCTTGTTTATATGTATATTGGCTCAACATAGTCAGAAACTATGAAATTTCTGTCTGTGAATTCCTGTGGTTTTCTCGAACGCAATTAATTAGAGTTAGTATAATTGCGTTCACAAAAACAGCTGGAATTCACAGATAGAAATTTCACAGTTTCTGACTATGTCGGGCCAATATACATATGAGTCCGGCAAACATCGTATTCGATATTTCATATTGAGTCTCTATCGATGGCTCGTAATATATATATGAGCCCCGCCACTACAATGAACACGATAATCGCTTGACAAATACATTTGCTCGGTTCGGTGATCCAAACAGACGCGTATCTGATAATGGTACAGTTTAGTTCACAGCCATTCGATATTTTTTACTGAAATAAAGGTGTATGAAACAACAGTGCCTTTGTTTCAGAAAAGAAAGGTGCCGTTGCTTTAGGTTTCGGCAAATTGATGATATATGAACTTCTGTGAAAGTTCTTGCAGTCTAAACATACCAAACCATTAACGAGAAGGTATTCATCAAGGACTTCAGAAAACTTAGAAAGCCAAGTTGGGTTCCAGGCTCCAGATCAAGAAAAGAATCGTACCTGCATCGTAGATGCGACCAGACCAGATTAAATATTGAATTGATTGTGCATTCTAGTTACATGCGTATATAGATATATATATATATATATATAAGACTCGAATTATGCAACAGAAATACCCTTTATTAACCCAAAGGGGTGGTACAAAAATTATTAAAGAAAATTACATAAATTGGTAGAAGAGTAGGGAAGTATTACAATTGTGGTAATGGCTAATTGCCACTTCGTGCGTCTCGTATGAGGCATGCGACTCTCCAAGAGAACAAATTATTTAGCTTTTCGGTGCGCGCTACCGACGTAGTACGCACTGTGCGTCCACCGCGCAGAGCGTTTGGACGAAGTTTGATGAAATGTTTGACAAAGCGATTTGGTCTTAGTCGCTGAAACAAGCGGAGGTCCGCAGTATTTAATAAGGTCATTAGGGGGGAAGCTTCACTAGTTCCCTCGGAGCATTACAATGCAGACCGACTCAAAACTAGGGAGGAAGTCATTATGACACCCAGATCCCGTATGGAACTTTCACATTTGATTACATCACCATTGATTATTTATTCTTTTTTATAAGTAGAGGTACACAAGACTGCACATTTCGAAGTAGAGATCAACTTGTCATTCATACAATACCACTGGTCAACAGTAGTAATGGCAGATTGAAGGAGGAGCCTGTCATCAGCACATCGCACTGGTGCATACAATTTCAAATAATCAGCATAGAGCTTGTGCTTTACGCCGCTTGGAAAACTATTTTTGAGATCTAACACAAAGATACAGAACAGAAGTGGGCCCACGCACGAACCCTGAGGTGCTCCAGATGGGCACCGGCCATACGTGCTAAGGGTATCGTTTATTTTTACGCACAACTTTCAATTCGTGAGTTAGCTTCGGATCCACTCAACACTATGTGGATCTATTCTGAGAGATAAGTTTGGAGATTAAAAGGCAATCATTGACACGGTCGAATGCTTTGGGAAAAATCAAGGTAAATGCAATCATAGTCGACTCTCTCATTTTGAAAAAGAGCCCAGTCATGAACCATTTCAGCTTCGTTTCGGTCGATTTCCCTTTGGTAAAACCATCTTGTTTGCTGTCAAGGAGATCATTTATGAAGAGGTATGAGTAAATGTGATCTACCGAGTATCTTATTATATTTTGACGCGGCTAACAGTTGTCACATCCACTTGAAGCACCGTTAGGTTAAAACCACGTTTAGAAATCAAAACCGTTTTCTGTCGACTGCCCTAAATGGCCTCATAGCTATCGCTCCCTCTTCAGCTAAGTCCAGCCGAAGCATTCGATAAAGCATCACGAATGTTGGCGCCGAGCGTGATCCGATTGTGTGCAAAACATGAAAGCACCTTGAAGGACCGCTTTAAATTTGAATTGAGCTTTATTGTGAAGACGTCTGACCCAATTCCGCCGGAGGAATCTGGAGCTCGAGCGTTTCTTCTGCGAGTCGTTCGAGCAGTTGTGAAACTGCTCCAGGAGCGGGGGCGGCGGCGGGGGGAAATTTTAGTCACTAGATTCTAGCAACGTCAGGCGGATGGCGAAATCGATCCTTTGCAAAGTTTCACGGCGTCACGGGTCACGTTGTGTACTCCCTATCAATTGGAGCAAAATAAAAAAACCAGCCGCGTCGATGTTCCGCAGGCATTCATAAGTATCTTAATCTAGGCTCGGACAGTGCTCACAAACTCGTCCGGGTGAGCAAAGCTCCAACGCACACAGACAAATGATTTGAGTCCCCCTTGCCCTGGCCCTTTGTAGAGTTTACTTTGGTATCCCCACGGCCCAGCGAAGGTGGTCGATACAGCATCTGTAATGATGGATGTTACGGCAAGCGCGAAGAGCCGGCGGCAACAGCATCAGATGCGGCTGGTTGTGGGCCTTCTCCAAACAGTAATAGAACGAATCTGATACCAACGCTTACAGCTAATCAAGAATTCTTTTCGGTTAATTTGGTCAGAAGTCGTTTGTTGGTTAGAAGATGGTCGGTTGGAGTCATTCATTGGTAGTGTAAATCACGTGCAGCATTTAGGACGTAAACTAAGAACAGTGGTCGATCTGATCTCATTTGTTCGACGCAACCTCTTATAGCCTCTTTTAAAAACATCGATAAATCGTTAGATTGAGGATGAAAAGGGAGCGGTACGAACATGCTTGATGCCAAGGTATTTGAGAGGACTAGTGCATGCGTGGGTGGTGAATTGGTCACCACTGTAGAGACAATCGTCAGGAGATTTTCAATGTGTATAAAGATATTTTGTAGAGCCTTAATGGTGGTGTTATTTGTGGCTGAGGTCATAGAATCGACTTCAAGCCATCTCGAGTCGGCATCTAGGACTATTAAAGACATCTCAGAGGTCCGGCGAAATCGATATGTACCCTGTCAAACAGTTTAGTTGTTATTGGCCAGGTTTAGTTGATTGCTTATAATTAGGATCATGCCCTCTGTTTAGAACGAATACTGCCAAGATGATTTCAATAATTTATATTGTAACAGTTTGGGTCGTACGATTCTGTTGTTAAATATAAAGAACTTCGTTTGAACTCATAGGGAGTCTCGTCGACGGTAGAAGCAAAAAATTGTGTCATTAGTTGATAATTTGGACGGCTACTCGTCACGTTAGATAGTTCATTACGTCCTGCGGGACTTCACGCACCTTCTGTACTTAATGAACGTCCAGTTCACAGAAAAATGACGATAGTTTTTTTTAGGGAACTGGACAATAGCTTACCTCTAGAAATGCGGTATTGAGAAATCTCTCAATTTGTGCTAGAACTTGATCATCCGGTTTTCTATGAAAGCGTTGACTAGATTTGAAACGTGATAATGCGTCAGCGTTACCAAATTCATTTGTATTTTTGCATTGAATATCGAACTGATATCCTATTGATGGGTTGCCCAGCTTTGAAACTGATTCGCCGTATACATTGGGATGCCTTCCGTATTACCGAATACAAGTGATTTATGGTCAGTAAGGTGGAGTTTCTTCCGTGTATATATTTACGAAATCTTTGACACGCAAAAACAAGGGCTCCCTTCTCGACCTGTGCATATTTCTGTTCTTTGGTCAGAGACCTACTGAAGTGTTGAAAACTTTAATAACTCTTTCTGATCCATCGGGATGTCGATGAGAAATAACCGCGCCAGTGCCATATGGACTTGCGTAAGCATAACTATAATTGGGTTAACAAAGGTCGGATTGGACAGCAAGTTGTCCTGACAGTGCGTTTAGAAGTGCGTGATTTTTATTATTTCTCCGTGCATATCTGGTACCAGTTCCACTAGATGCTTATCTAAGTGATCAGTATACTGTTTCGGAAAGAACAAATTCTCGTTTGCGTCACTTTTCTCCATTGCTGGCAAGGATTGTTCTTAAACTGACAGTGAATTTTCAAAGGTAGAGCTCTACATCCTTTACAGGAGGTGGGTATGTGTAAGTGTTGCGTTTGCTTTTTCACCAGGATATTTCAGTGCTACCTGTCTAACATGCTCACACTCTAGTTTAACTAAACCACATATCCATATATGAAACATCTACCTCGGCAGAAAGAAGAACGAGTTAAATGAATTTCGATAGTGAGTTTATTCAAACATACAGTAGTTCGGAATTTCTAGGGATTATGGGGGTGGGGGGGGGTGAGGACGACAATGTCCCGAGGAAGGCGATGGCATTGCCTCTCTGCACAGCGAGGGACAGGCGCTGCAGGAGGAAAGAGCCAGCGCGCTTGTCCCCGGTGGCGCGGATCAACCTATGGTAAACCCCCTCGAGGAAGTTCGCAGTGAGAGGGCCGTGCCCGCCCAAGGTCTCAAAGGCAAGGGGGGAAAACAGATGGGTTGCTTGGAGTGCGGCGTACTTCCTTAGCTTTGCCCGTTCCGCACGCGCTACTGCGTAACCGGGGATGGTTGGACAGTGGTTGACATAAGAAGGTGCTAGAGTGTCAACCACAGTTAAATGTTTCATATGTGGATATTTTTGAGAATAACGCCTCGACTTTGTTATCTCATGGAGATAACCGGCGGTTACAATCTTTACTAGAATCCTTATATATTAGTTCCATATCATGGAGCAAATGGGTTCGACCCGGCAAATACAGATTTTATATCTGAGTCCCACACGGCCGATGAGTGTCGGGTGCTCAGTCTCTGGTTTCAGCGAATTAGGAATCGGCGTCGTGAATAAAAACCTTGAAGTTAATTTGTACTATCATTATAACGTACTTAATTAGGCTAGCTGAATGCAGGATTGCTGTGTGTTATTTGGAATAGTAGGAATACAGTCATTTAAAAATATACTGTGCAGTTTACTTCGGTGAATCATTCAGTGCGAAGATGACAAACTTCCCTGAAATTAATATGGCTTACAAAAGTAAGAGAGCGGATCAGATATTTGATCTGTGGAGAGGCTCTCAGTTGTTCCTCTATATCATAGCCTTCAACAGTTATCCTTTAGTATAATATTTCATTATTATTCCATATATTATGACACACAACAATGTGAAATAAACACGTAACACGATCTCGTTTTGAATCCATTAAGTATTACCATGAGTCACTCCCGGGGCCCACTCTTGCCTTTGCTTAGTTTGAACTGGTCACAGATGTGGTAACGAAAGATTGTAAAGGAATCCAAATATTATCTGCGTCTGGCTGTTTTTTTTGTCTCAAATCATATGTCCGTTTCTGTCTAGCAGTCCAAAACGTTCACAGCTATGTAGGGCATCCAGGACTATCATGAACAATTATATTTTGTCTTTAACCCAAGGTGGCAAAGTGACAGAAGGCAGGAAAAAACTCATGAAGTGCAACAAGCGCGCCGAAATTCGAAAACGGGAGAGAAATGGCCACTGGCGAGGGGTGAAATGAAAACAAATGCATCCATTTTGTCACACGTTCTGTGGCCTGCGTAGACACACCGGTTATTACTTCATTGCACATGGTAAATTTGGTTGTGCGCGTGTTGAATGAGGAACTGCCATGTTGATTGAGGAGAATATGGATGGAGACCACCCCGGGGTGAGTTGTGCTCACATTATAGTCATAATCAAATACTACTTAATGAGAAACTGCTGTAAAAAAACAACAGAATATGAGATGATGATGATGGATGGAATAACCTACGGGCCCATCTGTTTCCGCGGCTTTTCTATGTCTACCCTACCTTCAGCAACTCTCTTAACAACCAATTGTGCTGAGTTATGAAGTATCTCGATAAGTGTTTACCAGATAATGATTCTATAAGAGGTGTTGTGGTTGTCGCTGTGCGGAAATGTTGGAGTTAGGAAGTTCCATTTCCAATCGTGTTACCGTTACTGATCACTTCAAAATATTTTACTCTGAACATTTGTTATAACATGACATACCGAATTGGTTTTTGCATTTATTTGGGCCGTTACTACATAAATACGAATACGTATTTTATTTTTATGTACTCCTAAGTGTTGCTTTTGAATGAGGGCCTTCTTGGCTAGCTGGGGCATTTTTTATCTTTACCGGAGAGGCCCAATTATTTATCGTCGTTATTATTTAGTCTATCTTTTGATTGATTTTTAGCGCTGTATGACTATATAGTCGGCTCAATTTTCGAATTTGATAGAAATTGTAGGTTTGAGGTCAATGGAGATGTGTTATCTCACTGCAGATAAATGTGTCAGATATCCACAATAGACCTATATATATATATATACTTCTTCCTTTTTGTTGCAAATCGACTCCTTTCGAAAAATAATTAGAAGGAACACAGAAAAATGTGTAACTCCCAATTATTAACAAAATAATATGATTATTACGTAACACTGGAATCAACATTTCGCTCGGCTTTACTCGGTGCCCATTATATATATGTCAAATTCCAAAAAATAATTGACATATTTTCCAAAAATGAGCGAGTCGATGATCGGAGCTTTAGATTTTTTTGTTTATTTTTTGTAGCAAGATTAACGTACGACGTCAATATATCATGATTAGCCGTATGCAAATAAGATTTCATGGAACCGAAAGAGTCAAACATTTTTCGATCATTGTGAGGCTACAACAAGGGGGTATTTGTTACTTTCGATTTCTGAGACACCGCTGTGGGTTAAATGATTTCGAGCTCTCACTCAAATGGTCAAGAATGCAAATAACTAAATGTATTTTAATGCCTACATATTCCTTCATCTTGTCAGCTTCCAGATCAATTTTCCTTACACACAGTCCATTCCATCATTACTTATAAATAAGTGAAATATTTTATTGTGTTGATTTATTAGTTGCAGGAGGAAACGATGTTTTCAGAATGGATCCGGCTGGCTGGGTCTTCATCCGAACGACTGCGTAAGGAGGCGCTAATATCGCTTCGAGATTTCTTCTCCCAACGTGGGAAACTAGTGGAACAGAGCGAATTAGCCCTATTTGGGCTCTTTGTTAAGGGTAAGTTTTTGATGCACAATTATCTTGTTCTATACATTGGAAGAAGAATGTATAATACAAGCGTGGTTCATTTTTTGTAAATCGATTCTGTAAACTAACAATTTTGAATATTGTTTCATAGGGCCACAGGAAAAACGCCCTTTATGGCCGCTTATTGTTGAATTATCTTAATTGTGCCACATACCAACTAAGATAAAAAGTGGAGGGAATCAAAGGCAGGAAGTTTACACCTTTCCGGTTTTGACTTAATTTTTAAAAAGATATCATTTTCTTTCGTTTCAAGATTTTACTCTTGCAGCTTTATTTTACTACGCAGCTTGCCTGCTTACCGCTCTGGTAAGCCGGGTTCAAACCCGCTTATTTCTAAAGTAAAGCTAAGTGTGGGTTGAGGGAAGAGGCCCACGAAGAGAATAGAAAATTTAGTCTACAAAATCTCTTGCATATTAATAAAGACAAGTTCAATCTTGGCTTTATCCTTAATATTGATCTGAATATAATACAATAGATTACATTATGGTGATTCTTATAGTTGATTGACTTTTTATAGTTTTTGTTAAATTTTGCAATGTCGGCGACTTAGTTTGGTGATTTTATTCAATTTGGCAACGTCTCATTGACTAAAACAAAATCGCCAAACTAAGTTACTCACATTGCCAAATTTGACAAATATTATAAAAAGTATATCTACTATAAGAATCACCATAAATTCATATATATATGGAGTTCCTAGAAGAGCTTCCAAGATTTCATTTTGGAAACCGTCATTAAGAGTTACTCTTGTATAGTAATGCAATGTTCACTTATGGGCTCGTGAAAATTTATCTACCTTGTTTTTACATTATTTTAGTTGTATAATTTGAATTTCCGCTGGTTTTTGCTCAAGATGCCTCACTAATTTCCGCATGTCCTTTGCGATATATGAACTGCCCGAATTAAGATACAAAGTCAAGAAGTTCTCACGGCAGCTTGTCCTTCGCGGTGTACAGGTGCTTTGTTTACGTATTTCGACGGGGGCTCGCGCGATCGGCTCATCGAAACAGTTGGGGTGTGTTGCCGTAAAACGGACAAAGGCGCTACTGTACTAGGTCGGGCATTGACAACCGCAGGAATCCGCAGGAATCAAGGCCATGTAGCACCCAAAACTGGCAAAATTGGAGTTTTTGCCGTTCGTCTCGCCGTTGCGATATTAGAAGCCATCGACGAGGAACACGAGGCTGCTGAACCTCTCGTCGGTAGAATGCGTACATTTACATATTAATATATATATATATATATATATACTTTTATGTTTAATTATAAATACATATACATATTGTCGCGGTCTACGGGAATTGCGAAGTGTTGTTGTTTCTTGAGAAAGATTAGATTGCACCGGTTTTTGTTTCATGTTGTTGAGGAACCCGATGCGAACCTATAGACACTAAATACATTTTTATATAACCTGCAACTCTCCGAAAGTTGCATCGCGTGTTGTGGATTATGGTATTTCTCCACGAAAAGCCATATTAAAAATTCATTTTCGAGAATATTTCTTACAGTGTATGTTAGGTTAAAATTAATAATAATAGTAAGTATTTCACCGCTTGCCGCTTTTCTGGGCAGCTAACGTCTTTCTCGATAATAGTTTTAGGGCACTGAATATAAAACATGTTTTTTAGTCAGGAGTGACGAAAAATTAATTTTCTGACGGAGTTTGATCTGATTGGATCCACTAAAAATCGCGATGTCCGAACTATTGTTTAAAATAGTCTGGAAACTCACTTGAAATGATCACCGTTTCAAACTGGTCGCCCGCTTTTGTGTCCACACGCTCGCAATATGCTCCTCAGTGGGAGCTTAGCCAAAATTTCAGAAATCAACGTTAGCAATTTCCGTAAGCAGCGACGTTAATATTGAAGTAGAGGTGGGAGATACATGAAGTAACAGTTATTTGTACCCTAAAAGGGTACGCGGATGACGATTATATGAATGTGTTGATGGTGTTATAATACAGATTTGTTAGTCTAGAAAGCGTTTATGAGCGGTCTGTTCGCGTCGTACTCTTGCGTGTGCATTCATTTAGGCTACAGTGGCTTACGTACCAATATTTACTTGCGGTTTCGAAGGCTAGTAACGTATACAGCATCACACATACTTGACTTTAATCGTTAATACCTAACGTCTAGCTCCTGCTCATAGAACGGATTTTGAAATTTTAGTTGCTCAGCATATTGAGACCGATGCCTTCCGCATTATCCTTATTTTGACACGGACAGGCAGTAGAAGATTCTTTGCAACAACAGTTCAATGATACGCTTGTTATCTGATGTTAACGACTGCCAACCTGCCATTTTCCACGTCAAGCGGTGACCGAATACGTCAATCGACCCAAGAACATAATTATGTTTATGCGGCTAGTTTTCTTTTTGCAGCTGTGGATAATCCATGTTATCATCATTTCAAAATAATAACCACATTCTGATAATCGTTATCTGGATATCCCTCTTTTCTGCACATGAATTATTGGTAACCTATTTATCTCTCACCTCTACTCCCACTACCTTTTTATACGCCTACCTTGCTAACCATGGCCTAGCCAATATATATATATATATATATATATATATATATATATCTATATATTGATTCAAGCAATATAAGTCTGCTCCCTGAGAATTTATTGCAAATTTCCATCACTTCATATGACTTCCGCGGCAGATTGCCTAAGTTTCTCACTAAACGGGTTCTAAAAAATATATATTTTCCAAATTAATTTGTTTTTGTGTTCGCACTAAAACTCATCGTATAACCATTACTATTTTGTAAATATGCCAAAATTTGAAATTATAGAGTAGAGAGTAACCGATATAGAAAGAATAATGTCTGCCGATCAAAAAGGCTTGCTAAAAATCTAGGGAACCGTTCGTTGTCCTAGAAGTACTCAAGTTGTACCTTTTCCTTGCTGAAAATTGCAATTAACATGTTTTCTATGTAAATGTAAGTTATTTTGGAACTCACAATCATATTTTTGTTTCCTTTTACAGATCAAGTGTCTTGTTCCGCTTCTCACCTGGGTTTTCAAGGCTGGCAATCCAAAATTAACTGCTGTTGCCTTTCGAACATTCTCACGCTACCTGTCACATGCGTCGGTCGAAAAATTCGTAGCGAATTTGAACCATTGTGAAGCCGCGCTTTCTGCAGAGGAGAAAATGGTTATTTGGGAGTTCATCTTTCGCTTTTTGGAGACCCAAAACGCAAAAGGTATTGAGCCAACCGTCGCTCTTAAGTCTCAAACATTAGAGACACTGACGACACTGCTCACAGCGAAGACTGGCGTTCCCAGCTGGGTGTCCAGCAACTGGCATCACGTTCTCAAGACGTACTCCTTAGACGACATTGAGAAAATTGTTATGCCTCCATTGCAGAGGCAAATGCTTCGAAGCCCCGAGGTCATCATTGTCAGTGAGTTTACAGTTATCTATAATAGGCCATTAAACACAAACGAATTTTGCTAATTTTCTTTCTTTGGGCAGTTGACGTCCCAGTGTCGGCGTGATGGAATTTGCGTTGCAAGTGCGTTGTTTTTTAGATATATTTTGAAATATTTGAATAAATAATCTGGATATTATTTATTTTTCAATGTTTATTATATATTATTCATATTTGTGTCATGCACAGTCAGCACATTACGTTTATCTATGACACCAACCTCGTACCAGTGCAGTGCTGAAGTTTAACGGTTTGGCCGCGACCGCGGCAACGTTGGGGCAACCTGAAAAAATTGTACTTACATTCTCTTGAAAGAACTCCGAGGCCAAAAGTGCCAGAGGCTTCCTTAAAACAATACGTGGTTATTAATGCGTCCGCTTTTTGGAAAGTTAACTTACTGTTTAAACGTTTGCCAACCGTCTTCCTAGTTATTCAAGAAAAGCGAAATCTTGGCCAATTTCGATGCATTTAATACAGCAGCGATCTCGTAACTTTGGGGATACTAAGGAAGTCAGCTATCTATGAGAATAACCCGAATGCGAGTTAGCGTAACCTTCTTGTACGCGGAAGATTCCTGTAATTAATTTATTATCCTGTCTAATGTTTGCTTTCTATTACTTGTTTCTGTTCCAGCGCTGGCAGACGTCTTCTCGGGTTTATCGCTCGATCTGAGCCCATCGGTGGAGAAATTGGCCAAAATGTGCGGCCCGTCAGTTATAGCTAATGATGAAGGGACTCAGAAAGCTGGCCGAGCCGCAGTCCTGGCTTTATCGACGCGGTGCCCGCAGCAGAATGCAGCTAAGACGTTACTTAACTACCAACTGGGCGTACTGGCTGGAAGCGAGGGCAAGCTTGCAACTGTTTCACAAAAGTTGTCCATAATAACGACCATCCGAGAGGTAATCTCTAATTTTTCATTTTTCATCGTGACTACGAAACTTACTGTAGTGTATTTGTAGCATAGAGCCTGTTTCAAAATTCATAGCAGTTATTTTAATAGATAAATGTGAAGTTCATGTAAGGAGTCAACAGTCTTCCTTTGTACAGACAGGCAGTTATGTTTCTGTACGAGAACCACAGCTTCAATGCAGACAATTTGCTGTTTCGCCATAGAAAATGTATTGGTGAGAGCAGTAAAGTACAACGATCTACAAAATTCAGAAAAAAAGGAATATGTAGAGAGTAGGTTGCTTGTCACCGAAGAAAAGTTCTGGTTTGATACAATATACAGGTACACCTTCATTCAATTTTACACTAGGTACTTTACAGACATACGAGAGATACATTCACGAGTATAGGTAGACGCCACGAATACGGATTAATGTACATTCTCAGAGAGGAAGAGCGAGTTCGAGCGTCTAATGGGTTTGCCGTTGCGCAAGTTATGCAGCATTTTAAAGATGATAGATTTCTCACCGCATGCGAGCGCAATAACAAGCGCACGTGCTCATAATACTACCGATGACAATCCACCTACCTTTGGAGGAAAGATCTATTCGGAGATGACGTCAACTTGTGAGACAAGAGGTTTGCTTGCCAGTTTGTCAATTGCCCAGGGGGTCCGTTGCTTGGCCACCGTCAGCTCGCGGTTTGTCAACCTTAGGTCGATTCTTATAAGAACACATGAAAAATCACAAATACAAAATCATCTGATCCCTCCAAAATATGGTTGCAAGGGTCCCTTCCACTTGCCTGCCGAAAATCACTTACAAAACACTGCGAAAACATATGTCACTCCCTAACAGTATTAAGTGCGTGTTATGTTCAAGGCTCGTTGTTTCAAGCGTTTGTTGTGATAACTGAACAGTGCAGCTGAGAGATGGCCCACTTTCTGAATTCCGAATAGAAACTTGGCCGTTTTGCAAACATTGTCGGTTAAAATAATCTCAAGTTGTTTAAATGTTCCGCTCTTTCCCATTTGGGTGATACCAAATGTAGACCAAGAGCGGAGTCCTCTATTCAAACAGGTACGTTCACTTTGCCTCAAGTCTCAAGCAATTCAATTTTAAAGCTAAACATGAAGGTAATGAATTCAAAATTTTCCTCTTTAACAATTACTATGTATTTGTCAATCGACTTGAACGTGATACTAGGCAAAAGTGCGGGGTCCAAATCACATTGTCTAAATCGGAGTTGTAGTGTCCACGCAATCACATCATTGCTGTCTTTAAAAAGGGCGCGGGCGTTGTCGCAGAGACAATACCTAGGCCTATAGTAAGTAATGGTCGTCCATCAACTCCCCGTCAAGCAAAAGACGATTACTCTCATAGAGAAGGTGCCGACATCCGTCTAGTACCGGATTCGCAGAGGGAAGCCCTGACTGGAAAATAGATAGCGATTTTGACAACTTTTGAGCTAACAACACCATCTAAGTACTCATTTGGTTCGAGGCTAAGGGCACCGTCCTTCTGCACTGTTCACGTTTCGACTGGGTTGATTTGTAGTACTTTTCTGTGAAATAGAAATGTAAAAACATTGGAAGAGTCGCCGCACATCACATGCATTCAGATCCATGTAGCACGGTCTAGATAGAAAGTGATGCAAAAACGAAATAGGTCTTTGAAAATGAATAGAGTGTCAAAGAAACCGGGAATTAATATTTATCAGCTAATCTATTTCTTATCAATCCTTTCAATGTAATACATGAATAATTCCCTAATTCTACTTTCATTTCTAGTTGTTCTATTTGATGAACAACTAATAATTAACTGTACGTTTCTCAAACAATTGTCTGTCATTACTGTGGCTCAAACAGTTCTGCACCGTTGATCCGAGTACCGCCATACGTTACAGAAATTGTATACAAATTAACAAGTATCGTTTATTTGTAAGTGCTAAGAATATCCGCACTCTCTATATCTGACAACCAAGTTCTGAGAATTTGTTAATATATTCTATTTCCAAAAACATATCTGATGATAGGTGCCAGTTTTTTTAACATTGGCTTAACTTGTTTGGCAAAGCCAATAATGCCATTCATTTTCGAATTTATTATATTTACCTACACACATTTCTATTCATATCACCATATACCAATTTTCAGTCCATTGGACTGAAATGACGGTTGATACCCGCATAGGCCACTCTGCGTTACTCTATATCTCTCAACTGAACTCAAAAATATTCATTGTCCTTTGGGTTTGGTAATAGTTTCCGATTTATTGAACAATGCGAGCTAAATAAAGATTCAATTAGAGGCCCAAAGAAGGTAGTCGCGATCGAAGCCGAGGAGCCTGTAGTGTCGACCTTTATCGGACGTCGAGTCTTAAGGACTCAAGTCGGATAAAAGCTGAGTCCTACTCTAGTTGCCATTGTACAGCTTTTACGATGTTCTTAATCGCATTTAATTATTGAATATGTATATTTGCAGACAAAGGCAGCATTCCCGAGTGACGTATCGTTATCCTTAGAGTTAGTGGGTTGTGTGCTGTCGGGCATGGCTCCCCTGCTCAAAAGCGAGGTCAGTGAACCAGTGATCCTTGAAATGCTACAAACCGTCGCAGAGTAAGTGATAAAGCAATTAATGACCGTCTAAATAACTTTTATGTTTTTTTTTCGGTTTTCTAGTCGAATTGTATCTGTATTTGTCGGTAGTGTGAAATTCTAAAAATATAATCGAACTTTTTATTTTGTGTACAAAAGATGGTCTCTGCTCCGAGGTAGTATTTGGCCTTGATATTTAAGGACTATATAAAACGTCTTTTCACGCCAATGATAGATGTCGGTTATTGCTGTAGGTATCCCTTTACTTTTCATCTGGTTCACCAATGTTCAGTATCTTTTGAAGCTTCTTTTTTCTATATATCTCAATTTTTTTTACCGACATTCGATACCAACTTCCCGATGGTTGGCGTTGTATTGCAGAAGGCCCGGCTGTTCTCGCCCGTACCTTGATACTTTCAGTCTCTCGCATTGGTAGTTTCTCGAGTTCTATCGTTTCTTGCACCATACCTATGCACTCCCAGCGGGGAGAAATAGTGTGCTTATATTTCCAAAGAATCTAACTTTGCTTCGGACCTCCCGTTTTTCGAAGGTTCTCCATCACAGTTCATCCAGGTAGTCTGATCGGACAGGGCCCATCTGGCACTCAGCATTCCTGTAATCTGTTTCGATCGCCTCTTTTGCAGTGTACGACATTGTCTAACCCGGTTGCCAAACGTTAAGCGGGGTGTCATGACGACCTTCTAATATGTTGTTTCCTACGCCTAGTTGTTGCCGTTTCCCCTGATACTGAGGACGCGTTTTGTGAGAATCTTGTCAGGGAAAATCTTATTTGTGACAATGTTGAGGAACTTTGGAAAATTACCACGTCGACAGTAATTATTGATGAATTGATTTTGGGATGTGATATTGAAAATCTCTAAGTCTATTTAGAGGTCTATTTAACTCTTTTTTATGGGGGTTTTCGGGAACGCGTAATGCACATGCCAGCCAGACAGAACAGCCTCTTGCCACCTAGTGTGAGACTCATAAACTCACTAAAACCCGTGTGCCTCCACCCCTAGTTGGTTTGGAACGACGTAAGCAATACTTCAAACCAACGGGTGTTGAAGCTCTAATCTCCAGTTCCCCCCCGTTGTCAGCGCCGAAGTGCGCCCGTCGAACCTTTTCGAGCTCCCCTTTGGCCCTCATGATGTCCCCAAACCAGCCGGTGACCTTCCCAGAGGTCTGTTTAACTAGACTCACGAATCGCATCTAAGTGATCAGACGAGGAGGGACCCGGTTATGTTGTGGTGGCTGAACTTACAATCTTATATATATATATGTACGTTTTTTTCGGATGTATCATAACTTGTTTCGTTCTCTGCCACATTTCCTTGATGAAGATACATTCCACTCTTTCGACAGTGCTAAAATATCTGCAGACAAAAATATCGAGATTACGGACGCCATTTTTGAAGGTAGGATATTTATACTGTACCTAAAGGTTGGACAAAAGCGACTATGAGGAAAGAGCAAATGATTTTTATTACGAGAGTTAACGATCATTTTGTTGATGCAATTTTCAGGTGGTGTTCAAATGTGCCGATTATTCCCAAGGAACTAATTTCTATCGTAGAAACCGGGCTAACACTGAAAACAAGTAGCACTTCAGTCCAGGTAAGACTTCTTCTCTACGAAATAAATGAGCATGAGAGAATATTTTGCTTTTGCCGTCAGTTGTAATAGTCACGAGGAACCAACTGCAATTGAAACATTATCTAATACTACCGAAATAAAAGACTTCAATGTACGCTTGCGAAATCGCTGCTCGGCTTACCTAGACGCATTATTAGATTCCATTATATTGGGTTGGTGCATAGATCTTGGCGTTTTTTACCGTTTCCCTTTTTCGGCTTGCTCCCACCACTCGTTCAAAAGCTGCCCTTCCTCTATAAGTAAACAATAACGGCAGTTGGTGCGCGCAGACTCCAAATAGGGGGGTTTCAAGTGAAAAAAAAGGTGCATTTTCGTCACCTGCTCTTCAATGACTTTCGGCTCTGCCTCTTGCTAGAAGACAATCAGTTGATAAATCAGCACTCCTATATGGTAAGTTTCGTGAAGCGGCACGTATGAAAGAACTTCCCTAAACTGGGGAGTTCCTTTATACCCGCCGTATTCAACGGTCCTCGCGCCAACTGATTATCATTTTTCAGTTCCCTGGCAAATATTTTACGAGGTACCGGCTTCGCATATGAATCCGAAAATATGGCTGGACAGCTTTTTGCCAAGAAACATAGCAAATTTGGGTAAGAAGACACCCATAAATTGGTCGCGAGATGGGAAGAAGGTCATAAACAATGATGGCCAATATATAACAGATAATTAAATAGTTCGAAGGGAATGCAAAGTGTGTCCTTGTGAATATAAAAGCCGGCAACTTGTGCAACAACCTAACTCGTGTAACGGTAGCAATGGTCTTCCTGGTTGTGCGCGGTTTGGGTTGCCTTGGAGAAAGAGTACAGCCTTCCTTCGAAATTCGTTCTGTCGCTGCTGTTTAATCCGATATGAGTGTGATCGTTTTCCATGCGCATCCAGCAGGCTGTTATGCGGTTACTTCCTGTGAGGCACCCACTTGAACTTGTAGGTCATATTCAGGGGTTTCCAGAGTAAAAATAGTGCCTCCGGGCATGGCGTGGTGGTTAAGGGAGGCAGTATGGGAATCAAAGGTAGTTTTGTAGAGTCGGAGGTTCAGATCTGAGTGGATACGTTTTAGTGGGCAATATTTTCGCGGTAAGATTTGGAAAATTAGTACTGGCAACTAATATGGTCTGCGGCACAGTTACCACTGTGCAAATAGGAAGGCACCGTAACCCCTTGTATATATCATGAAAACTGTGTGTTTACACACAAACCAATGTGTTGTTGTTGTTGTTGTTTCATGTTGTTTCCATCACTTATCAGTTTCTTTATGCCAGATTTGTAGAATTCCTCCTTTTTTAGGGCAAAAAACGAGTGACCGCCTGATATGAATCTGAAGTTAAGTAGCACCCCCAAGGCTCTTCCGTCGTACTTCTTCACGAAGACAGCTGGAGGCCTCGTGAAACCACTGAGCCTTACTCCCCAGAGGTTTCTTGAGAATGGACAGGTTCCCACAATGTATCGCTCCATCTGGACTGCGTCTATACATAAAGGAGGGAAGCACACTTACCCCTGCAATAAACGTCCGGACTCTCTGACTGCCATCATTGGCATTCTCATCAAAATTGCCGCTTTCCAATTATTATATTTAATTACGACTGTCTCGCTTTCCCTCGTACGAAAGCAAGCGGTTGCTGGGGATCATTATAGTCAATTAGACAATCGCAAGGTCGCCGTCCCGTCGTCAAAGATCCTCGTAGCCACATCGGGTATGCCTTCGTTTCTTTGTCGAGGCTCCAACGCCCGCCACCCATACATTGTAACCTTGACCGAGAGCAGACGAGACTCACTGCTTAGGCTCGATCTGGACGCCGAACTCGTTTCAAATCAACATCATCGCTACGACCTACTTGTCGATACCGCAGTATTATTCAATGCAGAGGCGCAGCATTTGATATCCCCACATGAGTTTGATTTTCTGAAGGGGCGGTTTACGATGGAAAGCCGCTCGGCTTCTTGAATAATGCAGCACTGTCACTAAGTGACAACGTTCTAGTAAATGTCGTATTTACATATTTCAAGAGTGTTTTGAAATCATGCTGCACGAGACTATTCCGTCAATCCTGCCGTCCATGGTATATTAGTTAGATGAATCTCTGATTATTTCAGAGATTGGCATTTTGTAGTGAATGTCGGCGCTTCGTCTTTCAGGTCTGGCTATGCAACCACAGCCTGTCTGCTCAGGCGGGGATCGCATCTAATTACAGGACTTCCTCGACATGTTCTTTCACTGGTCGGAGCAAATGGGACTTTATCAACTCATAAACGTGGAGTGATCTAGCTGGGCTGTAGAAATATTATATTTAACTACCGTTTAGGTATGGCCATCCTGACAACGATCTACTGAGAGGGGTCCGATTTGTCTCTTCACTGACGTGAAATTGTTGCACGAAATGTTCTCATGTATTGGACTTCTGCTGGATTGGTTTACCCTCACGTTTGCATCATGGCATTGTAAAACTGTGTGAATCATACGCCGTTCCTCTGTTTATGTATTGATATATGCCTGTACGATGTGGAACTCGAGAATAGTGGAAGGTATGCAACTTCTTGAAAACATGCAAAAGAGATTCCCCAGACGGGTCGATGCGAGATGTGGCCTTGCCAAGCACTCAATAGCGATCTGCTAAGTGAGTGAATGAATCGACATTGCCGATATATTAAAGGAATAGCTATTTAGGAATCCTTAAGGATCCTGAGAATGTTTGATGAACTGTTCAACCTTGTACAAACTAAAGTCTATCAGGTTATCTTGTGAAAGAGAAAGCAATAGCTCACTCACAGGGGACAAGTAACATGAGGCACATCGCCAGCAAAATTAATTAACAAGAGGTACACCATGTAAATAAACTAAATAATTATCCACCTGGTACCGCAGTGGACATGAAAGTGATAGCATAATGAGTACGATGGCATCAAATACAAACTTGTAAATAGAAGTATGAGTGCATCCTCAAACGGGTTAATATACTACATTTAATAATATCTCCTTCTCTGTAAAATAAATAAATAATAAGAGTTCTCACTAAAAAGAGAAAGACTCTGTCGCGCGACGTGAAGACTGTACTGTAATATGTAATACTATGCAGACATCTTAAGAAGTGATGTCTCAAATGATTTCGCTCAGTCGCTGATGAGAAGGACATGAAATCACACTTACTCAAACTATTTGATGCACTTTTTAAAATTATTTTATTCTAGTTTTACCTTTATTATTATTGTTGGGTTTTTCGTTGGTCCTCTAGCTCAAGTTCTTGCTTAACTCTTAAGAAAGGACAACACAATTTGGTTCGAGGTATATTGAAGATGGGAGTACGGCAGCGGGACTCGATGTGCACGGGTCACCAAGTGAAATTCCGAGATCCTTCATTCTCGATTTATTACTACCTTCTTAGATTAAACCGAGTGGGCCTCCCAGAGGCCCTTGTAGCTTATCCTTGCACACTCACCCCCTTTTCTCTCTCTCTATAATGCTTAAGGGTACCAGCTAGTTCGCTGGGTGTACTCTTCGTTTCAACTTAAGAGTCCTAGCATAAGGACAGGATATTATAATACTCAAACTACAAAATGCTATATCTATACGCGCGTATCTATCTTTGCTGAATATGTTGTTGTACATACGTTCTCTTGCAACTTTATATGGAAGCGTCGACAGCGAACAATATTCACAATTTCAACAATTATTATTATTATTATTATACGACTTGCTAGGTCTACTTGTCGAAGGTGTTAATAAATATTATATTTTCACCTCCTTTTTCATCAACAGTGAACACATTTTAATTATATAGATGTTATATACGGCAAACTTAGGTTATGTGTACCTTGTACTTTTATAGAATACAGCTCAGGTTTAGGGCTAGATATGCAAATAGTAATTCTCTTATATATATTGTTTGTTTACAACCCACTTGCTAATTACTTTTTTACAGGTCGCCTACCTGAACTGTTACCTTTCCGCCCTTACTGATGCGTCACCGTCCTCACTTGAACAACCCAGCTTCTCCAAAGTATTGGAGAACACTCTTCGGATCTCCCAAGGAAAGTCTTCCGTCGCAGCAAACTATCCATACTACATTGCGACTGCTTGTGTACTGTATAAGCTGGCACTGAAAGTGAAACCGAGTAAGTTGGCCTTTGTACTTGTAAATCGCCTACATGTTATTTCCTGCATCAAGTTCAATTATGTACTTCTGCCTTATTTTTTCTTAGTTTTACAGAGTGCAGAGAGATGGTTAGTACTTTTTAACGAATTGAACGAGACTCCTTCGTTCTGTGGTTCTGTGTGAAATTGTGTTCTGCATTGAAGTGAATATTCTTGCGAAAGTGTTCTATGATTGTTAATGCTATTTATGAAGGTTTAAATGGCTTTCAATATTACCATTAAAATTCACAAAATACTTAAAATATAACGGGTGTACACCAAGGTTTAAGTTCCATTGATAGATCAAACTTCGCCAGTTATTAGTCACAAGCCCGTAACAATTTGTAGTTAGGTAAAAACATGGTAGTATTATTTAAGAGAGTTTTAATCTAGTAATAACTGTTTTGAGCAATTTTGTTGCAGGTGACGAGTTGGCTAAGTTGCTTTCCCAGACGACCGCAGGAACCGAAGCCGCACCTTATTTGGCAGACAAGTTTATCTCCACTATGATATCGGGCAACCCACTTCTAGAACGTGTGGCTCTCGAGTTAATTGAGTTGTTACTGCTCGATGGCTGCCCGTTTGGAGCTTGCTATCCGGTCTTGTTGCGCACTTTGATCAGCACAGACAGAAGCGTACGGACATATGCTCAGCAGGTGGTAAAACGGATTTGTTCTCCACAACATGAACACAAATCTGGTGGAATAGAACTCGCACTGCAGTTACTTGACCATATTGATATGATCGCCTCAGAGGTCACTGCTCCACAAGCAGTTGTTGCCATTGCCGTAAACGAAGCGTATGACGCCATGCAAAGTCTCCGTATTGCTGAAGAAGCAATATTAGCCGCACATATGGTGAAGACACCAGTATGGGCTAAGATTTTGGAACAGCAGAGGATTCCACTGGAAATGATCAATGTCGATAAGCTATTGGCACGCCTGATGAAGGTCGATAACGTAATCGACGATCGAGAACTTAAGTGCATAGCATCTTTAGCAAGTTTCTTCCCTGAAATAGTATTTTCAAGGGTGGCACAGTATTTTGAAGATCACTTGAAGGATCCAGCGCTTCTGAGTGTCAGTGAACTTGAGGTGCAGGTTTTTCACTCCCCAGTTGGTGAGGTCTTCGATAAGACTGTTATCGGGCAGACCCGGGAAGTGCCGGAGAAGAACGTAAAGCGCGAAAGCAAAGCGTACACTTACGAGGAACAGCTGTTTGAACTTGAACTTAAGAAGATCAGCGAGCAAAAAAAGGGTGTTCAGCTTACTCCGAAACAAAAAGAGGCTCTTGCGCAGCAGCTAGAAAAAGAGACTGCAATCCGACAGCGCCTGCACGTGTTCAACGTGAAGGTTGTCAACGCAAAACAACTCGTGCTGACTCTTCTAAATAGTACAGATCTTCCTTCCCATTTGGTACTCGTGCATTTTTCTCCCTACATAAAACAGCTTACAGCACGATTGCTCACCTTGCTTGGCTCTTACCTCGCAGCAGATCACATGGCAGACCTTCTTTACGATATGATCGGAATGACTGCCCCAACGAAACGCGTGGGCCTGAGCGTCTTCTATGCGCTTCTTCGTGCAAGAGTTGAGAGCAAGGCAACTATAGATAACGAGTGGCGCCAAGAGCCGGTCGTCGATTCACTTCGGAGAACAATTCGAGAAATCCATACGTTTGTTGTCGGCGGGCAGGAGTCCCAGGAATACCACGAGTTGGTGGCGAGTGAGCTTGCTGAGAAGCGTGCTAAGCTGAACTCACTATTCTTCAACATTGCCTTCCCATTATTGGCCATTGTTTTAGAGAGAGGACTGGGTAACGAAACAAGCATCAAATGTATTCAACTAACACAGGCGTATTACGTGAAAAACTTCGTTGATGGGGATGAATCAATGGAGCTGTGCAATCCCAATCATCTCTGCTCGGCAGATGTTTTGTATGCACTGTTGGTGGTAGGCCAAAATGCGGCTCTTCGTTCAGAGGTGCAAATTGCATTGACAGAAATATGCCGCTCACTTTCCGCTTTGGAAGTCGGGGCCGACGTCATTGATGGAATTCTTGAGCTACTGTATTGCCCTAACGACTTTGTTCGAACCATGTGCTTTCGAGCTTTGCAAGAACTATTTTTGGGCGAGCGAACTCCTCCGGAGTCGTCCATAGTGGCTATAACCAAAAGCACATGGATGTTTAAATGCGACCCGGAAGAAGCTGTACGGTCTGCTGCCGAGCAGCTGTGGTTGCAGTTAAGTCTTCAAGCTGGCCCAGAGCTTTTCGACGTTCTCATCGAAGGAGCACTCAAGCCACAGAGCCATGCTCGACAGGCGGCGGGACAAGCATTAATGACGCTTTCGGCGATGCATCCAGACAAGATCGGGGAAGTTGTTGGTACGCTCACAGACCACTATTCGGCCCTCATACAAGATTCAGAGCCTCAAAGAGATAACTTTGGCCGTATTGTGGACGTGCATTGGGTAGACACCTGGTACTCTCGGTGGGGTGTGGCTCACGCACTTCGTAGCATGGCAGGTAGCCTGAATCAAACAGTAGTGATCGACGTGGTTAGCTTTCTAATTCCTACAGGACTGTCCGATCCTCATGCTAAAGTGAACACGGAAATGTTGGATGCGGGGTTAGCAATTGTGGATGCTGCAGGTAAAGACAGTGTGTCACCCTTACTCAGGCTCATTGATGATTACCTCAAGCGCGCCGAACAAACTTCAACGGGAGATCGTGTACGACAGAGTGTTGTTATTCTTATGGGTGCGCTAGCTCGCCATCTCGATAAGACTGATAATCGTGTGAAACCTATCGTACGTCGCTTGCTTGAGCTCCTGTCGGTTCCATCTCAGTCAGTTCAAGAGGCCATAAGTGCGTGTTTACCCCCTTTAGCTCCTGCTGTCAAAGGAGAAGCTCCAGGAATTGTGAAGAACCTCATGGAGGTACTGCTAAATTCTGAAAACTATGGAGAGCGTCGTGGTGCAGCATATGGGCTGGCCGGATTAGTGAAGGGACTCGGAATTTTGTCCTTGAAACAAATGGATATTATGCCTCGTCTTACAGATGCTATTCAAGACAAAAAAAACGTTCGTAAAAAGGAAGGTGCTTTGTTCGCTTTTGAAATTCTGTGTAATGTGCTGGGCAAGCTATTTGAACCTTATATCGTGCATATCCTAGGCCATCTGCTTACCTGTTTCGGAGACTCTAATCTATATGTACGAGAAGCAACGGAGGCGACAGCCAAAGCAATGATGCGCCACCTAACTGGCCATGGGGTTAAACTTACGTTGCCCATTCTGCTTGGCGCCCTCGAGGACGAATCGTGGCGAACCAAATGTGGTGCTGTAGAACTACTTGGCAGCATGGCGTATTGCGCTCCTAAACAACTGAGCACTTGCTTACCTACTGTAGTACCAAAGCTAATTCAGGTGGGTAAACAACGATACCACACACACCACTTCATCATTCTTGCTGTAATATGTTTTAATGACCGATACACAGATGGACACTGACATGCAACTAAAGGGAAGAATACGGATTCTGTTGACCCTTCCATGGTTAATAACTAAATCAGATCAATTGGTGTACAGAACGACCAGCCCGGCAAAGAGAGAATATTGTTATTTCACATTAAATAAATATGTAGGTCCGGAATTTATATTCTTATTATCCAGCAACTTATATCCTGTAAATAATCTCCAAGGGTATACTTGTTTACAGTCTTCGAATGAGGATCGTTTGAACAGTAAATAATCAACAAAACATATTATTGGTGGTTTTCAATGAGGTTTAACAAAAATGATCCGTATGTAATGATAAGCATTCACGTTTTTTTAGGTCCTAGGAGATTCGCACGTAAAAGTACAGCAGGCCGGGGCGCAGGCTCTCTCTCAAGTAGGCCAAGTCATCAAAAATCCAGAAATTCAGGAGATCGTCGGAGTACTTCTCGAGGCTCTTCAGGTAACTGTCTTAGGCATGTCTTAGGCATGCTCGTTCTGTGACTTCTTTACTATACGCTATTTATCTCAAGCATATTAATCGAGAATTATCTACATTTCCATATATTATTAGAAGTTCACTCGCGTTCACAATACCGCAGCTTTGGCTGTCTCTACATGAGTTTCCTAGCTAAACATGGGGAGTCGTTAGCAAAAATGTATTTCAAGTTACATGGAAAATCGCCATGTAAATTACCATTAAACCTAAATGATGAAAATTAAGCGTCCATCTGGGTTGTTCGTATAAATATATTTCTACGAAATTTGATCTAAAAATATAAAACGGATAAAACACGAACTGGAGCCAAATTCACAAGTTTGTTAGCAACTTTACTCTTCGTCAGCAACTTTACAAGGTGCAAAGTCTAGTTGTGTGTAAATTTTTTCATACCCCAAATTTATAGTGACATGTATCGTCCGCGTGTTGGTTTATCGCAACTATGTGTATATTCGCCAATGTGTGTATTAGTGTTTGTGTGACGGCTATAAACTGGAAGCAGTAGCATCTGACAACGAATTTGTGGGGTCATATTCTCAATTTTGATGGCTATTAGAAGTATTTTCGTGGACTCCTGACCGACCTCATCTGTGATACGGAAAGTGAGCACGCATAGATCAGACCTACTGTAGGAATTGGATTTCGAGTTAAGCACATTCACGTCGTGCCAATTGTAGCAAGGGTAGAACCTTAATTGGTTATGTCCTCAAGGTTAGCGACTAAAATCACATAATTTACCAATGATAAAATGCATCGGACAAAGCAAGTACGCGAAGTCTGCGAATATGTGTTTGGGTTTATTTTAGGGATAAAAATCTACCCTCGTTCGGGTGTATTTGTTTCGAGTTTTACTCTGGGACAACAGGGTAACAAAGACGGGACAACTGCCACGCGCTAATGGGATTATCGAGTATGGAATGAACACAATGAAGATTTCTGCACAGGATTTTCGTATAATAGTGTATATATTTCCTAAAAACGGACCACCATATTCTTTAAAGGTAAAGGGATTCAAGCCATGGCCGTCTAATATTTAGATAGTTTTCTGTATGATTCGCCAAATCGATCGAAACACCAAGGAAATTGATTTTGATCTATAGAATCGCAATATTTATGTATTCTTACAGGATCCCTCGAACAAGACACAGTCATCACTTGCGACCTTGCTGGAAACGAGATTTGTCCACTTCATTGACGCACCTTCTCTTGCCCTGATTATGCCCGTCATCCAAAGGGCGCTGCAGGTACTATCATTATCAATTATACTTGTGCTGTTAACTTGTTGAAAAGAGCAGTAGCCCGTCAAACGTGTACATAACCTCCGGTTTTAAATTGAATAGATAAGAGCTTTTTTTGCTAGAATAAGTGGTTTTAGCGTAACAAATCGTGGTCTGAAGTACCGTTTATTATCTCGACTGTGGGAAAATATAAACGGTAAATAGTTCGTTGTTTCGATAACATAAAATGGTATACGTTTCGTTTGCTTTAGTCAGTTCAGTACACAAGAACAAGTACATAATTCGTGGGCATTGTGCAAGAACGCCTTTCCAAAAGGCTGGAAATATATTGAAAGTGACCGTAAAATACAGAGGAAAAATGACAACAATTTATATATATATATATTTGTAATTTTCCTCAGTAATTTAATATAAATGATGCCAGAGCGCCTTTTACGAACATTTTATGCCATGTGATATGTACTTTTCTCAGGATCGCTCAACGGAGACCCGTAAAATGGCTGCTCAGATTATTGGTAATATGTATTCTCTGACGGACCAGAAGGACTTGATGCCGTACTATCCTTCTATACTACCAGGCCTCAAAACTTGTCTTCTTGATCCTGTACCTGAAGTGCGAACCGTATCCGCGCGGGCGCTTGGTATGTATGATTCAGCCACGATGAACTCCTTACGTTGTATTGCAAGGCGGGAGTTCATTAAGACGTTTAAGAAATATGGCCAACCTGGCCCTGACTCAATTCTTTGTTTCATACGATGTCTTTATATTAGTGGAGTTCCGAGAGGTCGGAAAACATATACGGATACCATCTCCCTCGTTTCTCGTTAAGGACTTAACTCTAAGTATCACATACATGAAAGTTAAGTTATGAGAGTCAGTACATCAAAACTCTAATAATATAATATAATATAACTAATAATATACAAATACTGTGTGTGCTAAACGGCTGACCTTCGTATCCAACGCCGGCCGGTCATTGATTACCCAGTTTAAGAAATGGTACAAATACGGGTTAAAATATCACACTCTGCTTTGAAGTATGTTCCAATATCGTTATTTTTTATCTGTATTTTACTGTATTCACTTATTCAGTGCTTGCTTCTTTTCTCATTTTAAGGTACAATTGTTAAGGGTACGGGAGAACAATGCCTGGACAACCTTGTACCGTGGTTGATGGAAACTCTTACATCTGAGGCGTCTCCAGTCGACCGTTCTGGGGCGGCACAAGGACTCGCTGAGGTGATGGGTGGAATGGGTGTCCACAAGCTGCACGTTGTCATGCCTGAGCTTATTGAGTCTGCCGAACGAACAGACCTTGAGCCACACTTCCGTGATGGATATCTCATGATGTTTATCTACCTACCTTTGGTGTTCCATAAGGAGTTTACTCCGTATATAGCGCAAATCATCAATCCAATCTTACAAGGGCTGGCCGATGAGACCGAGTTTGTCCGCGATACGGCGTTATTAGCTGGACAACGCATCGTAGCTATGTATGCGGAGACGGCAATCCAGCTATTGCTACCAGAACTCGAAAAAGGTCTTTTCGACGACAATTGGCGCATTCGCTTCAGCTCAGCTCAACTTATTGGTGATCTGCTCTACAAGATCTCTGGCGTCTCGGGTAAAATGACGACGGAGACCGCTGATGAGGATGACAATTTCGGCACTGAACAGTCCCACACGGCAATATCCGGAGCTCTTGGTATCCAACGTATGAATCGCCTATTCTCTGGCCTTTACATGGGCCGTATGGATACGTCTCTCATGGTGCGACAGGCGTCCATTCACGTTTGGAAGGTAAGCGGAAACCTAGCGTTGTGTTGTATGTCATTTCTATTCAGCATGATATGCATGATTATAACACTTACACATTCGTTTGTGTGGGTTACCTTGGGTTGACATTAACTGGTGCGAGATTTTCAGCTTCTCTTTTGCTCCGTTTAGTTCATTTTCCTCTGATATAAGTGGTGGCCATTATTCCAGCAGTCACAGCTGGTAGCAAGTTCGGTCAAAGTAACATAAATTCACTTCATTGATTCAGGTGGTGGTGTCAAACACTCCACGGACTCTTCGTGAGATTCTTCCGACGATGTTTGGGCTTTTGCTTGGCTTCTTGGCCAGTAACTCGCACGACAAGCAACAAATAGCAGCTAAGACTCTCGGTGACCTCGTCCGCAAACTTGGTGAACGCGTTTTGCCTGAAATCATGCCCATCCTTGAAAGAGGCCTCGATTCTCAGGATGCAGACCAGCGGCAAGGAGTCTGCATTGGTAAGTCTTCGCGGCGTATAATGTCTGATTTAGAGATGCGAAATGGTTGTTTTAAAATGATATTCAAAACTAAACTGGAGATGCAGCTAATTTACTGCTCTCTCCACCCCTTCATGCCACAGTGAGACCATTTTTTTATATATCGGGGGATCAATAACTAGTTGAGTTATCAAATAAGAACAATTTAGGAAAAGGTTTCAATGTCTATTCATTCGAAACTGACACCTTGGAAAAGGCAATAATAGGTCAGCCCTTTGGCATAGTGTTTAATGACATTGTGGTGGTCAGCTCCTGCTCCACAATCTCGAACTCTAACGATACCTTTTTCTCTAACGGTCACTGGTCCTCCGGATCGTACTCTTTCTTCGATTGAATTGGTGGCCTCGAATTTCTCAATCAAGTCATATCACCGACTTGTCAATGAGACTCAATCGAATGTCATATTTGGTATGGGCTTTACAATATACAGCATACCTCATATATACAAATATGTATTCTCGTTCCAGGTTTAAGTGAGATTGTAGCCTGCACTCCACGTCAGATGGTGCTGCACTTCCTTAACAACCTCGTACCAACTGTTCGCAAGGCGCTTTGCGATCCGCTTAAGGTAATGCTAACGAATCGTTAGTAATGGACACAAAAATATATTGGAATAATCTGCTGGCTCTTGCATTCCAGGGTAGATACTATTGCTGTAGCACGGGGACTGAGTGGTTGTTGCCATTTGGCTATACTTATTGAGCATTGGATTGCCGGGGCTAATCGGGGTCAATTTCTGTTATCTCTGTCGTTTATTTACTGTGTAAGGGGCACCCTATGTAGCATATATATATATATATATATATATATATATGCTTAGCGAAAGTAAACGATATGGTGTCGAACCTGCGCCGTTGATGACACTTGTCGGAGTATCTATATAAATATGTTAACATTGTATTACGTATAAACACGGTGTCGGAACCGGGTGATGACAATCAATTCCTAGGTAGTAGGTTTAGGTAATGCGATATATAATATTAGATGGAGCTTATTTGTATAGCAGCTTCATATGCACAATTGTTTGCTTATCCCCGGTGCACTTCCAGGAGGTTCGCTGTGCTGCAGCGAAGACATTCGATAGTCTTCATACGGCGGTTGGAGCCCGGGCCCTTGAAGAAATTATCACCCCATTATTTGACAACCTTGAAAGTGAAGATAGACAGCTTGCGGAAGACACCCTCGACGGTTTAAGGTGATTGACGAATTATTGGCCTTAAAAAGCCCTCAGATACACGTCGGACTATTATTTACTTAAGTATCAGTGCAAAATTTGACACAAACATTATTAAATTCTAAAAATGCATGCTTTTTTTACAATTTGGCTTTTAATACGAGTACGATAGTAACTGGTGGCTCATATTGATAAACTCTGCCTTTTTATGGAAGTTACTTTACTATTTCACTCGCTACTTGTATCTCACCGTCATGTTAACGTCGAACCATCTCGATATTGTGAGTTTATGATGTGACGTGTTACTATTACATCTTTAGGTAGGTTTGGTCTAACGTAGTGTGTACCTAAACAAGGCTAATAGCACTCAATTGTAAAAATTATTACGATTTTTAAAACTTTTCCTATTTTCTATCTCGTTGACCTCATTGAGACATCTGCAGACAAGTGATGATGCTACGGTCGAAGTTTGTGCTGCCCCATCTGGTGCCTCAATTGACGCGGCCACCTGTCAACACCAAAGCTCTATCGTACATCTGCTCCGTTGCACAAGGGGAAGCTCTTGTTCAACATTTCCCCAGGTAATCATCATGGGATCCTACATTATTATGTAAAAGACATGTTAAAAATATAGAAATACGATACAAAACAAATGCTTCTTAGTATTGAAAATGCTTATACTAGAACAAATGCTTATAAGTATTATTACCGTCTGTAAATCTAGTAGATTGTAGTATACTGCCTATCGCATTCGTGCCAGTGTGTTTGAGCCAGAATGTGTTTTGGAACGGGTTCAGCCTTTGAACTTTTCAATGAACGCAGTACGACCACTGGGTGGCATTTAGAGATCGCGTTGAGACGGAACTGGTGTGAACTGCAGACAAGTCCTTTAAGAATGCGGATACAATATGCGTCTAATGTAGTTTCTATTTTCGCAGAAAGGTCTCACCTGGTATAAAAAGATCATGAATTACGGATGTCAATAACCAATTTAGCCAATAAATAGCCCACTGGAAGAACTGATACCGAAAAAGTTAACCAACCAAGGCCAGCTGTTTTCAAGGGTGTAATAGGACTATACAGACTGGTTGGTCTAACAAAAAATATAATATTTACGGTTGTTTTGAGTAGACGACAATAGCATTGCCGCGCTTAACTTAATCTTTGCACATGCTACCAGCTCAGAAAATACAGTGCCGATAATATCTGCCTAAAACCAGCCCAGATTCACAAGTACTTAAAGATATGTAATCTTCATCAATGTCATGATAAAAAAGGTAGATCTTTTCAATTAGAGGTGTAGTGCTCTTGGGGTCGTTTGCACAGAAGCATTTCGAGTTGTTTGCCCGTATATATGTATATATGGGTCACAACGAGTCACAATGCTTATATATATATAAACGACTAACAACACTCACACACATGACAATTGTTGTTTTTGAATACTGAAATACACATGCGAAAGTAGTCTTACCTGTAGAATTTCTGCCTGTGTTGTTTATATCTATGCGTATTTTAGGATTCTGGACGCGTTGTTGGTGAGCTTCAGCCAAGCTCTAGACACCCCCCAAGAAGTGGACGAGTTAGGATACTGTCGAGCTGTCGTTCTAGCCGCTCAGGAACCCGAGTGTATTCAGGTTCGTCGTCAGCTGGAGAATGAATAGTCAAATAGTACGAGCGGTCCTTGTTTTACTTCTTTTCTAGGTTGATTCGCTTCTGTGAAGATCAAACTTTGCAGCATCTAACAGCTACCTTTTTTGGCAGCTCTCAACGTTGCCTTCGAAAGGTGATTCGTACGACGGTCATTAAAGGCCCTTGCGATGGTTTCTGTTTCTAATGAGCAGGTGCTCACTCTAAGACATATATATCCCTGCGGGGTAGATAACGTGCACAGTAACCGTGTGGTCTCGGCGATAAAAATCACGCGATAAAAAAGCACGTGTGAACACTGTTCCTTTTGACAAACTAGAAAGCTATATTGCTGTTGGACTAAAATCATGTGGGCCAGCTAGTCTGGATTGTTGCCCTTCCTTTTGTAGAAATATCTCTCCGACCGATGTGCGCTGACATTGAACAATGTATTCAAGTGCCGATCAATCTTAGATATATTTGTTCTATTATACTCTATCTGATCTATAGTAGGTACAAGGTGCAAACGTCGTGGTGTCTGTTTCTAGTTCAAAATATGAGTAAGGCCTTGTGTTTGCTGTCCATACAAGTCAGTCAAACGCTCTCGGAATGTCATGGTTCCAGTCACTGTTGAAACAAAACGGGAGCGCCTTAAGAGTATGTGAGGTTGCTTGTGTTGGCGTACCCTTTTCATTGGACGAGAGAACGTATTTTTCAACTGCTCGATCTCGGCTGAGTTTTTTTGTTTCTTCTTCGACATCTCTGTGAATTTCGGCCGTTAGATTAAAGATAAAATAAGGATTCCTCCTATTCATTATGAATAGAATTCGTTTGTTTTGCTGTAAAAGTTAGGGGTTTAAGAGTTCGTTTTCTGGAATCTCTGTAAAAGTGTAAAATGGTATTTTTTCCAAACGCACACCTGATAGTTTAATCAGGGTTAATTTCGTACCAACAGTTAGCAAAATGTCGAAACTTTAAGTATATAACTTGATCTACATTTAAATATTCAATATTAAACATAATGTGCACACCTACATTTAAAGACGGTGGCTAGCGAGATAGAGGACAAATATTCAAAGGGCTCCAATCAACATGTGATCAGGCGCTACAGAAACTAAGAAATATGGTTTAATGTAAATAAATTATCTCACACAGGTGATCGTGGACACCCTTCTGACTGCGTCAAAGACCAGCGATATACGCATGAAGCGAGCCTGTGTGGCTATACTATGCGCGTTTTGTACAAACACAAAGAGTTCACTTGAAATACATTTTGCCCCGTTAATGCGGGATCTCATCCGGTTGTACCTGGAAACAGATCCCCATATCCTTGCTCTAGCAGCTGAAGCGCTATTGGCGCTGGTCAAACAATTGCGACCTGGCGAAGACGGTGACTACAGAGTTATGGAAATTAGAGGAGCTGTTCGGAATGCTGCACAGTCACTCAAGAAAGACTCTCAGCACGGCGACCAGGGTGACGGAGCACTTCTTCCTGGCTTGTGCACAGTAAAGGGCGCCGAACCCCTTATCTCCATATACAAGGTCTCTCATATTTAGATTATTGAGAATAGAATTACATAAGACGGTAAAATTACTTTTAAAAAATTTTAACTTTATTTTTTGCCACGTTTTTCTACGTTAAGCTTAAAGGAGACTTAATTGCAACTGACTAAACATAACATGATTTAATTACAACTGTAAGTAAAGAAACTCTTCAATAATACAGTCGTTTATGGGTGTATCCGTTTCTTTGTATTAATTTTTGTACCACTAATAAATTGCAGGATGTGCTACTCAACTGTACGCCAGAGTTAAAGGAAGTTGCAGCAACTGGCCTCGGGGAGATGATTGCGTTGACGGACCCGTCCTGCCTATCTCATCGTTTTGTCAGTAACTTCACAGGTCCACTGATTCGTGTATTGGGTGACCGATATGCTCCTTCACTCAAAACAGCTGTTTTGCATACCTTAACACTTCTGCTGCGACGCGTTAGCGCCCAACTAAAGCCATTCCTGCCTCAACTTTATTCAACATTCACCCGAGCGTTGGCAGATCCCCACCGTGGGGTTAGATTACATGGCGCTGTCGTTCTTGGCTGTCTCGCCAATATCTACCCCAAACCAGCGATTATTGTGCAAGAACTACACAATCAGGTCAGGAGTTGACTTTGTCGATGCCGATTGCATGCGATTTGTTATGTCTTCACTAGAATTATGGCTTCCAAATATTTGAATCTATTATATAGAACAATTTGATCCCCGTTTATAACTTACGAAATATTGGAAGACTTTAGTTATAAAATGCATATGTAGGAATAGGTCTGAGCATCTCGCTTTTCAGCGCAATATCTCACGGTTCTCTGCAATAACCTGTGATTTTAGTGTCACCGGCATTATTGTACAATGTCAAGTCATCAGTGTGATATTTGTAGTCAAGCCCTTTGATGGCGTGGTGGTGCATTTGTGTGCGCCTGCTTTGCAACCGGAGGAGATAGACGTAGGTACCCACACGGGTTCGAAGCCCACCATTGCACATTTACATTTATAAAATGGATTAGGTACAGATATCCATGGGCTCTAGAATGGAGCTCTGAGGTAAGCCATGTACCGCCCAAGAAATTTCGCTATCGCAAGAGGTACACCTCCGCTTGGCTTCTACTGATTGCGTGACCTTTTATCCTGATCTGGTGATGATATGTTTGTTATATGGTATATACACATATCATACTGTGTTTATATGTGAAGTTTTTAAATTCCACCAACAAAGGCGAATCAATGTCATTTGATTAAGAACCTTTATCCAGCTAAAAGAGAGGGTATCCATATTTAGATAGAATCATTTTTGTAGTAAGGTGATATGATTGATACGCATTTTAACGCCTAACTGAGATCTAAGTAAATGCATTCGAACTCGTTTTGTTGCCGATCTTAAGAGCCCTTTACTTTAACGAGTGGCGAGAGGAGTTGGGTTAATGCGTGATTTCAATTAATATTGCTAACAGGTAAAGACAGTCGACGATCCCTCCATACGTGAGACGCTATTATTTGCGTTGCGTTGCGTTCTTGAGCGTCTGCCATCGGCAGCAACTGCGACGAGTCAGTTGACTGACGTACAGCGTCGATCACTCGTACAGAGTTTGGCTGCATATGGGACATCCGCGGAAGATACCTGTCGTCGGCAAGCAGCGGCCTGTCTTGGAGCACTCTGCAACGCGTTGCCGCCAGAAGAACTAACAACTATCTTATCGCAGTACATATTCGGTGAGAATAATGATTCATACAATGTATACACCGTCGTAAAATCAGTGCTAATAAATCACGACGACAATTGTAATGGTCATGCACACAATCACGTAAATTGAAAACAGTCTAGTTTTAAAACTGGGGAGAGATTATAATATTGAAGCATTCAACATTTGAGTTGTCCATCATAAAACATGATGGTTGGGAAATATGTTGAAATGCATGGAACATCTGTTTGATGTAGAAATTTACAGATCGTAAACTCTCGTGCATATGAAGCCTTGATATACTTATCATTGTAACAGTTTTTCCAAGGGTGACTTTTCACCGGCTCCTGCTATCACAGGCCTCGGTACCTCTTTGTTGAAGAATTTTTCAAGTATCTAAGGAGAAAGGGCTCATGCTAGTCCCGTAGTATCTACTATGGTTAGGACAATAATAATGGCCATGTGGCAAGCATTCTATTATCAACAGAAAGCTCTAATTAAACTTCACCGACGGTATCCGCTTTGCAGGCCCTCAAACTGATGTATGCCTGAATAGCGATTTCAAAACTATAGGATAAACCCTTGTTACTTTTCAATTGGACAATGTAATATCAAGGGTACCAATGCAGGAAGTTTAGATTTTTAATTTCGTCTCTTGGATTTTTGGTGCTTTCAGAGAACCAGTCAGGTTCTGAATGGACGGTTCCACATTTTCGTGCTGTGAGCCTTCAAGTTGCGCTTCGACTCGCTCCAGAGACCATCGTCCCTAACCACCTTGCGTAAGCACAAGCCATTTCGCTTTGTACATTAACAACGAACGGGACCAAAAACAGATATATAACGATATACACACCATGTCAAAGACATAGCCCACCCCCATGTCTCTGATTCTTTTTCTCAACCGTAAGTAGCACTGCAAGTTTCCCTTTCAGTCATAAATATATCAGATTTCAAGAACATCCCACAAATATTTGGCTATCCAACTTAGATGTAGACATGGTATCGGAAACTGTCGTTTTGAGGGTGCGTCAAAATGATAGCCGTTTTGAGGGTGCGTCAAAATGATTGGTGCTTGTTGAGTGGGACGACAGTTGACACGCCACTGAGTTGTAAGATCGTACTCGTACAAATTTTCTGGGCCCTTTGTCAGCGAAAACTACGATGGGCCGAGGCCGCCAACTTGGTCAAAATAAGAAAAAAAAATATTTTCAACCTCAATGAAGAAAACAAGTGAAAATCGGAAATCGCTCGGAGTTTTCAAAGAAGCAGGAAGGTGATTTCGAATTTTCTTAAAAATCCTCAACAGTACGGGACCAAGAAGTCGTCAGGACGTCCCGAAGCAGTCAGTGCGAGTGAAAAACGATTTCTCCTCCGAAGAGCGTCTAACAGCTCTTTGACTTGCCGAAGCTGGAGTCGAAACGAAGGTCCGCAACGTGCAAAGATATCTTCAGGCATCAGAAGATATTGTTCACAGAAAACTCAAACGAAAACCTCTTTTAATATTCAAACACAGGTCCAAGATTGAGCTTCGCTCCTGGGTAAAGTTCGTTTTCAGAGGCGTGGCAACGTGTGCTGTTTTCCGATGAAAAGAGATCAAATCCCGACGGTTCTGATGGACATTCTTATTACTTCCATGACACTAGGAAAAAATTGAAACTCCTAAGTCGGCGACAAGGCTGGGGGTGGTGGTGTGATGATTTGGGCCGGTATTGGCTACAACGGAGCGAAGATCATCAAGGAGTTCTTCGAAACTCAAGACATAAAGTTACTGGGCTAGCCCGCACGCTCTCCAGACTTGAATATTATACTAAAACTGTGGAGCGTCTTATCTAGAGCTGTTTTTAAAGGTGGAAAGCAGTATCAAACGCTATATGAGCTAAAAAAAGACTTTGGTAGCCGAATGCCATGTTCTTGATCAAAACCTCATACGTAAATTTTATGATTAATTTCTATTCTGGAGAACGGCGGCGGCCCTACAAAATGCTAGATTTGTAAAAAAAAAACTTTAAGAGAACGATGTTAGAACTCAGTTGTGTTCGACAAACACCAAGTGGGCTATCATTTTGACGCACCCTCAAAACGACAATTTCCGATATCAATGTGTACATCCAAGTTGGATAGCCAAATATTTGTGGGATGTCCTTGAAATGTGATATATTTATGACTGAAAGCGAAACTGCAGCGCTACAAACTGCAGAAAAAAAAATCAGAAATATGGGGGTGGGCTATCCTTTTCACGCGGTGTGTATTTCGATTTCGTACAATTCGTTGGTGTCATGGTAAAACTGCAGGTCACCGGACAGCGTTAGGAAGCTGTAATTGCAGCCATTCCAAATGTAATTTAACGATGTTGTTGTTGTGGATCAGAAGAAAGAAGGGAAAGGCAAGTTCACATTTGTTGAACTCCGTTCTTTTGTGATGGTTCTCAATCAAACATCGTATGCTGATTTCCAAATTCATTTTACTGAACATAATATCTAAACATTATTCGGGTACTCTCGATGCGAGCACATAGACCCATTATTTTGTAATTGGAAGAATATCGCATGTGATTCCTCGTGGCCATAGCTCAGTGTACTTTCTCGATACAATATGAAATGGTGAGTCTGCCAAACTTTGCCAATATTGTTAAATAATCGGTTGGTGCCTTATTGGTAGTTCTTAAGTCTATGTACATGTAATAACACCAATCGTAACTACTATATTATTACGCACTAAGCTCAGTCCACGCAAACAACAGTGTAATTGACTTGGTGGCTGAAGTTATACCCACAACTGTATATAAAAAAAACTTTGTTATGGTAGGAAAGACCATAGTCGGTATCTATTATTTAAATGTATCATTAGAAGTGTCCCTTTTTAAAAGGTAGGATAGCGTGGCTATTGCTGTTGTTTTTTAAACGCGCTTGGCACTCGCCTTTTTATGCAATATTTATCCTTTATTATCATCTTTATCATAACTATTGTTCTTTCTATTATCATTGTAGGGAGTTGGAAACGTGTTTGCAGTCGCTGCTAGCGTCCGACAAAGGGGCAGTTGCGGAAACTGCTTTAAGGGCGATAGGATTTCTACTACTACACTGTGCCAAAGGGGGCCACGAAATGCCAGTAGCTTTGCTTACGGCATTCGCAAAGGTATTACTACCTGATGGTAACACACCTCATTTTTTTAGTATTGAAGCCCATCCTTCAATGTCTGTATACATTGTGTACGTTCTAGAATTATTTTACAGATATTTTGCAACACAGAAAAAATACGTTTTATCGACTGCCATATAATAATATATAGTCATAGTAGTTATATAGTTAAACTAAGCATCGTTGCGTATACCTTCAAGTGGCTGAACTTGGAACAGTGGTTAACTCATATCATTGGGTAACTAGTACCTATCCCCGCGAGTGCCAATTTGTGACAATCGAACTGTCGTAAATAGATTATTCTCTATAATCATTACAAAAAAACGTTTTACCTCTATTTGCGGTTGGAGTTTTGTCTTGATACGACCATCCCATTGTCGATATGATGACTTAAACTGGATATTCGATTTTAATGAGGATTTTTTCAGCATTTCGTGGGTTTCACATCCTCAGGCCAAATAGCTTAGTAAAGTTACTTAGTACTGCCACTAAATTGGATATAAGGGATGCGTGTTATTTACTTTTGATTTGTGAATTGTTCGTATTTTTTGGGGGACCTAGCTCTAATAGAAAAATAGAGCTTCGTTTCGCAATTTCTGTAATGTCAATTGGTAATCGTTTTTTGACCTTTACGCTTCGTAGTATAACAGTGATATTTATAGCTAGTATTCCATAAGAAAGAGTACTACTAGAATTTTTGTCTGTGTTGTTATGTGGAAGCGATTGTTCGAACGTTACATTACCAGGCTTCGAAGAATGTAAATATATGATTGAATCATACACTGAAATAATGGATAGGTCTACATTACCAATAGTATGAGAGGACCGAGGGTTATTTCCATATGTATTAAAGTTAATTATTTGCTTTGTGATGAAGACGATGAACAAGCCATCTACAGAGCTGAAGCAGTTGCTCGGTGAGGTGGTTCACTTTGTCTGTGTCCATTGTGATCTACCCGTATCGTATTCTCGCATCCTGACCCCGCATCTCGTCAATGGCACAAAGGAAAAGAACACTGTTGTAAGTAAATATTCGGCACTAAATGAGATTACGTTTAAATCAATGTTCTCCTTTTGCCCCCTTCTGTCTACACTATTATATCATGGCATCTGTGTGTACTATAAAAGTGTGTTCGATTATTTTGCCTTGTAGGTGCGGGCGAATGCTGAGTTTGCGTTGATCGCCATGCTAAAGGTCAGTGCATTGCATCCTGTACGTAAAGTAAGGTGGTAATTACTAACTCTTCTGATATGGTCACAGAATACCGTAGTGTGGCTTGAATACGTCATTCAGAAGTATACTCCTTATCTGTGTACCTAGCTACCCAGTAACAGTGGAGTAAATATGTAATAATAAGCGCACTTTATTCAAAGGTAGATGTAATAAGCAGTCACAAAAATCACACAAGTGTATTGTTATGGTGTCGCAGTGTGTTGTCTTTCTAACAAAAACATTTTCAAATAACGTCACATGATACGCATACTGATAGTTACTTTTCTATTGATGGGTGTTGTTTTATGTTGTATTCAGATGACTGGTGGCTCGGCAGACGAAAAAAGTGAATTGATGCGTACACTTGAAAAAGCGTTGGATGGAGGAGCACGGGAAGCCCTTATCGATGTCTACAACAAGACGCTTGTACGGACCGCTCAAAAAATGCAACTGCAACACGGTCCACACGGAACACAACCGGATCATATTGACGACACGATGCTCATGTAAATGAGGAACGGTCTAAAACGATAGCGAACCCTTTTTCCATTCGGACCGAATGAGGGCGTCACAAAACGAATGGAAACGCGGTTCTGAGTTAATTGAGTAGTCACGAGTTGATTTTGAGTAATGAGCGATGTAAGTTGCGTGTCTCGTTAACAATACTAATGAATAATAAGCTGCGAACAGTAATTATAAATGACGCACGCATTTAGTGAGCATGGGCGTGCGAAGCTCTCTCTGTATCATCTAAAATAAATACGATTTTTACTAATTGTAATAATACGTGACTGCTTATATGGTGTAGTTATTCTTAGAATATCTTTATTTTGACTACTACATGCCAGTAATGCCCTCATTTGGCTAATTGTCTGTTGTGGCTGATGCGGTATAGATTTGTTGTTCGGCCGGAGAGCAGCAGGAACAGTATGATGATCTGTTGTGAAAATGTTTAATGCGAAATGTGGTAAGCTTTACGAACAATTGGATCGGTGAACTCTAGTCGGTGAATAGCTCCAACGACTGAGCCTCAGTGAAGTTCGGATTGGGCGACGCGGACTTCAAGGAGTCGGAGGATCAACGCGTAGGGAGAAAAATATTATTCCGCTTTTCGTAGGCAAAATAATTTGAAACCTCACAACTATTCCTGTAGTCATATATCCGGCACCCTGCCCACTTCAACACCGTGGTAGTTAAATGGTATGGAGTAGCATATAGTCATTGCCGAAGGTTTGTGTTAACTGGTGAATGAATAGGTAGCAGATCTCCTTTATAATATTGCGTTTATTTAGCAGACCCCCAGATTTACTAAGCAGACCCCATGGCGTCGAGTTGATCTTCCATGGTCCCAGTGGTAAGCTCTCCCAATTGTCTCAATTGGTCGACTCCATTAGCTGGATCAAATGGCAATTAGATTTGCTACAAACAGATTTATGGGACTGTTGGTTTAGTGGTGTCTTGACTAGTGTTATTTTGTGACTCTGTCACCTAAATTGAAGCATGTGTAAGAAGTTACTTTATGACGTAGCTTCCGAACGAATATTACCTACCAAAAATTGGTATTTGAGCCAGGGAATATTTATCACCTCTGTTCCTACTTGCTTTCGGCGAGCAGATACCATGTTTCAAATAACGCTCACAGATAATTCATGCGTAATAGCGTGCCACTAACTTTTATTGTATTCCATACAGTAAAAACGAGGCGACGTGAGAATCCTGCAGTTGTATTATAGAAAAGATGCGGATGTCGAGCCCGGTGGCTTGGTGATGCATTCGTGTACGCTTTGCAATCGGTGGATACGAAGGTGCACGGGTTCAATCTTCACCGTTGCACATTTGCGTTTAAGGGTCTGTCTTACGAAGCAATGCAAAAGCAGTACCGTGGGTATTAAATGTTGGCTGATCGTCAGCCCGAGAACTTTAGATAGGCTGACTATGACCGTAGACTGAAGGATATCCAGCTTTATGTTACAGACAATTTTTTGGAATGAGTTCAACTTGTTCGCTAAGTGTTAGAGTTCCAGAGAACCTTATTCCCAGGTCTTTAGCAATCTGTAGTTTCGCCAGCTTCTCATCTTTTAGCGTGTACTTCCTTTTCGAATTATTAATTCTCCAGATGCAACACACCATATTTGTGCTGTGATAGTTGAAGCCCCACATTTTCGGCCCACTTAGCTAGGCCATTGAGAGAGCATCGAGAGATGGTCGTTTTGGTCTCTACAGTCATGACTAGTTCAACACCACCGGCATAGACAATAAAAAACATAAGCAGGACAAAAGCTAGGACTGTACCTCTTGCAACCCGTTGTCGCGTAGCCCCTTCTAGACAAGGGGTCGTCCACCTCTATATTGAAGACTCGCCGGCGGAGATCCATGTTACTATTTTTGAGCCCACGACCGTAGGTGGCAGGACCGACAGCACAATCTCATGTGGCATCGTTTCATACGGACTTCCGAAATCGGTGTCCACTGGTTATCTTTTATGGCTCAATGAAATCAATGTTAGACGTTCAGCATTTGCCTGCAGGATTATTTTCTCCAAAATTTTTGGCTGGATCAGATCATCTTTCGCCTTTGAGGGTGGGGGCTCTCCGGGAGGCAATGGCAAGTTCTGCTTATACGACTCTCTCCCATAGCCGTTGATATATGTATTATAGCTGAGAGGATTGACCAAGTAAGGAGCAGCGTTTTAAAGAACGTAGCAGGCAGGCAGGATTTTGACTTCATTTAGTTTTCACACCAAACGATAGCCTTCCAGACGACCTCTCCTCATAGGTTGACATCATTCAGGTACCATATATTCAGCAACATCATTCATGTATTGTATATTCCAGGACCGACCTGGTTCGGTCATTGGCAGCAACTACTTCCGTATGGATGGATGAAGGTCAGTCTTATCCATGCCATTCAGAACCATTTATCCGTCTTTGGGATTTTTTGTCATATGTTGGATTTATTATACGCGATACGTACAACCAAAGAACTTCGCCGGATCCCCGGAGTGAACGATACTTCTTTCGAGATCCTCCGTTTCCTCGGTGCTCGACGCGGTTTGTCCCGCAGGGCGTCGGCAGCCACTGTATCTCCTCGATCGCAGTGAGTCTACTTTTGACTCAGCCTGCCAACATATTCATCTTTCCACGGGGTTTTCTTGGAGCCAGCCATTTTTCTATTCACATCGTGATTTTGAACTCTCGAAATTCAATAGTTTCCTCCCATTTGTCGGATCCATACAGCTGATCAAACCTTCAGCTGAGACTGTTACGCATAAAAAGGCGAAGTGGATGGCCCGTGTCTTCAACTTGTTCATATCCATGCAATTGTCATGACTTCCAGTAGCAGTTAGCATCCCAAGCAATTCATTGGTAATGACGTTGACTTTGACCCAAAATAGCATTTGACCGCAGGTCTCTGGATGGCACCTACAGACAGGCCGCCCAGACTCTTCGTGGTCGTGTCTTTCGAAGTCCCTAAGTAGTCCTGTGGCCATCCGAAATCGCTTTGATTTTATTTTCACTGTTTCCACTGGTCTGTTGTAGCTCATCTCTAAAATAGCCATTCGTGGTTGATGGTTGTCTGTTTAATGTAGTGGTGTTACCCAACACAGCCCTTTGATTAGGCTTAGGACTAGTTGCGCTTCTATCTATCTGACCAGAACCAGCGGTAGGCTTGTTTTTGATGATGTCTTTGTTCTTCTTCTCCATCGTGCTCCCTCCAACCCTTAAGTTTCACACTGTCCCTGCCTGTCGGAACCACATTAGCACTACTTTGACACCCAACTGCTGCCTTTGCAACCATTATCATTACCTTGGGTCTGAGCCTAGATGGCATGGCACTAGGCTCTGTTCAAAGTTCATCTCTGTCCTTCGCAAGGGATCTATGGAAACTGACCCGTGTCACGTTCATTTGTAACTAAAAGCACTCGACGACGTATACTCCAGGATGCAAGCGCCCGCTTTAATTGAAAGGTTGTTCTAATATTTAGACCTGATTTGGTTTTTTGCTGTAAACCCTCTCATTATGGATTGAACCAAAATACAGTCATGTCAATCAACTACACTACTTTTAGGCAAGATCTAGTTTTCCATCGGCGTGCACGCTGGCAGTTTGAATTTACGCGAACGCCTAATGCGATGATCTTGAATAGATTCACAAACAGTGGCCGCCTTCAGCCATCGTGAAGCTGGGACATGTGGGTTGTGCCTCTGTTAGCTGACTCAAGTTACGCTCAAAACGCAATACAAAAAGTGACGCTTTCAAAAACAATGAGGAAGAAAGAACATCCACAGGGACGTCTATTTGGAGAGAGATGTTTGGGCATCTGGCGTCGACAGCCGCACAGGCCAGGTACTTAAAAATATACTGTCGCATATCGCATATTTTTGGCTTCAACCTCTAATCAGCTCCGTGTTGTAACTATGGAATATTCCTTCCGCGATTCCATTATATACGTTTCAATTTATTCGGGCTTATCGGGTATTGCAATCGGGCTTATCTTTAAATACCTGGCGAGGTTCTGGTGATCTGAGCATCTTCAGGTATGAAGATGGCACGTTGCCGGCATTTTTATGGGAGTTTTGTGTTGTTCAAGTATTTTTGTTTCAATTAAATATCACAAAAACAGTCGTCACAATTGCTCAGACAGTGGAGTTTCCAGTGGGCGGTACACACGTTTGTTGACTGAAAGATGCTTATTCTTATATATCTCAAATATTCACACAACATACAAAAGTATATATAACAAATAACAAGCTACCACTACACTAAGCGCGTGGCCTGAGACATGGGAATAGTCACCACCACAACAACCGCAGCTGCTGTAGTTAGAGCGTGGGTGTAGGTAATCTTCTGACTCCTCGTTCGAAATCTCGAAACTGAAATATACTGGCACAGCGACCGAGCTTTCGCGAGCAGACGAGACCGGGGTAGCAGCATCCTGTGCGACAATCCTATAAAGGAGGAAACAAGCACAGACAGAGGTTGCACTAAACCATCAACCAAATCAGCGTTGCTGAAGCAAATAGCCAATGCCGTAATAATTTTGCCAATTTGAGTCACGCATTGCAAATACCGAATCTTCCGTCTATCTACTAATAAAGTTAACGATCGTTTTACTCAATTCATTTTCTCGTATCTTTTTTCTATCGTAATCATTTTGACCACTTCACATGTTTATTATGTAATCCGCCATTCTCAGCCATTTTGTAACGTGCCACACGCGCATGCTCTTTCGCACTATTTCCAAGGGACGCGGACTTCTCGTCTTCGAGGACCGACTCCATTAGCGGTAACGAAATTCTCTATTGGAGACGTAAGCAGATGGCGCAGGCGACACTTCTCAACTAGTTCTAGGTCACCTCCCTCTCCTTCGTTGTGGGAAGCGGTCAATTTAGCCATGCACAAGACTGTAGTCTATGTAGACTAAGTCTCCTATCGCAGAATTTGAACCCGCGACATCAGAGGCAGTGACTTAGCCCTACAGAAGACTGTAGCCGTTAAAGACTAAGTATCCCACTGCAGGATTTGAATTAGCGACCTCTGGCTTTTGCATCCTGCAACTGCAACTTTATTCTTCACAGAGACCTATCCTTCCTCCCTGGCCACAGCCTACATGGCTAGGTCTCTTTGAAGACCGAGTTGCGCACCGTAGGATTTGAGTTTGCGACGTCCGGTATCGGAGGCAGAGACTTCATCTATAATAATAAACACACGAATTCCATCGATAAACCAGTACAGGACGAAGCAATTTTTGTAGACTTTATTAAAACCATGCGGCCTAACAGCAACAAACCGCACAACAAGACAAATGTAGATATTCTAGATAAAAATGTTTATCAGGTAAATTCTGGATTTGTCAGTTCCAGAGGCTACGCTCGCGTCATCGACAAGATCATCTGGCTGTCGTCGCAAACTTTTATAGACCGCATTCCCGTAACGAACTGAGAGAAATTTTCACTAGTGACGGGTGAAGTCTGGATGACTCCGCTGGCCTCCCTCTCTCTCTGGGCGACATGATCGATCCTCTGTAGAAGTGTTTATTGATGGAGCTCACTATATTAATTGGCTTCCAGTTTACGATGCAGATGAAGTCAACTCGGCCGTTAAATGCCGGGGATTAAATCTCCACGAGATTATGAAACGGCGAGCTCATCTGACAGCCCTGGCAGTGCTATACAGTCATTGCGTCAGTGCGGAGATTTAGGTAAAGGTAAACGTATTATTGGTTTATTAAAGGAGCTGCAATTTTTACAATGCTTAAGCTCTCTTATATGTCATCACACAGCAGGGCTCGAACCTACGGGTAGATGGGAGTCCTGAAAGAGGGTTTTATCTTGGTTTAGAATGTCCTGCTTCTACCGTTTCCTCCCTCGTGAACTGCTTGTGTCGAGTTCATCACCGAATTATTAAAACATAGTAATAAAATAGAGATACCGTAGGTTGAGAAATCTGTGTCTACCCGGATAGATGTACAGGTAGGATTCACACCTACAACAGCTGTATGCGTTACTTATTTCATCCGTAAAATCCTCATACTTTCGATATAATGATTAAACATACATCACATTGATAGCCCTATCGACCTGTTCCAACGTCCCGCCCTGCAAAAAGTCCCTATCGAAAATATCTGATTACGAATAAAAAAAGCACACAATGACGGGAAATCGAGTCCACCTGTAGCACAAACCGTCCTACTTTCGGTACTGCATACTGGAATGGCTTACTACTTTATAACCTACCTACAGCTTATTTTCGCTACAAGAAATTTCCTCCTAGCCTAGGTTAGAAGGTAACTCAGGGACAAACTTGTGTTTCAAACGATCATAATTCGGTATATATGCATAGGGAAGAAGTCTGTGATTACTATTTGGAGTATATTGACAAATTATGTTAGGTTCCAAACAGATTTCTCTTGTTTATCTCCTACATTTAAAGACAGGTGGAGCAACGTTACTGTTGAAAATGTATCTGCCTCACCGTACTAACTTACGCTCTACCCAACAGTATTTTCAGATCGTTAGTAGATACTGCCGATTACTCACGTCTCCTTCCATACGAGCGCAAGGATTTTTGGGAGGTTCTGGAATCACGATATACGGGTACAATGGATACCTTGGCGCGGGTGGAGCAGCTGTTGGAAAAGTAGGAGCCGGTGAGGGTCTTAATATTTCAGCAGGAACCGGCAGAGGACCAGCAGCACGGGACACGCCAGTCAACACCATCATGGCAAAAACTAACGACGCAAAATACATTGGAAACCATACGCGTCTCCATATGGAGAACCAGCAACTTGAGGTCGCTCTCATCACTACCAATGGAATTTGATTCACTAGATTTCGAAGAACTTTTAATTCCTACTGCCATTTATTATAGGTGTAGCCAGCTTTCCGTGAACTTAGTAAAGGGCTCTCCAATCAAAGAGAAAGTATATAGGTAACATAAGAGTTACGTAGAGGACTTTCTCAAGCACTGGACGGACGAGACGAAAGCCTGGTATAGTAGGTGCTTACGAACGAGAAGATCAAATTATTCTTTCGCTGCTAACAGCGAAACAGGGAAAGGGAGACAAACACGTACTCGCAGATAAATACCGAGACCCAAAGTGTTTTCTTCCGTTCTCATTGGAGAGAACAGTGTCGTCTATGTCGTGTAGATCGAATAAGAGCACGAAACGTTCGCACTGACTTCTTATTCCGTTCACGAAACCTTGACCGAGAAGATTAGATGACAGCTAGTAGACATCGTTTCTGTTATTATGTACCTCATATGGAAATTTTAGGAACGAAATAAATCAGAACTGTTGATTAGCTCTCTCGATTTTGTGTGACCATGCTCCTGGATTTTGAATGACAAAAACTAAAAAACGGGTAGACGAAATTTTGTATTGGCGTTATCTATTTTGAAAATGAAAAAATAGCTTGGCAATTAGGTAAGTAGAAGTACTCAGCCTATCAGATGGCAAGAACATGAGCAGTAAGATACAACACTAACAGTATGTTAAGGGAGCCTGCGGGCATGGCAAAAAAAAAGTAGTAGTGGCGACTAATGTGGTCTGCGGCATAGCTACCACTGTGCAGAAAGGAAGGCACCGTACACCCCCTGTATGCGTCACAAATACTGCATGTTTCATACACGGGGCTTTCTACAGACACCTTATTGACCACAGTAGTTGTTTACAGGCGGGAAGCGAACAGAGGTCTTGAGTCTGGTGGAAAGTCTGGTCTTGAGAGAGTGAGAGAGAAGTGAAGCAGCTGAGAGTCAGCTAACCACGTCATGTCCGTACGGTGAGGAGGATGTGTGGTGCTCGTGGCTGGGCTTGTACACATCTCACCACCCTTTACTGAAGAATGCGATAAGCGATACCGGGAAGGGTGGTGCTGTTGAACATCGTCAACAGTTCCATAAGGGGGGGGGGCATGGTGTTGGCATGCATAAGCATGCCAACACCCCCCCTTAAAAAAAAAAGTATGTTAAGGGAAAATATTTTAGTCATATTGGATTTCTTAATCCAATAATAATTATAATGCCGATATAGTGCACAGGAGCTATTTGAATATTATTATTATTAATACGTGTCGCCAACGATACATTTAGGATAAGTGTAAATGACGATAAATGAGAAGTCCCATTCAGGAGCCAAGGTTCGCAGATATTATGAGAAGTCACTGTGGTATGAATTTCAGACATGTAGTCAAGAGCATATGGAACAAAAGACCAGTCTCACAGAGCAAACGACCGAAAATAGCTATACACTCATACACTCATCGCGCACTCACGAGATCTAATAAATATATCTGTATTACGGGGATACTATAATAGTTGGTATAACACTAAATAGGTCTTGCATCTAGGTATACAATTAAGCGGGTATAAATAGGATTATATTCATTATTACTACCAATGTTATAGTTATTTTAATATTTGACAAAAAAACGTCACTAATGTATACTATCATTAAGTGTATTCAAAATATATTTAGAAAGTACTTTTTATGTACGGACTTAGAAACTCCACGCTGTAAGCTGCGGGTTTCGCTTCAGAGAGAGTTCCGAATAACGGAACCTTGACACCGGAAGCATCGGCAGCCAACATAATTAGACTGACCACAAATATCCCGAAGTGTTTCTCATTATGGAACTATCCCGTTTACCTGTTTCTCCACTTTCATCGCACTGTATTGCCCGCCTCACCGGACGACTCACCATAGTCTTATATTTGGTATTCTAGGAAATTTGACATTCTACGATCAAAACCGGCAACGGGGTTTACTTGAACAATCAATTGCTACGGTTCAGAAGCCTTCAACGTTATTTAGTCACGCCTTGTTAAGGCTCGAAGGACGACCTGGTGCTAGTTGTCGACAGTGAGGGCAGAAACACTACCGACCATTGCATAAGGTTGATCTACTGTGGAGCCTGTTCAAGCCAATGTACGAAAGGGCCCATCTGCCCCTCCCAAACAATCCTCGTCTGCGCATCTATGGCGGTCAAACATTAGTATTATTTTGGACGGTGCGGATCTCTCAGAGGAATCAGTATATAAGGAGATAGTAGAAATGCAAGTGGAGCCAAGTGACATCCAGGAACGTCTGCCAGTCTCGATTCTCAAACAGAGCGGGCTTGGAGTAGCGCACCCCTTGGTCAAGATCTTTCGGCTTTCACAAGCAGAGGGTATGGTTCCGGAAATATACGGGACGGCGGAAGGTAATGGAACGGACTATAGATAAAAGTCATTCTTCGCATTGCTGGAAAACAGGTCCTAATTGCAAATAGGCATCTTGTGTATTGGAAGGGTCGCCCATCAACGGACTCCATGTTCCACCTTATGACCTCGATAGCTCTCAGAGTAGATAGCCGATACCGGCTAGTCATATAATCGGACAGCTCTTCATCTAACGCTTGACGACTTTTGCACGCGGGGCGACTCGCATGGGCAATGACATGGACAAAACTGAACATGGAACAGATTATAAATGTAGAGAGCTAACGTGGACAAGTTTTAGCTGCATAGAATTTTTAGTTCAATCGTATGGTTTTTAGACGACACACGGCTATCGTGCGAATGCAGCGCCGCTCGCCAGCCGCATCACACGATGCTGAATGAGACGCTCGTGAGAGCCCTCCGCTCTGCCGATATCGCTTTGCACAGGGAGCCACACAGCCTCGACGCTGCGGACGTGCGCCACCCAGACGGCTTCACCCTCATGCCCTTCCACCAAGGTCTGCGTCACGTTTGGGAGGGCACCCGTGGTTGACACTCTAGCACCATTTTATGTCAACAACTGTGCAACCATCCGGTATCCCGTGCTGAGCGGGCCAAGCTACGGAAATACTTTGCCCTCGAGGCTCCTCTTTTTGCCTCTCGCCTTCGAAACCCCAGGCGGCCACGGCCCTCTCACTGCTAATTTCCCCGAAGGATTACCACACACTGACCCGCACCACCGGGGACAAGGGCGCAGGATCCTTCTATTTTCTCTATGTCCATGTATACGATATTTTTTGCGTGAATGGTTGCTGAGAGTAAATAATTAATTATTTAATTAATCGGTATTCTCTACTGTGATTCAACTACTATATCGAGGTAACGAAGTTTATTATTCATCCATTAGCCAAAATATATCCATAATACTAATCTACACAATATTCGTAACGTGAATTATAAAGCTCATTGAAACGGAATATAATTGAAAGCTCCTGTATGATCGTCCGGAGGCCCCAGTGACGAATATGAACGCTGTCAACGCTAAATTTTAATTTATCACCTGTAATTCTTTAGAAATAAGAACTAGAACTCGAGCCGCCATACTACTACATTTTTACCGTACCAATTTTTCACTTACTTTAGTACCCGATTAGCTTTATAAGATCGCTTTATATTATATATAGATTGTGGATATTGATTACTCTTATACTATTATAGCAATCGGTGTAGCAGGAACATAGGAATAAAGAGCACGACTGGGTTAATTAATTAGAAGAATAAGGTAATATTGAGTTTTGGTGAACCATCTAATCAATCCGTGAAGCGTTAATGAGTGATACTCGTGATATGTCACATTAATCATGATTGATCTTACTACGGTAGTAGCTTAGTCAGTGTGCTCAATAAAGTCCGTCATTTGCTTTCCGTTATCGCTGTGCACAGCGAATAATAAATCTGAGGAAGAACAGTTTATGTCTTAGTTCCAACAAAATACTTGGAAGTACCCCAGAGACTAACTAGAAGTTAAACTTACCATCGGACAGTGTAAACGGATTTCAGTTGATATTGCGATGGTATATGATTAAATAAGAGAATTGTTACTAATACTGGTAAAAGTCGATAATGCAACGTAGATAGGACTATAGATTTTTGTTGATAACAAAGCTATAGGTTTGCTTTTACGTAAGTAAATTTTCCGGGAGACTTAACCGATATTCATACGCTTTTTGAAGGTGTTGTTTGAAAGTTTATTGTAGTATGTACATAAGTTGGCGTCAAATTGTCACCACATTCAACAAAGTAAGCAACAGCATTGACACATATGTGGCACATAGGCAACAAATAGAAACAGGGAAAGCAGGTGGCAACGTTTTATCCTCGAAGGATGAGTGCTTTACCATACTTCGTAATTTCGATGCAACTAAACACGCACTATTATGTGACCACAATGAACAACGCTATACTAGGAAACTGAGCAGTCGAATCGTTTGCAGCGCAGTCAGAATGCACCATGTTTTTCATGATACTCTCGCACAATAACGGAACTCGAAAATTAGTCAGGCCGACTCGGGAAAAGACGAGTCTACCCAGTTGTATTTTTATGAGCTAGGACCAGTTATCGGCTAAGTGAACATCGTATGCCATCTTTAGAGAAGCTTTATACCTTGCAGGTTGTTGCGTACGTTAATTTCTTGTTCTTTCTGTCGGCACTCTTCCGCCTTAAATGCTAGAGCATTTGCCTTTTTCTCGATTCTCCGCTCACGCCGAAAGTCTTTAACGTGCTGCTTGCGTGCTTTACGTTCCTCTGGACTCTCGTCCTTCATGCGCGAAATGTTTACAGCGCTGGCTCGATCACACACGGACTTTGCGTAGTCATCCGCTTTTACAAAATCGCCGTCAAGTTGCCTGAGTGTCCGCTTTGTTAATCCTCCTTCTTCGCTAACAGGCATACCCGACGTGCCAAGGCGAATCCTAGAACTCTTTGTATTAGCTACCTCAATTACCTTGGGTCGATTATAAAGATTGCTATGCGTTGAAAGTATCGATTCACAGTCCCACCTCTGATCATCGGGTGCTGTGTCATTGTCGACCAGATCCACCACTTCAACGTCCTCACTACGTTCAAGTGATCTCATCACGTGCGTTTTCACCGCATCGTTTGGCTCTCCTATAGCCGTTTCTATGCCCCCAGAAGTCAACCGGACAGCCTCTTCATATTGCTTTGAAAGCTTATTTAAGACGTCCGATTCAATTGGAACACAGCCCTCGATATCCTCGCCATCCAATGCGCCGACGTCTTTCTCATCGTACTCGTGTTCAAATACTTGTTCAAACTGATCATCGAGTGTTTTCAATCCACCTGTACGGGTCATGACCGAACTGCTCATCGAATACGATGTAAATCTTGATCGAGTCTCTTCTTTGGAAAACTTACTTTCACCTCCCAGCGTATCTATTTGCCTTCTTTCGTCGTAATCTTCACCATCATCTGAAGCGCCAAACATCTCATCTTCATCATCATCATCAACCGCACAACCTCCAATATTTTTAAAGGCGCCCCCTCCTGTTCCCTGTTCGGTATAGTAGAAACGTCGGGCAGTAAGCTCTTCGTCGCCTGCACCCAGATCTTCAATGAACTGACGGCCTCCTGAAGCTAGAGCCACGAAGTCGTCCTCGAGTTCGTCATCATTGCCTTCGAAGTTATCATCTAGTGCCGCTATTACATCAGGATCCCAATCCGGACGAAATCCCGTAGAAGAGAGGCCTTTATGTAGATGACCAACACGTTCTTCAACGTGTGACGGAAATACAGATGACGGAAGGACAATACGTGGCTCTTCCGACACCGAGGGCTGATTCAACTCTGCATCCTCATCCATTTCACGGCCGACTTCCACCTAGAGTAATTCCACAATAGCATCTTCGTTAATATGACAGGAACAAATGTACTACACATTGCCGGCAAGTATTGTTTTACTCTAAAAGCTCCATTTGAAGACTACTGGCACACAAATCGGCGGCAAAAAAAGCCGCTAAAAATAAGCACAGCTAGAACTTCCAATCTATTATTATCAATTATTATTATGACCCATTATAACAAAAATCTTATTATTATTCCCAGCCTTAAATGTGCTTCCCTATTTTACAGAGAATATATTAGCTGATACTCTATCCTTCCTACTTTTAGAGTGATACCATTTTTTGGTAATCGAGTTCCCATGGAAACAGGTCGCGGCAGTTATATAATACAAATACTTGTTCAAAATATCTAACTTCCCTTCGAGGATGGCTGCCCTTTTTATCTCAGTTAGCTGATGGTGCAGCTCCATCCAGTGGTCTCACCGCACTTTTATTTCTAGCGGTTACTTAAAGAGCCTTTTGAAAATGACTGTTTTTGATTTCCTATAGATTGTAATGTAAACTGGGTCCAATATCATTTCAAGTCGAACTTGCCAAATAAAAACTTGTCATGGAATTTGGACACATTATTAAGTGTCATATATCAATCATCACTAACAGATCCCTCAATGTCATATATTGATCACAAACTAACAGATCCGACATAGATTATTATTCAGTTCGATACACCGTGTATTGATTATTTATACTTATGTCGATTACATCACCCTGCATCAATGCAAGTAATATTATAAATATTTTTATTTTAAAAATTAAATACTCTTTTTTATTATAAATCTATATATACTCCACAAGCGTTTGTTTGGGCTCGATCACGTTTTATTGAATATTTTGATGAGATGCTTTATTTACAAATTATTTGTTTGTCCATAAAGGAGTGTTTTCTTATTTCCCTTGTTGTTTATTTCATTATCTTCTTAATGATTGCCATTAATGGTTCTCAATGAATACTTCGACCAAAATTCTCAGCGAATTCTTGTTAGTATCATATGTTGGCCTCTAGTGAACTAAATGTCATGAAATTTCAACAGATTATTAAGGAGGATTCACTTTCCGCAGATAAATTACCAGATGACACAGCTTGTTCATAGAATAGAAGGTGTAATGAGTTATTACACTCGATATAATTCCGATTATTACAAGTAAGGTTTGATCTCCCGTGGGACTTTCTATGTTAAAAGATATGTTTATGTAGTTTATGTTTTCGGTTTTTGCCGTGGATATTATTGTATTCACTGCGTTCATTTTTATAGTACGTACCTGATCGCCATGTTTATTAACTCGAATAACCTTTTCCATCTCTCCGACGACTCGGACGTCGCGCAGATGCTGCAGATAGTTATAGTCATCATCGAAGTAGACCCCATACTTGCGCTGTTCTTCCAGTCTTCCAGTTCAGTAATCAGCAACAACAAGCGAAAACATTACGAACAGTCGTTATCATAACAAGAGAAGTCAACACACGTTATTAGACGTCTACACACGTAATTTACGCGAGGGTTCTCATTCAATAGCTCTAAGAAAGGCGAGATCGCGCTCACAGTAATGTCTACATTCTATTTGCTCTAGTCAATCTTGTTTGTATTTCAATAATATGAAAAAAATAAAATTTTTATTCCCCTTCCTTTCTGGACCCAAGCGCTTCCATAAAGCATATTTTTTATATAGACATTTACAACCACTAAACACACAGTAAATACATTACGTAGATTTGACTCCATGTGAAAATATTTCAAGCAGGACTCTGAAAATATCATAACCTATAATCCTAGATTTTAAGTTTTTCAGTTACACCAATTTCAACTTTTTTGTTATGTGGTTTATTTTTGGTACTTGTAAGTGGACAATCCAAAGCCTGTAGAATTTTAAGCGCAATTGTTTCACTGCTATTTTTACACAAGATTGCTCTATTTTTTAAATACATTTTTGAGGATTGCGATTGAACTCCTGTGTATTATGCCTATACTAATGCGATGTGTACACACATATGAATTACCTTTTTTCGGACGACAATTCACGGGCCTGATATTCTGACTCGACAACCCTCCGAGATTTCTTCTCCACGAGCACATTTTTCGGGGCCAACTCGTCAGCGGCAAGTGGATCGACCTATGATTATAATTGATAATGATTATACTTATTTATTTAGAGAACTCAGCTACGCTGACAGTTTGAACATTTTGGACGGAAATAGCTTTCGGCAAATATGGCTTTAAGATAGAGGTAGATGTAGTCAAAATATAGCTCCATTTGAATTACTAAAAAATACTAAATCCCAATAATGCAAAATAATATTTAAGATGAGTGCAACATTATGAGCCTTTCTATGCGTCGATGGGTATTATTATGAGCCTTTCAACAGGTCCTCATAGTAATACCTAAAGGTTAAGAGCTGAGGCCTGTAAGATAGGGGAACAGCTGAGGGTCAGCTCGAAAAGATAAGCATGGTCAAATGTAAAGCCCTGCATGTAACATTCGGGTAACATTGCTTGTAATATTTCTGAGATCCACAACGAATATGCTATTTCAAGAAGGGAACTAATTCAATAATCTATATTAGCTGTGCATACCTGATTTCGCGGAACAACCTCAAAGGTCACTGACTTCCGTGGGTCAATAAATCTCCTCTTATTGGTTCTCGGCATCGTTGATCGTAAAGCTGTGCACTTGACACGCCACTACATATATTCCCTGGCACGGAAAACAAGGATCTATCCTTCCAGATTACATGAGCTTCGCACGTGTGCAAGGCAATAACACAACAATAATGAATGTATTGTTGTTGACAATGTCTCACTGCGGGCGCTCCAAAGAAAGAGTGGGTCTCTTGAGTTGGATTTAGTGGGGCGAGTGTGTACGATGCGGTTGACGTCGACGAGGCGTTTGCGGCATTTAGCTCGACGTTAGAGCAGGAGTACATAAGATGCTTCACTAAAACCGAGTCGAAAGTGCAGCCGCGGCGGAATGGATTCCGGTTTAACGGTAGGCTTAGGAGGATGAGACACTCGGTCAATAAACTTCATAGATGGTTTAGAAAGGTAGGCTCGAGAGAATCTAAAGATGCGTTCTATGTTAGCCTTTGCAAGCACCGGCTCCATGTACAAGCAGCCAGAACTACATTTTATAAACGACAGTTCAATATTCTTAAAGGAAACTCGAAACGTTTGTGGGATTTCTTAAAGGCATCCTGTGGTAAGGGTAGGCAGAGGGCTACGCTACTTGGAAGCATTGTAGTGGGGGGAAAGACAGTGGACGGACCACAAGTCATTGCCAACGAACTAAACCGACATTTTGCGCAGGTGGGTTCCCGGACAGTGGCGGCTCTCCCGGTTGAGGATGATATAAGGCCGGTGCTAAGCTCTATTTGGACAGCTTACGGTCCCGTGTTGGAGTTTTCTGACACAAACACGGGGATGGTCAGAGAAACCCTTGATTCTACTAAGGTCAACTGGAGCTGTGGAGCTGTGGGTGTGCCCAATAAAAATCAAGTGAACGAAAAAATATTACGTATGCGGGCGATGATGTTTTTCTCAAAGACCGGCTGCTGAATTCAGTGTTACTTCACGACACTTATGAGACTACGCTAGTTCTCTATGTGGTATTAAAATGTTTAGACGAAACCAAATCAGATCGCTGAGTGAACACTCCCAGGGATAAGTGGTAAAAATAGTAGTGACTTTATTGAACAAGCACACTAACACGATCATTTGTTCCGTGGTTATGGGGACGACAGCTGGGCCCTTCAACACATTGTTTCAGCCACAGTCAATGTTCCTTTTGTATGAATTAATTTAGGGGTTTGAATTTAGTAGATACGGACCATCAGAGTATTTTCCTCTGTACCAAACAGCGATTCCAGTTAAAGATTTGTTGCACGGCTCTCGAGTGATGGACCGAAAATATGACCGGTTTTACCATCATTCGCCTGAGATCAAAATGCATCAGCTGTCTGCCAATTGGGAGGTCAGACTAGCTATTCTAAGGAAAACCCTTCATTTGCAAATTTACGTCGCCACTCAGTTAATTTCTTCGTGAGCCTGCAGATAATTGCTAGGTCTTGCAAATTTGTCTGTTGCAGCTTTTCGTTTAGCTTCGTTACAAGTTCCTCAGCCAAGTCTAATTGAAATTCAATGAGATTTCTTCGCTGGCTTCCCTCCTCGAGGTAGCACACATACGGGTACGTATACTGGAGCGTGTAACGACATTTGGCTAAAATATCAGCAGCTTCAATGAATTTGTTCCAATTAGTAAACATGTCTCCTTGGACGTCACATTGGTTTTTATAATAGATCCTTTGAGAAAGCGTCCTGCGGTTCGCCTCCTCTAAACGAAGTGATCGATTATGATTTTCCCATCGACTAAAGTGGAATACGTACCTTCCAAGGGCACCTCGGGCGTCCTTGCTCTTGGAATTTACATCCGAATGACATTTGCACAGGTTCGAATCCGTGAGGCAATTCCAGCAAAACTTAAATCCGCACTTCGTGCATTTCATATGCGGGCAGCCTCCATCTCTCTCAATTGCGCGATTACAATTGGGACAATCCTTCGTGTACTTCATAATATATTTAGCGTTTTTTGAGTCCTCCGTGCATTGCATGATCCACTTCTTGATTGTGTCGCATGTAGCCGGTGCATGATAGTCATAACCACACAGCCAACAGAACTGTGTGCCGCAACATTCGCAAATGACTTTCTTAGCTTGATGTTCATTGGCTTTGATCACCGCTTGGCAGTCTTTCCCTGGACAGAAACGCAAATGTGAATGGCTACAAATCCACTCATTTAAGGTGAATTGTAGGTAGCGTTCCTTCAGTTGACCATTTGCAGAAATGAGCTGTAACACAAGCTCTCGAGGAGCAAGTACGTCACAGGCTTCGTCCATACAAGAGATATCGCCAGGCCGGCCCTCCGTTTCAATCTGCGTCTCAACATGACCCTTCCAGCAGTCAACGCAAAAATGATGCCCGCAACCAGCTGAGCAAAATTGGTATGTGTCCAGATTTTGTTGGCAGACGAGACAATAACGTTGCCCACTCCTTACATTATGGCCAGTGTGTGTCGTGCCATCCGCTGACACCACGCTAACGCGTACGCGAGCCTGTTTCAGGACAAGAGGCGGGTCGGCTAAACACTCTTCGATCGCCTTTTGAGAATCCCAGTTAAAGTAGCGTAGCAGCCTGTATGCTGTACTGATGAGAGGCACCTGTACGGCATTTTGGACTTGTCGCGCGGTCGACAGGAACATGCCTTCTACTTCGGCACGCGTCATACAGTCGCACTGAACTCTTTCGAAGTCGGCGACTCGAGGTTTTATTTCGCTGTCGGAGTCGGAGCTCTCATCCTCAGAGTTGATTTCGTCTTGTTCATCAGTATCGCTCTTCTCGGGTTCTTGGCAAGTGTCTCTGGTAAGCCCTTCGGACGAATCCATCCTGGCGATACAGATATCTGGCCAAGTCCGTCCCGGAACCGATTAGACCACGTCCACCGATCAGCCCTTGAGAAATCCCAATCACGAATGATACTATTTGCTATTACCACGGAGTATGACAGATGCACTCTCGTCTCGACTGAAATAGCAGAACATTACACAAATATAAGGATGATTTTCTATACTGTATCAGAGTTTTGGCTTGCGACCCCAAATTCGAATAAAAAGCAAAGGAGGAGCTATCGAAAATCAATAAAATCATGCCAGTGTATTGATTTATGTATTGAGAAACAAAGGGCTAACAATTGTGCCCGGATAATGTGTTTATACAGCATTTGGATGTATTAGTAAGTATGCCCATGAGGCAGAGGCTCGGTGGGGGCATGATGGATTAGAGAAATTCTTTGTGTATAGTTTGATGGTATAAACAAGCGCCAATTGCAGAGGTTCAAGGCAAGTATGATTTCAATGGAATGCGTGAATCTAACATATCGTATGATATTGGTGAGGAGAACTAATTCAGGCATCTCCATACGCGTATCGTCAAACTATGGAGTGTTGATACTAGTACGAAAAATCGAGAAGAATAGCCGGGCAGTACTAGACACGGTGGGCCAATTCACTTAAAAAACAACAAAATATAGCAGTAAGAAAAGTACAAAAAGCTATACGCCAGTGGACTAGAACAAAATGACTGTAATTGAGGCATAAAAAGTGACTCTCCCCGGGAACTTATCAATGAATGCGAGTGTTGTCTCATTATATTTATGTGGACTTCAGGGTAAGACGAACGCGTAAATGCCAGATGTAAATGTTCGACTTTTTGAATTGACAACTCTCAACAAGACTGTAACACTTGAAGTAAATTTCACTGAAGGTAAGGTAAGCTTTATTGGTTAATTAGCGGAGCTGCAATTTCACAATGCTTAAGCTCTCTTATATGTCACGCAGCGGGACCCGAACCTGGTCGTATTGGGAAGGCCGAACGTGATTATCTCGGCTGATGAGTTGTGTGGGTGAGACAAGCTGCCTGACAAGTCCTGTGAGAGGTGCTGCTATATAGTACCTGGTGTAATGGACAACAGAAGCTGGTGCGTGTGGTCTCCTCGCCGGGAGACCCTCTACTGTAGTTTAGTATTAAAGTACAATTGCAAACGATGAGATCTGAGATAATCTCAAGGTGTTCAAGTTTACTTGTAGAAGCTTTACTTATTAAAAATTAAGAAGAACAGTAGAACCAAAGAGATTGAAAACGTTCATAATATCGCTTTCATAACGAATATACACGTATAACCTCTTTGTGACTTAGCAGTTTCGCTATAAGACTCACCAAATTCGAAACGCCGAGTTTATTTACTAACGAAATATACGTGCAACAATTCGTTAACACATTGTTGCACCAGAAACCTTTGGATTATAAGATTTTAAAATAACGAGAGCCCAATCACAGAGCTCACTTGTTAGACGGACATGAACGATATACTGTAGCCAAGGGTAGAAGGTCTGTAGTTAACACAAACGAGCCCAAACAACGCGGTGTGATGCAACGAAAGTCACTGTTTATTTCAAATGTGCAGACATACGACATTCGCGTACACAAATGATAGATATCGTTCGTATTCGAATGGCGGGCATTTTGACATGGGGGCCATCGGCTGAAGAAGTAATCGAACATATCATAAGAAGACGTGAGAAATTAGCAATAGATGAAGAAATCGATTATAATCTAAGCGTATAAACCAAGCACTATCACTGTAGCATGATATTGGCACTAAAATGTAGGTAGCTCAATATAATTAAGATTAATGGTATCAATATGACCATTTAAGCAAGGCAACAATCACAAAACCTCACCCACGAATATCAACAATGTCATCGAATATACGAAGGCATCGATTCGAAGATCCAAAAGGGAGCGAAAGTAGTACCAAGACAGAAGCACGGCAGGTGCATAATGATCAAGTATTGCAATGTGACAATGGGATCCAGAAGGGTTCGAAGAGAAGGCTGCTGAAGTTGCCCATAACGCAGCAACCGCTGTGACTAGACTCGTTTCGAAGGACGATCTCGTCATGAAGGTTTACAACACTCGTGACATGTACACTGGTAAGGATACTCAGCCAGTGCCGCCCAGTGAAACAATCTTGGACAATGAGTTACTACCGATGAATGGATTAAAATTCAATCAGGTGGGGACAATGTGGGTTCCAGAAAGAGCTGGCATCGGGGTGTCTCACAAAAACACAACCGAACTCGAACCTGCCACCTCTGGCTATGAGGTCGCAGGTTCGAGCCCCGCTGCGTGACATGTAAGAGAGCTTAAGCATTGTAGAAATAGCAGCTCCTTTAATAAACCAATAAAACCTTTACCTTACCTTACCATGCGGGATTTACCTTTAACCTTTAAAAAAAAAAAGAAAAATTGAAAGCGTCAAGTCACAACTAGAGGCAATACGTGAAGACCCGACGAGGGATTCCAATTTTTTGGCATAATGACGCGAAGTCTTCAGGCAGTTCCCGGAGGTAAAACCAAAATCGAGGCTCGGTGTTATTTATGTATGGACGAATGCAGTGGAGGAAGCGAAGGGGATAATAAAGCTCCCTGCACTCTTGGATCTCCCTGTAATCCCTAAGGGTCGAGAGTGGGACCAAAACTTGGCCATAGCTACCTTGGAAGCTACTGGCCAAAAGTTGCCAAGGTCAAGAATGAACATGAGTTCTTCAATTAGGCCCGATACTGCTTCGATACTGTTTGCCCGCAAGCCACTAGGTGCCTGAAGGATCTTAAAGCACTTGGACCGCCTCTCTGTGATGCTCATTATGAGTGCGAAGGCTGGGACAGACTCCTGATTTTTATTATGGATGGATTTCACCGTATAACTCCTTCGGGTTTTAACAATGTAAGGAGCTGTCAGATGTGGCACGGGGTCTCGTAGCTAACAGTTACCAGAATTCAGGGCCACAGAAATCATGTTTTTAATAAGTTTTCCACTATGCACTTCAATGCTGGGTCTGGTTTCTCCTCAGCTATCTGGTGTACTTCATTATTCTCGGACCACTACTCGGTTGTAATAGGAATTCATGTCAGGTTCTCGCTTCTCGTTAGGAATGAGTGTGAGGCTCCAGCTTTAGTTTTGCGACATGACAGGGATAATATGGTCAGTATTGACAACAGAGTTAGCCAGTTAAGCTTCTCAACGTCTATGATGCCGAGGACACGGATTTTGCTTTCGAATGCTTTAGTAACCTACTTTATAGAGAGTGCGATAACTATAGAGAGGAGATTAACCCCTCACCAGGATAAATTTCAATTATCGCTGGGTTAAGGCGTTTGACGAGAAGTGTTAACAAGCTGTATCGCTAGCACTTAAAAAAATTGCTTCGACGGAATCCAAGATGGTTTACCATAGCCGTCTACTCAGATATAAACGGACACTCCGTATTTGCTGTAAAAGCAAAATAAGTTTTTGTAAATAGTTCATAGTATATTGTTATATCGAGATATTTATTCAAACATACAGTAGTTAGGAATTTCTAGGGATTATGGGGGGGGTGAGGACGACAATATCCCGAGGAAGGCGATGGCATTGCCTCTCTGCACAGCGAGGGACAGGCGCTGCAGGAGGAAAGAGTCAGCGCGCTTGTCCCCGGTGGCGCGGATCAACCTATGGTAGACCTCCTCGAGGAAGTTCGCAGTGAGAGGGCCGTGCCCGCCCAAGGTCTCAAAGGCAAGGGGGGAAAACAGGTGGGTTGCTTGGAGTGCGGCGTACTTCCGTAGCTTTGCCCGCTCCGCACGCGCTACTGCGTAACCGGGGATGGTTGCACAGTGGTTGACATAAGAAGGTGCTAGAGTGTCAACCACAGTGCCGTCCCAAACCAGGTGCTGGCCTCGATGGAAGGGGATAACGGTGAGGCCGTCAGGGCGGCGCCCGTCAGAGGTGTCGAGGCCCTGTGGCTCCCTTGTGCAAGGAATCCCGGCGGAGTGGAGGGCCCTCACGAGCGTGTCATTAAGCATCGCGTGTCGCGGATGGCGACCGGCGCTGCGTTCGCACGAGAGACCGTGATGGCCATTCGTTGCGACGGGGTCCCCGCAACGCTCGCAGCTGTGGGCCGCAACTACAGGGGCCCCGAGGCGAAGGCCCACACAGAAGCGGAGGGAGCGATCGTCCAGAGCAGTACCAAGGGACGAGGAGGGCAGCGCGTGGAGCCACGCCCCCGCACCAGGCCTGTCGACAGCTCGGAGGCGAGCTTGGTCAGCAACGTGTGGCGCAGAGGCCAGGAGAGAGTCCCGCAGCTCCTGGTGCAGGGCATCGGACCATACCCGCTGCTTGCTCTGTTTGTCCGGAGAGACCCGAGCGCGGACGCCCGTCTGGTCAAGGGCAGCTTCCCGGGAAGCGGAGAAGTGGGCGAGCGCTTCGGGGGGGAGGACTGTAGCAACCATGTCGGCAACCGCCGTAAGCGACGCGGCGTAGCAAACGTCAGCCAAGCGGCGCACACTGAGGACACCAAGTCGTCATACTCGTGAAGGGCTGAAGCCTCAGTGCCGGCCGGGCATGTCCTAAGCAAGTGCTGCATGCGTGCCGCCGAGAAACAGGACCGAAGAAGGAACAGCCCCTGGTGAGCCGATAACAGGGGCAGTCAGTCGAGCATCACGGCCGTCCTCTCGAGGCAACGGTCCAATAGCGGCCGGATGGCCTCGTCCGTAAGAGGGGAGCCGACGAGCTCGAGGGACAACCTCTGAGTGAGACGGCATCCTGGGAGCGACCGCTGGAGGTCGGGCTGCGCGTCTAAAGAGAAGATCTCGCACTTCGTGGACTTGAGGGCAAGGCCGCTGCGCCCCTCGTAGTCGAGTACTCGCTGAACGTCGGAGGCGACGGTCGCCGGATCACCCGCCAACGTTCCGTCGTCCATGTACCACAGCCGCAGACGTGACTGGAGGGACACAGCGAGGGGCCGGAGGGCCAGGCAGAAGAGGGCATATTGTTATATCATAGTATACTATTATTGGGGACTATATTATTATCATAGTATATTATTATTGGGGACCTGAAATTGTTGTATACATATACACATCTACTAGTTGGGAGTCCTATTTTCTCGAGGCTACGTGCTCCATTTATATTATTTTATTTTTTACATATTTTTAGGACGAGAACAGGGGCGTATGTATATTGCAAGATACGTAAATAAACAACACATTGCATTGAGTTGAAAAAACAATTGCTTGGAACTCGTTTCACGAGAATCGTTTCAGACTCAGGGAAATTCTCATCAGCTGTGAAGATTTCTCAATGAATCATGTGGAAGAGACAATAGGAAAGCAGAACCCCAATGTAACCTTCAAAGCATGTCGGGCCAACTGGAAGCTCCCAGGAATATTTAGATGAGCTAAATAGGCATTTTGCCGAAGTCGGCTCGCAGACAATGTCCTTACTTAGCGTCCGGGATGATGTTCGTCCGACCTAGAATCCATTTTGAATGCTCGCAGTTCGTCACTTGCATTTATCCAGATCAGCAGTTATAAAATGAAAAATGCGCTCGACAACTGTAAGGCCAGTTGGCGCGTTGGGCTCACCGGTGCCCGCAAGAAAGTGATAGACCTCACATCCTCAGCACGCACTAAATCTCTAGCTCACGTGATCAACTTGTCTATAAAGACTGGATCATCCCAAGCAGGCTGAAGGAGGTAGTCCCATATTTCAAGAGCAAGGGCGACCCTAGACTCCCATCTAATTATCGGCCGATTTCATTGGTAGACTACGCATCCAATATTTTTGAAAATATGATGATAAGCAGCTTAGCACACCGCCTAAAGCTTTCTTTATTTATTCTCTTCTAGCCAATCCATAGGGATCCGTTCTGGGGCCCTACATATACCTAATGCTAACTAATCTCATTCTCCTTAAGATTTCAGTCACTAATCGTTGTAGGACTGTTGCGTATGCAGATGACAACGCCTTACTGTTCCGCATTTGTCCATCTACTTTCGAATCTGATATACAAGGTGCGTTCACTGACATGGGGTGGGCGATTCGAATCTTCAACAAGTTTGGTCTTGTTGTCAACGAAAGAAAGATCATCCTTACATTATTCCAACCTTAGCTAACGAGGTGCAGCTCGGAGTAAGCATGGTTCCCTTGTCTCCATTCGCCCAATATTTGGGCTTGATGGTCCATGAAACACTAAAATGGCACACACACTTCGGGAAGCTTGCGCCCAAGTGTTACGCTGTAATCGCGTCTACAAGACGACTTCGAGAGCTCTTGACTTACAAGGTGTTACTGTTCCCCCCCTCCCCCCATCCCATGCGATTTACCGTGCGATGGCGGGGGGTAGTAATTTTCGAACCATCCTCCATCTCACCGTGTCCTCCCGGTAGGCAGCCCGTAGAATAGAGTTACTGTAGGGAGTGTAGGCATAAGTGAGCGGTCGCTGACGAGTGGACGAACCATAGACGGCGTTCAAAACCTTTAAGCATCCTCTTGGTTACCGCGTAACCGGGCGTCTGACGAGTGGACTGGCCAAAGTCAGGCTAGTATACCTATCGCTTACACCCCCCCCCCCCCCTACAATATCATTAACCGTTAAAGAATCAAACCGCCATGGTCTAGCTTATCGACTGCCTGCTGTCTGGGGTTCGTTTCCTCGCAAGATTCGTTCTATTCGAAACTAAGAAGTTTGCCGAAAAGGCAAAAGAGTTTTTTACAACCAAATGGAAGGAATGTATACTTTGTTGTACATAGTTATCTTGTGTATACAGTTATGACCTCAGAATTGTATAGAATGATTCATGTGACATGTATATAGATACGTGTGCAGATATAGTTTCTCGTTATCCATTTTTATTTCCTATAAGAAAAAGAGAACTCAAGCGTATGTAAGGTCGCAAGTTCCATGAACAAACTTTGAAAGAATGAATGGATGTGCTTTTAACGAGTACATCAACTAAGAGGTATTATCAGGTAAGAATCAAAAGCCTCATTAAAGGATCGTTGAAACTACTTACGAATTATGTATTTTTTTCTAAATATAAGGTCACGTCTGCTGTATAGATAATCTACAATATTCGTCATTCGAGGACAGCATTTCTAGTTATTAAACAACGGTTCACTAATAAGGATAGTTAGAAGTTAGATCTAAGTATTAGATAATTGTACATAAGTTCTTACTAGGCGCGCTTGGAGCGTGTTTAACGTATATAATGATAATATGCTAGACAGCACTATTATCATTATATATGTTAAGATGCGAATGTGCCAAAAGACCACTTTATCCGATGCAGGACATGAGAGTAGTATAACGCAATAGTTGCTTATACGGTACGAAAGAAAACACAGGGCATCACAAGAACCAAAACAACAACAACAACAACTGGTGTCAAACCAGTGCTATATAATAAGTCGTGCAATTGACGCGCGATAATGATTCAACCTCTTTCTCTATGAGTGCACTTGTCACGCGACCTGCCGTCCAGATGTAACCGCCAGACGTCTCTTTCGCTCTCGCCCTCTCTATCTCTTTGTTCGCCTGCATACACTTGAGTGCTACTTCACACGAAATACATCTGTCCCTTCATTTTGTCCACAACAGAAACGGCCCGAACGAACTCGTGACAGTCGAGAGACAGTTCACCCGATTGTTGGACGATCGAGTTCCCTCAGTCAGAACCACCCTCGTAGACGACATCCTTAATGTACTCCTTCGCACGGAAGGCGACCCGATGCGCGTAATTGGCCGGAGCAGGAATTGACACCGCACGAGTGCATCGCGAGTACGTGTGGCATAGCGCGTACGTCACGAGGAACAAAACTGTCGAAAAGACATGCCTACATGCTTTTCCGTATTCAGAGCCAAATAAACACCTGCTGCACGAATGCCACAAGTAACAGAGAATGTGCGTAAAGAATGGGTAAAAATAAATTCAATTCAATTCAATTATTTCTTTATTGACGGAACTGCGAAATATTACAACGCTTAAGTTCTCGTATTAAAAAATAAGATAAAAAGAGCGATCACCAAAGTGTGGAGGTTTTCACGAGCTTTTTCTTAATTGCTGAGAATGATTCCTGTTGACTTCGCCTGCTGGTTTCTATGGTGATCTTCTATGACCCATACAAGTGTCGTCAGCTACAACTGCAGCATTTCTTAGGCCATCGTATGCCTGCATTTGGCGGCGTTGATAACCTTCGAGGGTCTAAGATATTACTTTTAGTACTCCGCAATACTGGTAACGCTCTACCGGAGTTCAGAACGTAGTATAGTCTCGACTTTCGGGACTCCCAGTCACGTGGCAAAGCCATCTTTAGCATCTAGCACGGGATATATATCGGCGTGGCTGAGGCGGTGGAGAGTGTCATAGGTGTGAAGTGTCGGCATAGGGTACTTCCGATCTTAATATAGCTTTGTTTAATGCTTGTAGGTCTAATAAGATTCTTACCTTACGGCCAGATTTGGCGAGGTTGGAAACCCATTTAGTCGGGTGATTGACTTTCTGGATCAATTGCATCCTTTCCAACTCCCTGACTCGATCTACGACGGCTTCTGTTTCTGCTGCGATTGGAGGCCTTCGTAACTGTTGTCCTCGAATACACATCGAATATAGGACATATTCGAGGAAGAGTGTCTCTAGGCGGTCTTTGTCGATTATTGTGTTTACGCTCTCAACTTTGCGTGATGCTTTGATCAATTCTAGATCGAGGCTGGTGATGCTTTAGCCTATGGTAGCGTTTCCACTATTTTTTAATTATTTGAAATGTTGTGGATCCTTCTACGGTATAGGTACTGATCTTGCTAGATCCCTTCCGTGAGTTGTCGTACATTTTAAGGGTGTGTGGACATTTGAGTTTGCTTCGGATGGCGAGGTATGTGTTCAGGCCCATGACGTTGCATGCGGCCCCGATGTCTTGTCGAGCCCGCAGTTGCTCACCTTCTTTCTCACCTAAGATCAGCTTATCCCTAAGCATTTCTTTTTCGTGGCCTTCGGATACAAACCGTTGTGCTAGCTACGCCATTAGCTTTCTGTATTCTTTAATAATCTCGGCGTCCTCTTGAATCGCTCGCTGGAAGAGGTACCTTTGGAATATTACATTCCTATTACTCTTGGAACTTTCATGACAACCCTCCAGATCATCGTATTGAAGGCGTTCTTTGCATCCAGGAGGATGAGAAGCACGAAATTTCTGAAGACCTCAGGCCGACTTCTGGCCATTACCTTCGCCACTCTGAGGGACACGCCGTCCGGGCCGGGCGCCTTCCGGGTGTCTGTCCTATCCGAACCTGTGCTACCTTATCTAACGTCCCTCCCGGAATTTCATCCTGGGTGACCAGAAACTCCGTATTACAGCACTGCAATTCCCACACAGCTCTGTAACAACCCAACCACCTTAAACGCCCAACCTAGAAATGTCCTTCCCTAAACAGCCTACACTACTGAAAGCGCCCCACTGCCCTGTAAGAACTCTGCAGCCGTAAATGCTCTACAGACCTCCAAGCAAAACAGCACCCTTATCCATCGACGACTGTCGATATAAGCAACGGTCTAAACCACCGTAGTTGCGAAACCTTCAAAGTCCTTATGAATAATTGGCATTAATAAAGAGTGAAAAAATCAGAGCAGGTATTTAAGGTTTTATTTCTTACGACATGAAATCAAGGCTGTTGCTTTAACTTTGCGGTACAGCATAAAATTCAAATTGCTTCACATAAATATCTGTAGTGGTTACTCTTCAATAAAACAATTCAAGTGGAATGTTCCTGATGTTACACTTCATTTTAAATCTATTAAAGATGAACTATTTGGCGAATGGCTGACTTGGCCATGGAATAACGGCGCAACCAACAAGCAAACCTTGAGAACTGCATCGAGGTTGCTACAAAAATTTGTAAGCGCAGGCACCTCGCTTACAAAGATTACATGAGCACCCACGACAATTATCACTAGCTCATTTTTCCTACTAATTAACAATACATTATTGATTACACAAGGAACTATTCCTTTCTATCGCTCATATTGAATTAAGACACTTTGATTTTATCTGAGTCTTAAGAAGTAGCTACTAGATAGACCCAAAAGCAAAAATAATAGTAATGGCTATTAGCTTTGCGTCGGAACAATGCAAAACCTCTATTTTACCCTATTATTTGCAAATTATTCCAAATACAGAAGGGGCAAAGATATATGGCAGTGGGAAAAAAGGACGGAAAAGTTCCAATAGAATGAAACATGATTCAGGGATTTCGTATTGTATTCAACTGTGCACCTGATTATATAAACTCTAATTCAAGACTATAAATTCCTTCAAATAAATTATAAATAATAATGATAATAATTTTTGCTCCCAACTCTACTTCTACAATACGCCCACTTCGCTCGCCTTCTTCCCTTTAATATTTGTTGTATCTCGTGCATAATAACTAGAAGCTCATCACACAGCTTGAACCCGATAGAACGTCAAAATAAAAGCGGTCCACATTTACCCGCAAAACTGCAACAGACTATACCTGAGTCACACTCTACAAAGATAACACCGGCCAACCACTCGCACATCGTCGTTATCTCCCCTATCTTGTTCCTCTTCTAAATGACATACTGTTAACGGGCCGAAAGAATGGAATTTTAGCCGCTACCACACTCGGAATTCGAATCATATGAGACAAGATAGTTGATAATTTATAATTCTATGTACATTTATACGTAGGTAACATTAACTCGCTCGTCTCTTACCGTTGCGCTTCTCGTTATGTTCTTGATATTTCGAGTGCCATCAGAAGTTTACAGCATCCATTCCGCGCATCAGCCTACCTCTCGCTATTCAGCTTGTTTGTATTTCGTTGTCTACCTCTGTTTGGGTTAACAATAGGAATGAATATTACAACTGATTGAGACACATTTCAGGAGAGATTATTTTGCATCCAAAGCAAGTTGTGCAATATGCTTTCCTAATACACTTGTTGCATTTAAACGGATACTTCATCACAGCGACCGTATTTATGTCATCTGTGCGAAGACAACATGTAAAGTACGAACAGTTTATAAGAGTTGCGTTGTTATCCGTTACATCAGCTGATTTTTTACTCTAATGGCGGTTGGAAAACGTTGGAAATCCTATAAGTAAACTTCATCTTCAGCAGTATTGGTCGTCACTGATTGATTCTGATATATTCGTGGCTCGTAGTATGATTGACACCCAGGTGATGACTAGCTGATATCTATAGCCCTCATAGAGTCCATGGCTATCGCATTTCGTGATCTCGTCCGCATCAGCTGTGCCTTCACCGCTGTAATTAACGAGATTAAATCAAATCAAGTTCACTAAAGGTGGTGTCCTGGATTTTCGACTTTTAGTATCTTATCCCACTTCACAAATTGTTCACGTGAATATTTGATTTTCCATTTTTTCCATAATTTGAACTCATATCTTCGCGATACGACTTTTGTGAATCTAGTTTATAGACTGGTATAGAAAGTGCTTTTCAGGTATAATTATAAAAGGGTTCCGTAAAATTATTTGACTATTCAATAACGAATCTTCTAAAAATAGAATAGGCTACAATAAGCACCGAGTGCACGGAATTTGTTATATGTGAACAGGATGCGTGGGCCGACAACCAGAAACCCCGATCTTTAAATGTACTAGAAACGGCAATTGTGCAGTCGTGACAACTTGTAGACAAAAATGTTAGAAGCTAAATCTGTCAGGGGAATCCAAAAGCTAAGCACATTGCATAAAAAAAATTCCATAACAGCTTCAGACGATGACTATTATGAGGCAGCTTATAATGATTGCCAAAGATCTAAAAGAAAATCATAGATGAGCCAGCAAACGAAAAGTGGGTAAAAAAGATAAAAAAATTCATTTGGAATTTGAAGAAGAGAACAAGGTCCATAGCCGATGAAAATTTCACGTCGTCTAGACGGGTTAATAGTAATAGTTTTTAACTAACGATAATTGCCCGTATACAAACAAGTTTTAGGGGACAGGTTATTTCTCGGTTCTACAGGAGAACCGAGTGCAACCGAATTCGCAAAGATTTTCTTTAGTTATCCAAAGGGGCAACGCAATCTCTACTTTGGCCACGCTTGGGGACTGGGGACGTGGAACCCCTTGTTTTTTGCCCCGAAAACTCCTGGCGAACCCCGGACCTCTATTTGTATAGACCCCATCCGTAACTGCAGAATGATACCAAACATGATACCCAATCTAAAGGAATAACCCCGAAACAACCCTTCGAAAGAAGTGCATGCAATTGTCAGACGGACAGACATCACAAGCGGCAATAAATACTACAATCATTCCGCGGAGTCGACGCTTTTGGAGAACAGTGAATCGAGAACGAATGAGTGATACAAATGACAACAAGAACGCTCCAACGATAACAACAATAACGCTTATACCTACAATAAATACTATATATAATTAAAGCGTGCGCCAGTTCGCGAAAGTCGCCCCAATATGTGTGCGATAGACGTTGTGATGGATGGCCACTGAAATAATTTCATTGTGACAACCACGTCGTGGTGTTTATTGGCTCCGGAAAAATCGATTATATATATAAGAATTATATATATTTGAATAAGGGCTTTAGTCGAGCTACGCAATGGCAACTCAAAACAGAGGCACCGAGCACGCTCCTCTTTTAATGAAAATAAACGAAAAAATAGTTTCATGTAATTCTATGATGACACCATTACCCTTCGTATATATTAAATGTCTTTCGAATTGAGAATACCCATATTACAGTTGCCATGTGTTAATGCCAGCCATAACCAATACTACAAACCTGTGTAAACCTAAATCCACTTCTCAAAAAATATGAGAAACAAAACATTTAAGGTGTTTTGAATCCTGCCAGACGTTTTATACGCCAAAAAGGATCTTACCTGGATTCGTGTTGCGGTTGTTCTTCCGGCGTTGCTTGTTGTTGTTGCTGCAGAATACGGCACCCGAGTTAAGAGCCTCAAGAAGGTTGTCCATGACGCCCTCCTGATCACCGTCAATGTCGGTGAGTCGTTGCCTCTTCTGTGCTCGTTCCTTTTTATCCCTCTCAGCCTTCTCCCGTTTTTCCTTCTCCACACGCCGTTTTTCTTCTAACTCGCGAAGTCTAAGATTGTCAGCATAAGCCTCCTGATCAGGGCCGAAATGTTCATTAATTTTATCAGCATGAGCAATACAGGTGTGCATAGATATAAGATGTCTAGGCAAACATTTGTTTTTAACCATTTTCTGTTATTAATATTCGTGCATATTTGTCTGTTGACGTTTTTTTGTATAAAAAAAAAGTTGAACTCACATCAAACTGCTTGGTGAATTTGGTAATATCCGTGAAGAACTCCTCGAGAGTATATTTTTTTACATCGAATACGTAGTATTCGGCCAGCGATTCAAACAGTTGCACCATCTTGCCGTGCATTCCTCTCAGAACCTCATACGTTTGTTGGGCGTCCTCGTAGAAAGGTTGCATCTTTTTCTCAAAATAATCACGCTCGCCTTGAGGCCGGAAGTTCTTTAGGTCTGTTTTCATATCTTCCAGTGATCTGCAACAATTGTCCAAAAGATTATTTTTGACTCTACTACTAACTACGACTAACTTGTGATTATTTCGATGATTTACTAATACTAACATACACAGTGGATGTGGTGTATATATGTACATATTGTATTGGCTGTTTTGACTTCACATTCTGCTCGACTTCGTTGAGGTCATACATTTGTGTCAAATGGCAATAGCCAAACGAGGTGCAATCAACCTTTCTACTTTTTTTTACAACCTTTTTACTTTTTTTTACCGAGAACTGAAGCATATGTATGTATATTGCAGTTCCGAGAATAAACATTTGATTATGATGATGATGGCTCCTATAAGGGTGTGAACATGCGTAAGTTTCAATTTAGCTCACTGTTTACCTTTTCATCATATTGAGATTCTTGTCGACTTGTTCGACGTTGACTTTGGAAGCACGACCAGCGTAGGAGAGCTCGTCACCGAAAGCAAGTACTTCAGGATGATGCTTTTCGATGTAGTCAGCCAAAAAGTTGACAAGTGTAGACTTCTGATCAACAGTTTTTGTATTAGCCATTGACGGAAGAAAACTGATATCGAATCCGATCGACTGAGCATTTCGTGTACCGGTGTTTAAAATGTTCCCTGATACAATAGAAAATATCCATATTAGATGTTTCAAACTATTATAAATACTATTATTATAGGTTTTCATTTGGTTTCTCCATCATTCCAACTGTAGCTTGGGCACAGTTCACTGTTGTTCATCGCTACGTTTCTTTAAGCATAGCGAAACTGTAATAGTCTCACCAAGTTAGATTTTACATAGGGGAACATAACATCGAACAGAGACTTTTTAGACATCGTATTTTTCAAAAAACCAAAGAAGCCACCTTGAATTGGGTGACCATGAACAACTGCTTCGAGTCTTGTCTATAATCTACATTGCTACTATTGTAATTCTATTTTAGGCAAGTTATGAATTTCACAACATAGAATTACTAAAAATCCGCGCGTTGTTGTCACATCACAAACTGAAAACGAACTAGTAAATGGACTCGAATTGAACAGTGTGTAAATTAAATTTAATGCTTTTAATAAGCGGTTACACAAAATCTGCCTCACTGAACTGAGACGGCATATGTCATTCCAACCATGTAAACAACCCATATCGTTTTTATTATTTAAGGCATAGTATGGTTTGTATAGTACTCTAGTAGTATAGTACTGCCTACAAGCCAGGACGGTCCGATTGATCGGTGGGTGGACAAGTGGGCCTCCATCCAGCCCGGGAAACCTGTCACGGGCGGCCTGTCACGGGTCCCTCTCCTACCCGCTGGCTCAACTTCTCACCGGCCACGGACAATTCCAGCAGTACCGTCACAAGATCGTCAAGGCGGCATCCCCAAAGTGTACGCTATACACCTTGGGAGTCGACGATACGGCGCGGCACACCTTTGAGGCATGCCCTCGTCTCGAAAAGCACTGGCGAGACCTCGCGGCTAGAGTCGCACGGCCCCTCCCGATTTCATGCGAGGATATGGCCGCCATAATGATAAGAGACCGAGAGGGATGGGCCAACATCCGGAGATACGCCGAGGCGGTGCTCAAGGACGAGGAAAAACTAGAGCGGCAGATCGGAAGGGGTGACGTTCACTAAGAGTGTCAAACGTTGGGGGTAGGGACAGGATTTTTTTCATTTTTTCAGGGCCTCCGTGAGGGTAAGCCGGATTGCGGCGGTTCTCCAGGGGGCTCTCTCCCGCTTGGGAGGCGTGGGGAAAGCGGGGCAGGTAGTTCCGTCTTTCTTCATAAAATACTACTTTTTTCCCCATTTCGACCTGAGGCGACGTTTATCCCGAAAAGTATACACTCGAGGTATGTAAATACCCCTGTGTTTTAACTCAAAATTTCTCTCTTAATTCCATGTACTCAATTTTGCAATTTTGAGAGCAAAAAAAGAAGAAAACTAGCAATTGATCAAGCAAAGAAAGCGACTTAATTCTTTTGTGCGACAGGAGACACCATAGGCTTTAGGAAAGATCATTTAGAAGATAAAAAATAAAGTTAATTAACAATTATACATAAAGATGTTTTGTGAAGTTTTGTTACGTCCATTTCATAGCATCAAAAAATGGTGAGGCTAATTTAGTGATACCAACCCACTGTGCGACTCAACCGCAAGCCATATGGTTACCCGCAAAGCACCCACTGAATCTTTGAAACTTTATCTAACTTATACTTTGGCAAGACTGGAAGAGTTGTGAGGTTGAAGTTTAGCAAGAAAGTAAAAAAAGCCTAATAAAGCGCCATCTTGCCGGCATAGAATGCGCTCTTCATTAGCTTTTTTTGACGAAACTTTTCGCTATCCAGTTTGTCGCCATTCTCCGCTATCGCGTCTGGCATAATCACAACTTTTTCAATTATTTTGGAACTGTCACTTACCGCAGAGTAGGACAATTTCAAGAAGCTTAGCGAATTTTTTACTTGTCTTGATCTCCTCACAAGCGGCTGTGGCACCAACAACCATGGGTTTGATATCACTAACCATCTCCTGAAAACGCAGCTTAAATGAAATGGAATTCAGTCGCGGATGGAGACGTTTTATAGAGCCAAGGCTTAACGCGAACTGTTCCGCATCATGCAATTCGCTTGAATCTTCTTTCAGGTTTGCTAGCTTGTTAAGTGCGTCCTGCGTGGGCATATATTTGATGAGTTGTTGTATCATACTGTCATGTAACCGACTCTCATCGACTTCAAGCAGACATGTCTTTATATCCTCAGCAGACATCTTGAGTGAGCCCTGCATAATCACTGAAAATATACATGACGGGAACAAAAAATCAATTATTATCAGCTCACAACAAAATTTCAGATCGGGATGTTAGAATATCTCATCCTAAAAGTCACTAACACTCTTAATCTATAGTTAAACTGGTACATAACGGCAAATAATTGGATTAGAAATACGTTCTGACTCACTAAGATTTTGCGCAGACTTCGCGTCGATAACCTTAAGCTCCTTAGAATTCTTTTTGTTTCCTCCAGAGGCTCCGTTTGTACCGTCATCTTTCCGGTTGATCTCTTTCTTTGCCGGCACAGTAGCGAATTTTGACGTTAGCTCTTCGAGTAAGGTGTCCGTTACGAACTTCTCTTCATCAACTTGAAGCCAAAACGCTTTTGGCGTAACTTGCCCTGGATTCACTTTTTTCCAGTTTGCTCGTTTCAGGGTGCCAGATATTTCAAACTGTTTCTTCGGTTTCATCCCAAATGGAAGAACGCTAGCAAGAGCACCAAAACCAGGCATCCTAACTGCCAAAAAACCTCCCGGTGGCGGAGGTGGGGGTGGCACGGAACCTACGAGATGATATAAGATTTATTTGAACAATATGTGTATTACGTCATTAGACATTTTTGGGATAAGTGAATACAATATGGAGGAAAGCTTGAATCCTGCCAGGATGGAAAGCTGCACACTAAGCTTGGAGCACCAATGGATTGAAGATATGAATTTTAAGGCGACCATAATGTTCCTAGAGAAGCCTCTATGTACATATTAAGCCACGCGATCTTGGTACAATGCTAATATTAAAAACCAACGATATAGGGCGTTTGTACTGCTGATGGTATAGGTTGTAACTTTTAACGGTATAGGTTGTTTAGACTATTACTTAAATATGACTACATAAATTTATTTTCTAATTGTAGACTGTAGAATATCTAAGTGCTTCAACTTCATATGGTGACGTACCAAAGTTGAACCGTTGGTGTCGCTCTCAAGGATAGCAAAGCACTCTAGATAACCGATTTTCTGAAGCTGCTGATCTCCACTATTCTTTTGAAACCTCCTTAATATTAATATATTAATATTAAGGCGGTTACTACACTATTAATTGTAACCTCCTGTACAACACATATAGTAAACCGATGTGGGACTTGAATGCATCGGTATTTGCCGCTTTCACCCAAAGTTTTAGCCGTTCGACTAACTGCACCCACAAACATTTGAAATAGCATGGAGAAGTGTGTGAACAGTCTTCATTGTCTTACACATTGCGCGTTTCGAAGGTACATACCATGCATTGGTAGTAGAGGTGCGCGAACGCCTCCAAATAACGAAGGTAAAGGTGGCGGTGGAGGGGGTGGAGCACCGCCTAAACCATCTCCAAAATTTCCTCCAGGCATTGGAGGCGGCGGCGGTGGTGGAGGAGCAGGATTGATTGCCATGCCTGAGTATCATAGTGATAATAAGAATAAATACAAATTAGAGTCTATAAGAAAAGAAAATATATATAGTGTGTCAAGAAATTCCCCTCTCTCGATCAGATCAAATGTGTGTGATGACGATATTTTAATTTGCGTATATTACTTGTAATATATATATATATCTATGCAACTATACTAATTAGTAAGAGCATTGAATGCTCTACCTGGGATTGGCGGTGGAGGCGGCGGTGGGGGTGGTGGCGGTGGCGGTGCTCCTAATGTTCCGCTATTTGAAGGTGTGGCACTGGGAGGTGGTCCTATTCCTTGCCCTATGAGCAATCCCGCAGGAACTTGCAATGCCTTTCCAGGCGATCCCTGACCAGGAATTTGGCCGAGTTTGGCTTCGTAATTTGCCAACTTGGCTTCCATTTCTTGCTTTTGCGTTAACGCCTCTTCGAGACGGTTTTGCAAAGCCTCTATATTGATATCCTCTCCGGATGAATGCCCTTTCACACGTTCAATGATCTCATCAACATTCATTTGGAACTTCTGAGTGTAGCCAAAATCAGGATCCAACCCGTTTCGATGGAGCACAATCTGAGCTATGCATCCGTCAATCAACTTGTAGTATGCGGGCCTACGTGAAAATACAACAATAAAGGGACCTATAATATTGAGTCTGTCGTATAATTTACAACCTTCTAACGAATGCAAGCTGGGAGCACAGGTGCATACAATGCGAGAAGTGAGATCAGCAGGCAATTATACAAAATCATATTACAGAAAAACGGTCCAGGAGGAAAAGTACTAACCTAATTTGGGCATCATCCCGAATAAGCAAAATATGCTGCAAAACTGAAAGAAACGCGGACGCAGCTGGTGTATCCGTGATGCTGGCCTTAATCATATCAAAGCACTCCTGCAGATCAAAGAAATCCTGAGCGATGTTCTCGTGCTTCTGTGCCAATTCATCCAAGTCATCTTCGAGGGAGTTTTTAAATACGGTGTATTGTCGTCCAAGATCTACGGACAAGTGCTCCTCTTTGCTTAGCTTATCGTACACGCTAAGCAATCCGCACCGCATAAATTCGTTTCGCAAATGCACCCGAAAGTCGTAATCCTCAACATCCAACAGGGCATTTACCATCTGCAAGCAATGTTTTCTGAGGGCGTCCTGATTAGAATCAAGGCCCTCCACGATGGCACGGAAGCGTTCCGTGCCCTGCTGTTCTGCTGTGAGAGTCAATGCATTTAGTACAGCTGACTGCCCTCCCTCAATGATGCAGAATGGTGCAATAAGCCTAACCGCCTCGAGCATAAGGGATGGCCGGTCTGGACGAAGGCTTCCACAGATTGTCTGAAGTGCTGTTGAATGCCCTCGTACATATTTCGTACCATGCTGTAATAGCCGATATCCATCATTTAGTATTACAGTACATACGAAGTCAGCATAAATTAAGAAGAAGTTCTCCTATATCGCACGCATACATGTATATATACAAATAAATGCAGGAGAACCGAGTACTAGAAATTGTACATTTTCTCTCCTTGTATCGACTTCGATGCCACAGAAATCTATAAAGCATTCCTGTGCTGGGTAGAGACAACCATCTGGAGAAAATATTCTCCGCAAGCCTTCGCTTGTACCGTCGTATTCTTCTGGAGAGATCCAGAAAGAATCTTACAAAATGTATCGACTAGGCAACGTGTCCGTAACAATATAAGTTGGCTGCACGGCTATGCACGTCTCGGCCTGTTTAATGTAAGAATTAAAAATTGTATTTGCTAAAGCAAAGATGTTTTGTACTTCTAAATGGCAACGACCACATTAGTTATGCACAGAGACCGTTTTTTTGCGGCCGACGGCTTCACTTGATACCAGCGAGGGGCTCAAATGAAAAACTTAAATATATGATAGACAATAATAATCTATATATAACATACTGCAAACCAGACGAATTTGAACTTACCCCATTATTGATGGCGGCTCGAAAACACCGAATTAGGTCAATCTCATTCTTTTCACTGAACTTTTTGCTGAAACAAACAAAATAGTCAATAGTGGATTAAGAAAATAAATCAAGCCAAAGGAATACTTTGCAATTGATTGTTACATCATTGCAACACCATTTTTCAGCTATCATAAATATTATTATCAGGTTTCATTCTCAACTTATATATCGCATTCACGCGAATGCGCTCATTTGATAAAGGTTACTTAAAAAACAGCATTCGAGAAATACAGAATGAGAAATTATGGTTGACTATCTAAGTTTTTTTTTGCTACTGAACTGCCGGTAAGGTCCAGAAACTTCAAATGTTATTGGACATGCCTCGCCAAAATATTTCCAACGTGACAGGTTCAGCTCAAGCGCTGAAAATCGCTTCTGTAGTGTGTAAGCCTCTAGGACAAGGTCCTGGTTCCCTGGTTGCTCGATGTTTACATCCTAACATTTGCGTCGATCTCAGCATCATTATTTGTTCTGCTATTAGGTTCGTTTGCTGTTACGTATCTAACTCCGAGTTTTTCCATTCGCCCCAGTGTACATTCTTCCTGCGGGACAAGCTATTCCCTCTCTCTCTCTCTCTATATGAGAATGTCGGATAGACAGAGGAAGGCAGCAGTTTTACCATGTTCAATGCCTCAATTTAACTTGTGATAGATATGTAGAGTGGCACACTACTAGACTTGATCCTGACCTCTGGCCCCTGCCCAGAAGCAGGTTACGCACTGTAAGCAGTTATCAGAGGACGCTTCAAGCGGAATTCTACAACTCTTCAATTACCCTACAAGCTGTGGTTCTTGATTTCCGCAAGGGTAACAAAGGCGCCATAAGCAAATCTTTGACCAAACAAATTGCATACAATTAACTCGTAAATCTTCTAATGCAGGCATTAAGGCCATTTCTGGTCATTTTACACTAATTTTTGACTGTTTTTCCTACCGATTTGTTGATCGCAGTGAAGCAACCGGCGTCCAAATTTCAACAATCCAAAAAGTATTATTATTGGAGCTTGAATTAATAGACACCGATCTCATGGCTTCCTCATTTTTATGTTTTTAGCATATAACACCGCCGCTGCCATGTCGGGCAAGTAAACCAGCATTGTATGACGTCGCGGGCTACTGCCTGGATCGTATCTAAACCTTTTCAAGTCTGTGAGTCCATTATTACACGTCACCGTGGGCGCAAGTAAACGTCTCCACGGTTCTTTACTGATTAAAAATGTGTTACAAGTCCTCGAAGCTTTTTTTTAAAACGTAGTTGCGCCTAAACGTGTTTTGTTTTTTTTTGTTACAAACTTTTTATGTCTCTGTGATTTAAATTCACTATACCTATGTGTTTAGTGCTTTCTTTATGTTCGTTTCCCCAAAATTATTCTTGCCTCCCTTGGTTGTTCCAAATTTTCAGAGAAACTACATAGCACATTTTTTTCTTACTGAACTCTGTCCAATATTGGTCGCTATATCCCATCAGTTGTTCAGTATCTGTAACATTGCATCTTGGTCGATAGCCATGAGGACCATATCATCAGGGAACACCTTCCTAACAGCTACCTAACGAAAGAAAGAAATAAACCCATTTGCAATTCGCTTCGAGCAATGTATAATCTCCGTTACAACAAAGAAACAATAATCCTCTATTCTGCGCCTGTCCAAATTATACGTTCACTGCTAAGAAGACAGGTATGGGGGCCTCTGAGGAAAACCACTGGACTCTTGAGATGAGATTCCCTAAAATTGCCCACCAGGAGTATCAATGAGTATATAATTTATCCATCCTGACATTACACTCATTCCGTTCGAATACTCCGTCGTTAGAAAGGGTACACATTTTAATAGTTTCTCTATGTAATCTGCACATGAGTTATGACTTTTGAATCGAATTATTGAAAAATCGTCTGATGTATTTGTCGTCAATTATTAATTTTTTGATTGAAAGTCATTCCTTGACAAACACAATCTCTTTAGTTCAATTGAATCAGGCGTCCATATAATCAGCCCGTTCCCGCCAATTTAATGACAGTGTACTTCGCTACCACCGAAACGGCACACGGGAGTCGATGTAATGAGCAAATACGTTTTCTATTCCTTTGTGTTTGACTGTTTTCGTCTTTTATTTTTACCATTATTAGTTGCTTGACGACGAACTCCCGCAATATTAATAGCAGTAGATTTTTCCCGCAATAGCTGCACTACATTGCGTAATACTCCACTGGGTAATTTATTTGCCGGTCTGTCAAACAGACATAAAAATATTTAACATTATGGGCACATGTACGATTAAAGACTGATGCTAGCTCACGTATAGTTTGAGTCGGGTTGACTGAACTATAGCTCGTGACCTCTCCCCCGCGGCGTTTCTAAGAGGTAAAATGATTATTGTACCAATTGAGTAGGGTGGCTTCCATAGTTGAACCTTAGCTAAATACACTACAAGCATAAAGTTAACCTAGCTGCTATAGCTCCACCGCTGAACTCATATCCAACACCACAAGGAGTACACGTTTGAGCCATTAGACTATAATTATCCACATTCGATGACTATACATTTCCTCAAATACTTTTAGTACACCGGCTTAGTAAGAAAAAACTATTTTTATATCCCCATGTGGAAATTTCACCTATATTCCATCGGCAGTTCCAATACGTCAGTAAGAGACTGCTCTAAGGCTTTAGTATCCAGGGGAATTCTAAGAGAGGAAGTTTTCATTTGCCTACAATAAACAATGTTGTGAGGCGCTAACGAATCAGGGTAATGGAAACACATACTATTCAGGGTATATATGTTATTCTTCAACTACTACTGATTCGAATTTAGTTAAAATTATTTTACATACATGGAATAGAAAGTAAAAATAAAGAATGTGCTATTTTCGACTTACTTTAGTTGGCATTTTTGAACCAATGCGAGAATTCCATCAGTACCACCTCTATCAATGAATTCTTTAACCCACGACAGAGGATTGCTGGTTAAGGCAATTCTCAAGCTTTCGCAATGTTTCAGAAGTTTATCGGAGCTGACGTGCTCGTTTCGCAAGCACTGGACGAATTCAATAGGCGTTTCCAGCTTTCCACGCTGTAATGAAATTCGAAACAAGGAGGAACGAAATAGATACAAAAATAAAACATACTGTCTCATGGCAAAATATAATAGTTTCTATTTGGGCGTAACACTGAATTAAAGGCGAACAACGACCATCCACCTAGTGTGTAATATGTATCAGCTTGATACAGGCATAGTGGGTACACTATTCTTTATAAGGTACGCAAAAGATTATGTATTATAACTATGAATCCTGAGCATGTGTTACAGCTCTTGCACACTCTTCATATGATTCCCGTGGGAGAGGTCATATGCCATCTCTCTCTGAGATGGTATATGACCTGGTCTATGATTTGCTCGAGCTGGTTCCAATTTGGGTGGCCCTCAGTCTCCCCTTCAATTGGAAGTAAGGTAAGTTTGGGAGGACGAGCGTTGTCGTGAATCTGTTCACACACCTCCAGTTCAGGTGTTTCATCTGGGTACACGTATTGACGACGCTTCTGCTGGGCTTCATGTGGAATTTGACCCCTACCTTATCAATCGTGAGAGTTCATTTCAGGCTCGCTTTCGTGTCAAAATAACAGCGTAATTTTAATAATTCACAGCGAAAACCTCTCTATTGCGGCCGCAATTCGCGGGTAGGGCTTCCCGCCCTTACAAATGTCTGAGTGAATTAGGTAAGCACTTTGGTCCTACAGAACGCCGCATTTACGAAATTGACGTCTGATTTTTTTCGTTTCGATCGCTGTATGATGACATAAAAGAGAACTAAGCATTCCAAATTGCAGTTCCATTAATAAACCAATAAAGCGTTAGCTTCTGAAGATCCTTTGGTTCAAATTTGCATCTACACTACTCCAGATACTTTTTGACAGATGCATAGGTTCACACATGTGTTAAATGTTTGTGGGCTAGTAGTTTTGTTTTAAAAGCAACGCAGCGGTCATTGCAGGCGATTGAAAATCCGGCCGCTTTGCTTGTATGAACCAGTTTAGAAAAAACCAAACAATAATCTAATACATTTATCGGGTAGAACCAACCTAACTTTTAGTCTAATTGTAAATGAATATTCATATTATTGCTTAACACATAAAGCAATTAGTGAATCTGATGCATAAGGTAATGGGATAAATCTTCTCTTCAAATATATCAAACGCACACATTCACAAAACACACTTACCACAGTTGTTCCAGTGGTCTCTCGCATTGAGAGCATCATTCGCTTCTCTTGGATTGTCTTCGTCAGAAGACTCTCCTCCGATTTGATATTCATGTCCTCCTGCAAAATAGATGCATAGTTACAACTATACTCAACAACCATCAAGGACGACCATAGCTTTCTATAGTATACGCATACGTCCCTGCTTTTTAATAGGTATCTTCAACTGAAAGACTTTACTGTCATTACGTGCAACTCGTATCTTCTACACTGAGGCCAGTAGACATCAACAACCTCCTGTCAGCTTCGCAAGGGCTTCGTGTGAGCGGTACTCAAATTTAGCTATTTAGCTGTAATTGTGACTGGCTGACTCGTCTCTTACGCTTTGATTCTTCTGCAGTTTTTCTTTCTGATATCGCAATCAGTAGAATAATTTGAACGGTAAATTTCAGCACAAAGTAAATAGTAGCAGGCACTTAGTTAGTAGCAGACATTTAGTTATCCCCGCGTTTTACTCACCAGCATCTCCTTGAATTTGCGTTCAACTTCGCTGTCTGGCAAGGCACTAAGAATTTGCTGGGCTGTGAGCTGGACAGAATTTCCATTGACATCATCTTGAGATGTAATTGAAGGAGTTGAGCCCTGAAGTGAAAGTGGAGCCTTAGCTGAGCCAAGTGAAGCCATTCCGACACCTCCATTTCCTCCAGCGGCTCCGGAGGCAGCTCCTCCGACGACGCCACCCAGTAAACCTCCACTGCCCCCCTGATGACCCTTCTTGCTCTTTTTGGTCCCGAACATTGTCCAGCTGCAAATTCAAGGCAACGCAACATCATGATCGTAATTTAAGAGATACGCAGAACTCAGACTAGTTAAATAACAGAATATTTACGGTCTTTAAATACAACAATACTATAATACATGCTACTTCAACATTGTTTGAACAACAACAGGACATTATCGATTACCTTAGCTAAATACTCTAATAAGACTTGAGCACGGTTTGAAACTATAGCTACAAACAGGATCGTGAAGTGTGCATTAGTCTATCGGAGCACGGCACATATATATATATATATATATATATATATATGTATGTATATATATATATATATAATTACGAATTTACATTAGAGATCTCTACAATGCCGTATCGATGCAGCTCCTCAATTAAATGACGATAAAGTCACTCTGCTGTAAACACTTGTCTAAGTCTTGAGAACAGTCGCTGCGTCGTGACGATGGACCGGATAGCATCACTTTGATACATCGCTGTAAGCCATTAGTATGGGATGGAACCCTGACCGACACTTTAGCACTGATTGCGAACAGTAGAAGTAAAGGAAGCTTCGGAACTACGCTGATCTTCAGGATTCGTATCTATTCTGCCCATTGGTCTTTGAAACTTGAAGTAGTCCAGGGGCACTCACTGTCATCATGCTCAAATGTATCTATGACAAACTGACCGAAGTTACAGAGAACAAACGAGCGTGTAAATCCCTCATGCAGCAACAATATCTTTCTATTCAGCGTAACAATGCTATCTCCATCCTGGAAAGCCTAAATCGCGGGACGCGATATCAGCTAGAGTCCGTTCTGACCAAAACGACTACAGACGTTCATACAAGATAATTATAATGATTTTATAATAATAATATATACGTATAATAAATAAAATAAGATGTACATATCGGAGGAACCCATTATGAAAGACAGTGAGAAGGTCATTCCAGAGGTAGTGAAGGTGTCGTGGCAGGAAACAACGAACGAGTCCTTTCGAGTGTTTATCGATTATGTACAAGTCCCCGAAGAAGCTACAAGCCATGCTAACATGTATGACAACACTGTAACCTCCTTCCTTTTAATTTTTCCAGAAAAGTGGAGATCCGCAGAGTATATACGAACGGGGAGGCAGGAGTAGAATGACGAAACGCATAATAGCAATGTCGCGGGTGTATTATCGCTTCACGGTACCATATAACGGTTATCAATATACACTCGTCCTCAACCGCATCGTCTAGCTCTTCATGTCTTGACATGTCTGATGGTATACTAAAGATGCAAATTTGGCTATATTTTACAGAATTCTCTACCGACGCACTGTATTCAATTCATTGCGGCATCTTAAGCTATTCCGTAGTGATACCTACAAGCTATAGACCGCACAGCCAAGCCCTTTAAGGGTCTTGGCCGACGAAGGTTAGGTTCGCATACCTATAGGACCTACAATAGGGGCTAGGGATTAGGACTAGGGATTATTTGGGGGGGATTACTTGGAGACCGGGGCCGAGGCCGACATTGTCCCGAAGAAGACAATGGCATTGCCTCTCTGCACAGCGAGGAACAGGCGTTGCAGAAGAAAAGATCCTGCGCGCTTGTCCCCGGTGCTGCGGACCAGCCTATGGTAGACCCCTTAGAGAAAGTTCGCAGTGAGGGGGCCGTGCCCGCCTAAGGTTCTCTACAATTCTTTTTAAGTAGTGATTGTAAGAGGTCTAAGCTAATTTTAAGTCTCTAATTTTAAGAATTAGACAAAGATGGGAAAACATCAAAAAAGTTGCGGCACTCCAGTTTACGGTGGGATTTTGATGGCCTTGTATTCCTAGAAACGTCGTGGCTTCAAAAGAAATTTCACCACCTTAGACTATTTTTTCCGAACATTGAAGTCTATCTCGTAGACCAAAAATAAATAAAACAACAAAAATATCAGGAGAGATTCACTGCGAGTGTGCGATTTTCAATTCAAGCACCGACGATAGTCCGCTTTACGCGTAGACTTCCACAACGAGGTGATGGATATGATGATATTGATGAGTTTTCAGGGCTCGGCAGGTAACAAGCATACACTCTTCCGAATACATTATGTTATGTCGTAATACTCTACAACTGCATCTTAGACCACAGGCCATATTTTTTATTTAGCCACACACAAAATATAATAACATGAAATACAATATAATACACAAAATCAAACACAATGTATTATAAATTGTTATTATCAACGGTTGTAATATATTAATGTATTTCATTTACAAGATTAGGGACGTGATTAAGCCAGCAATCATTGATAGGCAATATCATTGATAACCGCCATAATGTGTGTTTTTCACCGTGTTTCAGCGTTACTGAAGTTTGCATACTACTACTGCGTATTACTACATACATTTATCGCTGCTTGGCTGGACTGCACCGATAACTCAGTAATATAAACTTTGTGTCATACATTGAAATCCTAGTTGTGTATTCCAGACTGTTAATTTTGTATATACAGCTATCCATGCGTAGTTACCTTCGAAAATTAAATACATTTGAAAAAAGGGAAATATACACCAAAATAAAAAACAACCAGAAATGTCTGGTGTGGTTAAGCCCCAAGCAATTTTTGCTCACTTAATTCGAAGTTATCTCTATATCCTAAATAATGTCCACTTTGTTGTTACACCCTACTTAAAAATGAAGGCTTCACCCGACTCCGAATGTTAGTATTGGATGAATGCCTAACGAGTTCAACGGCACATACTAATTGATATATTAACGTCAATGGCCACTGTGAATTGCTGATGTACCGAGCTTCTCAGAGAATCTAATCGCACCATTTTTGTAATCTGCTGCATTTAAAAGATCGCTGAAGTATTTATTATTCACCTCCTAGGGAGGGTTGAGCTAATCATGGGATCAATCGAGCACGAAGACCTGTTGTTCTTGTTAACTAGTGACTGACATCTGATTAGCAAACAGAAAATGCGAGACGAGCTTACAGACTAAACTGTTTTTGATGTAAATCCATGATGACAATCAATGAAAACGTTAAAATAAACAAAGTTACTAAGCACAATTCAAGAAATTCTTGTGCGAGTGTTAACTTCCACTCATTGAGAATTCGTCTACTGTCAAGACTGTTTAGTTTATTTCAAAATAACCTATATTAACCGACACCAGGCGAAACCTTAAAAACCTTGAACGCACGAACACCATCAAAGAGGAATATCACAAGAATAACAGAATACGAAATCATTATGCTAATCAGCTATATAACATAACCAAACGTAGAATTAGATTCAGCTTCGTTCCGATTGACAAGTTGCCTGGAACATCTGGCATGTTATTTCCAAAACCTTTCTTACGTGGGCGTTTCGGGAATGCACGATGCCCACATGCGAGACTCACAAATCCACTAAAGCCGGGTTCCCCCACCCCCAAGGCTCGGAAATTGTGATCTCACCTTCCGGATTAGTCTCGCTTTCACCGTTTCTCGTTGCACAGCTTGTAAACGAATTTAAATTTAATATTGTAATTTCTAGCGGGGGCCCGCTGATCGTCCTTATTAAGCAAGACTGCAGCTTATGTCCGAGTAGATGGATATATGTAGTTGTTGTCATCCGGGCAATGTCTAGTTTGTAGTCGAAGTACACATAATGTAATAAATGCAATCGTGTTGTATAAAAAATAGCTATTGACTTTTTTTGCTTGCTTCGGCACCACTCTGTCTAGTTCTATGTCTAAATTATGGTTACATTAGAGATGTTTACCTCTAAAGTATTTTAGGAGACAGTTTCACTTTTCGGGTCGAAAGCGCCTCTTTCGTCCAGAAAAACTGTCCATAGGTGCAGAATATTTACGGCCTTGAGTTTTTGGTGAGCATGGCAGAATCAGAAAAAGCTGCTAAATATTTTAGCATATTAGCTTATCTTGAAAGTGAAGAGATCTTGGCATCAACCAAGGTAGCAAAAATCGAGAAATTAATAATTCGGAGGGTAAACATAGCTATGGGAGGTTACAAGTAGTTTATTATTTTAAATAAGCAGCTATTAGCTCTGCCACATACACTTATATCCTGCTGTGTTTTTCCGTTGCACTAAACTCAGTTGGTGGGTTGGTGCAGTTCTGGCAAGGTAAGGCTGCCAAGGTTGGCGCTACTTACCATACATCTCAGAGTAGCCTCTGTGGCCACATCCCCCTAGATACAACACAACACGTCACGTTGGTGAAGAATAATATATATAAACGCCGCCTGTCCCAAATTATGTCATCACAATCACGAATGCTTTCACCCCCCTAAAGTTTCACGACGAAAAGATGTCGCGCTTTTCAAACAACAACGAACTTATTTAACACAGAAAAGAAATATTCAGCTAACATTTAGCAAAACACTTGTTGCTCGAAGCCAATTGTCGCAAACCCACCTCACTTATTGTCACTGGCCATAGACAGTGCCCCGCGACACACAAAAACAAACAAGACACCCTAAACAAACTTCATAGCTCTGGTCTGCTATTTTGTTATGAGTGGCGAACGCGGGTTTTTTAAAATCCGTTGGGCTGGTCGAGTCAAAGCATTGACTTATGGGGTTTGAAAGACTGCAAGCTCGCATCTATGTGTAAAGGGAGAAATTACAGATGTTATGTACGAAGTCAGTACAAAACGCTAAAATACTACTTAACATATTATGCTTAGCGTACTAAGCTACGCAAAGCTATGACATCTACCAGATTCTTCGCAATAATGCTTATCACTTCGGTACAACCTATCCAACAATAATTATTTAAAGTTGTATATACTACATATAATTGTTTTTCGAGCTGACCCTCGGCTGTTCCCCTATGTGACAGGCCTCAGACTGCCACATAGGGAAACAGCCAAAGTTGTATATACTAAATAAACTATACAGTAATTTTTAGTCTTTAACATTGCTTAAATCACAAGACTTACTATCAAATATTATTACTTATTCGACTACCTCACGAATATTGGTATTAAGATAAACAATTTAGTAAGCTTTACATAATGATAACCGTTTGTTCAGGTAACATAACTTTACCGCCTCTTTCAAGGATATGTCGATATCGTCGATTTGGCCTCCGAAGGAGCATGTCTGGGAAAGACCCAGTTACCCTATAGACCTTCTATTGGCCGGACCAATATCTATTTTCATAGATAATTATATTCTGCCTAACGCGCTCATAGTCTTGAGTTAGATATTTTTGTGTACCTGTACTACAGGATAACCAGATTCAGGTGGAACACGATGTCACTCGAGTTGGCCTGAACGGGGCGATCAATAATCTTTTTCTTTTCTGTCCCATTTTGATACCATTTATTCTGACAGGTAATATATGTGATACCTAAGCAAATAAAGTGGAGCACAATTGATATTTTCCTTCTACAACATTTATAGATTCATATTATCTATATTACCGCAACTAACCAATGGCCTAAACAAAATTTTACAGGTTGACTTAACAATTAACATTCGCGGTACAGCTTTCGCATTGCCAATAACCTGATGACCAACAACCGGACATATCAATCTATCATTCGCAGCACCTAAAATTGTTTCATTTCTGTGCTGCTCCAATATTTGATGCACGACTATAGAGATGATTAATGTGTGCAACAGCCTTCAATATATTAGTATAAGAAGCCCTGGCCTGTGAGATTTTATAGATAACTAGAAGACGATTTAGAAACTTTAAATCTTGAAATCCATCATTGTAGCATGCAGTTCAGAATTCAGCCGCGTACTTTTGGCTTAGTGGAAAGAACTGTTGGTTCAGTATCCAGCACGAGAGACAACCAAGAAAGTTTCGAGGTATCTTGCAGAGTTGATATCAGCTGTGAGGTGATGTAGGAGGGTTTCGGCTTGTTATTATTCTACAGATTGACCACAGTAGTCGTTTACATACGGGAAGCGGGCAGGTAGGTTCTAGAGAGGAGGTCTTGGGGAGAGAGTGAAGGGAAACAGCTGAGAGGTTCGGCGGGGGCAAAGTGGAGTAGAGAAGTTCTTTGTAGACAGTTTGGTGAGATGAGCAAAAGCCATTTACAAAAAATGCTGAGCACGCCCTTTTAATAAGATATATGATAGAAAATGTCTATAACAAGAGACCACTACTTTGCGAGATTAGTGGCGTACACATGAGATAATAACTACAGGTGCAACGACTAGACTACGTTTGAAGCTCTGGGAGCAAATAAGAAAACTAACATGTTGTTTTGCTCCTCCTTTTTTCATTATACGTCATACATGCCATTATTGAAGATTTCATTTGATATTAGAAGTATAAGGTACTAGTAAGATTATTGGAATGATAGCAATCAAATGACGAGGGCAACGGGGAGCTTAGAAATGTATCGTGAACGAGAGTACAATGCGGTGTCTTGGTTTAAGCGTCCATAATTAGCTCTTCGTTTTTCAGGACGAATTTGAATTGGTGTATGGATGTGTTGAACCAACGGATACTAACAGGGAGTGAGTTACAAAGGACAGAACCAAGCACTGCAGAAGTATTGCGACCAGCGTTTTTTACAAGGCGCCAGTAGTAATAGGTTAGTCGGACTGCTCCGAGTGTTACTTGAGGAGACACTAGGCCCCCAACATTCTGATTGAACTCATGGATAATTCAGAAGTTAAGACAGCAGTAGGTAAAAGTAATGTGAATAGGGGAGGATAAAATATTATTGGAATTGAAAATCGGTGTGGGGGCATCGGGAGGGGAAGTGCAAAAAATTGCTCCGAAAGTGTGTTTTTGGAGAATAAGAATCGGCGCGATGTGATTGGCACAGTTGAAGCCGAAATACTCAACACCAAAGGAAATTCTAAAAAAAAAAGGCGAAAAGGCATGATACAGGAGAAGGCAGCAGACAGGCTCCAGGAACTTTCGAACCCGATTAATGACAGCAATGGTGCCTGCCAATCTTGGTCTGAAACTAGAAAGATGCGCTGCACCTGTGAGTTGACTGTAGAGAATAATTCCTAGGAAGCGGGCTACCGTGGAGCGTAAAATAGGTGTGTCTCGAAGATTTATCGCACCCTCGATAATACTGGAAGGACAAGAGTGGGGTGAACGTCTAGGAATGTAGACTTGGAAACTTTGAGTAAGAGGCAGTTTAGTTCCCGCCAGGTAGCTTCTGCGAGAAGATCTTCGTTGACTTTTCGAACCAATTTATTAGGCTCATTACCACTTACGTACAGGAGAGCACGCTTGATATGGCAACTCGTTGACTACTATGCGGCATGAAAGGCTGTAGAAGTTTCGTGGCATCTTCAGGGAGATTATAAGTGCGAAGTTCCTTGAAGAGAATAATAATCGGGCAGACAGATGGAATCAGAAGCCTCACACAAGTCAAGTAGGACTAGTTTTGGGAAAGGATATTGTGTTCGGCAAAATGAATTCAACTGATCAAGGACAGCTCTCTCAACGGTGTTCCCCAAGGGAGAGGATATAACAATTGGTCTCCAGTTACTGCACACCGGTTTATTATTTATCACACCTCCTTCGAAGATTGGAATAATACGGTAATGTTTGAGCGAGTCAGGGAATTCGCCCTGTTCAATGCAGAGAATGGTCGGGGGTAAAGTTGTCAGGCACTATTGCGCATGATGAGAGCTGCAATCTGGCCGACAACAGGAAAATAGGGCTTGCAAATAAAGGTAAAGGTAAAGGTAAAGCTTTAGTTGTTTATTAAAGGAATAGAAAGGATATACCCAACCCTGTCGGGATGGCAATATGTGAAGGACAAACAAGATAGTGGTGTAGGAGGGAAAGTGAAGAGGATTGGGCATTTTCCTCTGGATAGGTCATCAGACACTAGCCGAACGTAATAAGCGTTTTAATTGACGTTTGGTCGAAATAACCCCGTTTCTGACACGGATATAGGGAAAATGCAGTCTAACGTTATTGGGCGACTTTGCCCAACTCTCATGACTATTCTCCCTTCAGGAAATAGCGTTAGAAACTCAGGGGAAGCCCAAGGCAATTGGCATGGGAGTGCCTACGTCGAGGAATAGACCCAATGTAGTTGTTAATTGTAGAAATCGCTGAGTCAGAACACCTGTTGAGAGCAGCTTCGGCACTAGGAGATACGAAGAGGAAAGATCAATCAAGGTTACTAAGGTGATTGCTGTTCTTAGGCGAGTTATTAATACGAAGTAGGCTTGCTGGAGTAATTTTAAGGGTACTATGCTGGGGATTGTGAATTTTACATAAGTTGAGAAGTGATCACTGAATTTATTATGTCTTATTCCCGATTTAATAATTGACGTAGCTGGTAGTTGATCCAGAAGTGGTCAAAACAAAAGATAAGATCGAAAAGACCAGTGTGGGTGATCTCATTTATGATATTGTGAAGCCATACATAATGTACTGTCCATAATCGCTCTAAGTATTCTCTCACAATTCGCATCACCACGGTGTACGAGTTACCATCATACACCAGCCCTTCTTCGAACTGCCGAACGGCGTCGGCTTCCGCCACCGAGAGCATTGCTGATGGGGTATTCTGTATACCAATAGCTTCGGTGCTCCACAACTTCTCGAGGTCGCGGGCCGGTTTCGACACCGCGGCGGCACAACATACCGGGTGGGCCCGCAAATCCACCGAGTCGGTCGGTCGCCTGGTTGCACCTCCGACGATCCAAATTTTTATCCAGATGCCAGTAGCGTCTTCGTCATAGCCTTTCCCACGAATTGACAGAAGTAATCAATACCGATGAGTAATTCGGGTGCCGGCGCTCGAGCATCTCCAAGGTAAGACTGGTCGGCAAGCGGGTACTCCTGGCCGAACTTGCGAATAGCTTGCAGCACATGCGGGGTACAGTTGTTCGACGGGTTGACATTAAATTCGTATGCGAAGGCAGCGAGGGCGACATCACCGGAATCCCCTTGGCATCCACCTACACGAAGGCGATGTCGATCAGCTGTGAACGCGTTGTTTCCGTTGATGCCGCAAATGTCGAGGTCCTCACGACCAATTGGCTATAGCCCATGAAGTCGCTTGACAACAGCTGCCACAAAGCTGATCATACTGCCGGGATCTACGAATGCGCGCACCGGTGTTTCAGTGCCTGCGTACGACACCCGCGCGGATGCGGTCATCAATAGCACTGATATTTCGCAAACCGCCGGTGCGGACACCGTGGGGATCACGGATGAAACAGATTGACCTGTCCGCGGGCCTGGGTGCATCGATGTGTAATTCTCCCGCGATTTGCACCATTGGCACTAACCCCGCACACCCTCGCACCGTTGACCACGCTTGTGTTTCCTCCAGAGGCACACATGGCACCGCATGTTTTTGTCGAGCACAGCCTTACGCTACTGCATTCTCATGGCAGTCGTGCATCATGATAGTCGGTGTTCGCTGCTGGCGCAGAACATGCACGGCCTTTGCAGCTGCTGTGGCCTGACGGCGGCCGCTCCTGTAGTCGAATGCTTGATGATCGGCGGTAGTGATCTTGATAACAACTTGATCTTGACCCCGCTGTTGCTGCTGTACATTGCCACTGGTTGTAATCCTGTCACGCTCCAACTCTTCGAGGGACACCGTATATGCACGCAGCCAGTTTGTCAGATGTCGCGAGCTTTTAACTGCTATGATAGGCAGTTGGGATTCTAGCAGTTCGTCAGCTGTCCGCGCCGGCCCGGGCTCTTCGTACTCACGGTCTCGGAGCCGTTCCCGGTCGACGTCAAACACTAATTGTTGGGGCAACTCCTTTCGCATGTTCCTCAAAAATGGTGTAGCGTATGCCTCGTCGTTTACACCAGAAGCGCTTAGCTGTAACGCTGTGGACTGAATGTGATTCAATACCGCTCGCAGCCCCACGGCATAATTCGTACCACGTACACTAGGCACAGCACTGATGCGGTCGGTCGCTCATTGTAGCTCGTGGTCGGGCCTCGCGTAGTTCTCGTCCAGAAGTGTTAACGCCACCTCAAAGTTCGCGTCAAGCAACTCTAGGCTCTCCGCAAGCGCGCGTAGCGGGCCACGCAGTTTCGCGATCAGAGCCAGCAATTGCCCCGTACCCGAGGCGTGCGGTCGCCTCGCCAGCCAAGCAGAGAGCTGAGCGCGGAACAGCCTGTAGTTGCTGTGTTGGCCTCAGAGAACGATTCGATTTCTGTTGTTTCGGGTGTGCGGCAGACAATGGCAAGATCACTTCGGAGGTTGGTGGAGTCAGCGGCTCGCCATCGCGGTCAATCAGCGGGTGGTCGCTGCCGCCACTTGGGGCCCATCTGGGACCACGAAGGCCATCCAAGATGGCGGAACTAGCGCCGACCCTGGCCATTGCTAGTGCCGCAGGGCTATCGTTTCCCATGCCTAACCGCCGTCGCGCATACGACTTACACCGCAGTACTGGCTCATCATATTCGGCGCAGTGGTCCATGTCGCTCTTCAACTCCTCCGGCGTGACATCGGGATGATGCCAGATCTACGCGTCTAATTTCCCTATTTCTGCGTGCTGCTGCTCAACCAAATCAGAGATTTCTGAGACCTTTTCAAGGCCCTCTTGGGCGGTAGCTGTTACTAGTCTGTGCACCGGTGTTAACCGTTCCCACTTGCCGTTCCTGATTGGTAGGCTGGCGGGTAGGAGAATGATCCAACGCCATTCTTGCAAATTGTCTTGATCGGCACCACGCACGTTGACCCCACACTCACTATTCGAGTCAAAAATTCACAGAGTCACAGTCACCACACAGAACTTCCACCACACTCGCGCTGGATCAAGATCGCCGCGCCGCAAGCAAACGCTTGCTTGTGCTGGATCGATCGTCGCCGCCGGCTTGATGGTGAGGTTTCTCTGGCTGGTTGCGCGATTAGCTCATGTCACTTCCGCCAGCCGGAATGCGCGAGATCGTCGTACCAGCCTTGCTTGCTAAGCACAGAGCGGGGAGCGTCGCTTCCCTACGCACGCAAATCCTGGTCACGAAAGCACCAACTGTGGGAGAAGGGGGACCGCGATATCGCAATTCTTAATCCCTAATTCACAATGGCTCGGATCGTATAGTGTTAAGTGTATGCATGGTACTATGCTGGCGTCTGTGCTCTCTACATCTCTACATGTGCACTGGCGGGTTCACAGCAGATGCCTGTATTTAATTTTCACAAAGATACATCTCTTCTGCACGTTTCAACACAATCGTGGCTGCATTCAACTGCCACCAATACAACCATTCTATGCAACACAACATTTCAGGCCCCTGAAGGAAACCTAATGAGTACATACAAGAATCATATCGAAAATCTGGTTTTAGTATTAAACTACGCTGACCTCCGGCGACTCCGTTTTGCAGTCGGTTTGATTGAATATGGTTCGTAGTGCTGCCAACGAACTTCTTGATGGTCGAGAGAGCAGAGCGGCTCGGTCGGAACCCATATTAATCGGGTGACAGGGGCACTCCGCTTCGGTCCTCATTCTTCCGCTGGTGTCGTGCTCCACCGCCTTGGAGAGACACGTCCGCATACAGATTGGACGGTATGCCGACAGCTCTCCGGCCTGTTTCCCCGGTTTCGGAATGAGGGCTAGCTTGGCGCAGTGGCTTGGACGGCTGAGTCTCTGCCTGTAAAAAGCCAGAGGCCGCAGGTTCGAATCCCGTTGCGTGACATATTAGAGAACTGAAGCACTCTATGCAGTTCCTTTAATAAATCAATAAAGCCTTACCTTACCTTACCTTGGCCTCCCTCGGTCTATCCGCCATGACGACGGGCCACCCCAAGTGGTGGGGGGGGGGAGGGTATTTAGTAGCTTATAAGGTCGTGGTCGGAGAGAATGGTTCTGATTTATTTGGAGAATCTTAATACGTTCCGTCATTTCATATTATTATCACACTTCCCTTGTCTGAGGTCCGTCACCGGTTGTCGGAAGGCCGGGCACCGCGTCGCCGTTCCGCTGCGTCTATAGACGTTCCATAGACGGGCGCACTGGGGTACATCCACCGGCTTGTGGAGAGGGCACCTCGTCCAGCCTATCTGGATTGTGCCTTTCTTGATTAGTTGCTGGGCAGCGCGGGGGAGCCCTAACTACAAAAGTGCCTTCCCCCCTCGAGGAGATCCTCATTGGACCTCCTCGAGGGCATCCCCCGACATCCCCGCTGCGCGTGCCGGACCTTGAGCCAGATGAGAACATGGTAGGCTCCATCGAGGTCTCCAGTGTCCGGACGATGTCGGGAAGAGTGCGCCCGCCACCCCTCACGATGGTGGGTTGGCCGTGTTGGCTGAGCGGGGTGCCCCTTCCCCACAGGGATCTCTGCCTTCATATCCGGAGTTGGCGCCAGAACGACCTCCAGCATCTGTCGACAGGTTCGGAGGTCCGCCGCTGATGGGAGGACGATCATGAAGTCGAAGTTTTACGATGAAAGCATCCCTGCTTTCCAGCATGACCACCTTCTCGTCTCTGAAAGTCGGTAGATTTCGGCAGGCTTCCTCAGCCAGGATTCTCTCGTTAGCGAGCCTTGTCCTCCTCAGGGACAGCTCAGGCCACTCCCTGCTTTCTAGGTCTACTTTTTCGACGACCGACATCAGGCTTTGTTTGGCCAGTGCCACCCTTATGTCCTCGTCGGCCCGGGCTTCCTCCTCTTCGCGAAGCTCCGCGTCTCCCAGCTCGGCCTTGCACCTAGCGCAGATCCGTGGGGGACCGGGGTCCGCACGCAATTCAGACTGCACTTTGGTGATGCCCTCCTGAGGGTCACTTCCCACTCCTTGGTACGCGGGGCCAAGTCAGCCACTATCCCCAAGATTGCCTTGGATGCGTTCTTGATTTCGCTTACCGTAGTCTGTACTCTCACGACGCATTCCATGAGGTTACTTGCTTCGGTTATCAGGTCCTTCAGTTCAATCCGCTTCGGAGGCCGTTGTGCCTCTGGCTCCTTTGCGGGCGACGTATTCGGCCGTTTCGTCTCGGCCCGGTTACCTCCGGTGTCCTCCATGGTCAGCCCGCAGCCCGGGGGGAACGCCGCCGAGTTGACCCGATGCACTTCTCCCAGTCAATTGATCTCCGCCTAAAATCGGGAAAAAAAGAGAGAAAAATCTCTGTCTCCGACCCCCCAGGGTCTAGGATTGGGGTATGACCCCTCTCCAGACTCGTCTGGGGGAGATCTGACCGACTATGAGGTCAGCGGGCCCGAAGTCTAAGGTCGGTACACCCCGCCGCGTCAACGCCACCAAAAACGCAAAATTCACGACGAAAATCGTAAACTCCCGTCTCCGGAGAGCTACGACGTCGGTATGCACACATTACTGGTATTTATTCTTAGTCAACTAACTCGAAATGGGTTTTAGAGGCAGTAATATTTTGCATATATTATATAGAGCGTGCAATCGAAGCAGCAGCAACACTTATACTTTCTTCTCCCCATTGAAGCAAACGCTGCTTTCCCACAGCTCGGTCACTCTGTGAAATATTTGCATAATTATTCATATAGGATGTCATTATTAAGTATATCATATTCATATGTGCATTATCGTTAAATATTCGCATTTCTATTTCTGGCTTATCATTATAGTATACATTACAACAAATCCCTAGAAATAATGATTGCTAACTAGTGTATGTTTGAATAAATACATTACAATTATTACAATTAATTACTTAATGTGACTGTGTTTGCTCTTGTTCCGCACGGCGGGACAAGATTGCATGATATAATATATTGAAGATTATATAATAATATGAAGCTTCAAAACGCCACGGATCCTGCCTCAGCGTCCCCCGAAAATACGCGTGACTTGCAATATATTGTGATCGCAGAAGTATAGTAGCAGCGACGCACCCGAGATAAAGGAAATGCAGCGACGAATGACTGCTCCTTTCGTGTAAGGGTATTGGGTGCAATACGGATAGGAGGTAGTGCACTATCAAAGACGTTTTTCTTCTAACTGAACCTCATCTGTCTTTCTTTTATAGCAGGCTTTCTGTGGCAGACCGCTATGCAGCTCCCAGAAGACAAGACTATGTGAGCAGTTAGTGTTGTCCTAAAATAGGGATTACGCATCGCGTTTTTCCATTTTTAATACGGGCGGTTGGTCATACTAGACTAATCTGGGCTTTCCCCATCAGACTTATCTGATGACAGGGCAAAGTTAACAATTTCCCAATAAACAACGATTTCTGGGGCTCGAACCGCTGGTTACAGATTGTTTCCATACAAAAAGTTCACAGATACGCGCATTAGCCACCCATGCGAAGTCGCCACTTCATTGGCCTGGCTATTTATAATAATGCATTAAATAAAAATTACTCTTTATTATTTTGCCACTAACTTCATATAAAACATTGAATTGCTGTACGTGGCATAGCTCGAGGTAATGTTCATTATTATTTTGTGAAATACTAAACTGTAACTAAACCTTTCATTTAGGTTTCAGGTATTTTTGTATGCCAACGCCAAAGCAGTAACTCGATCAAGATGCGGATTTCTGTACCTAGCACCAGATGTTTGTCGGAGGTCCCATGGACCCCGGGCGGGCCGGGTGCAGGCTTCTCTGGCACGTGAACGAAATTATTTAGCCAAGAAGATTACAGCACACGTCTATCCTATTAAAGACGCTACGAAAGTGAACACCAATTATAATCGTTCTTCAACCCATACTCTCCTCCATCGTATGGGTACATGTAATACACGTTTGTATCACTTCATCCAAGGGTAGATATAATTAACGAAGAGTCCGCACGAAATTCATATACTAATGCAACTTTGGTCCAGCATATCTAAGGAATAATAATACATCATGCAGTTTTCTCTTAACGCGCAGAGCAATAGATAGGAGGCACCTATAGATGTCTCCTGATAAGCCCACCCCCGTCAGTAATCATCTCTTAAAACTTTACGAGAACTCTTAAACTCCTCTGGCTCTTTGCCTATCAAGAGATGGGTGACGGGTGGTACTAGTTGACTACGAATACAATGACCATAGGCAATATCGATATCGATTCATTTCGTGCCATTGAATCTGGCATGAATTCTCTTAAAACATTTATGATGCTGGAATGGCGCGAGCTAGGTGGTTACAGCACTGAGTCGAAGCACCCTTTGTGACGCAGACAATCTGGGAACGGGAACAACCTTTGAAGCATGTCAAAACTTGTCATTAGCTTATATTGTACAATATCTTGTATCTTCCTTTTTTAGAATACGAAAAGTAGAGGTTTAATACTACCTGTTACGAATTATGTTATTTGAATAAATAAAAATTATTTTTCTGGCGCTTAAAATTGCCGGAATCCAAAAGTATAAATCGACAGCGTATTATTATTTTTTTATTCACACCAGTTGTGTAATTATTATTATTATTATTATTATTATTATTATTATACCTATTTTACAAACTGTATGCTAAGTTTATAAATATAGTTACAATGTGCTTTCGCCAGTCGCTGTGGCGAGAGTTCGGTCGTTGTTGTTATTGTCTACACTCAATTTCATCAAATGGTTCAGTGATCTTCTTTGATTGCACTCGCCCGCATGATATTTACAACTTTTTGTCCCGCAAAATTTACATTTGCAACGATCATTTACGTCATGGTATCCCTCGGATTGACACACGAGGTGGTGGAAGCCGTGAACTGCGAACCTAGTGATATGGTGCCTGTTTGCTCTGCCGCTAAGTTTCCAGGTGTCATCCGTCATGGCCGGCGTCATAGAAAATAAAGGGTCCATCTCATTCTTCTTCCTATTTGGCAGTCAATGAACGTAGGATAACTTTCTGTTTCTGGTAGATTGAATGATTCGCGGACTTCTTCTACGAATAATGGTGTGCCGGTCAGCGGATAGACAATTCGATTTCGAGCCGTCGCGTGCAATCCAAGTACCGATTTCAGGAACGCCGGTTTAACTCTGTCCAAGATGGTCAGATCCCGGGAAGTAGTTTGTCCCAGACAACCTGGATTCCATATGTAGCTATAGGCGACATCTTCAGGTTAATTAATTTGAGGGCTGTACCCACCGATAACTGTTGTGGTTGCTCGATTGTGTGTATTGCGATGAACGCCTTCCTGGCTCGTTCTTCGACATGCGAGGTGAATGACTTACCTGTTGTTGTTATAGGTAGTCCAAGGTATGTAAACGAATTAACTATTTGCAGTCGCTCTCTGTCTTATCGGAACGCGTCCGTCTTGCAAAGCCTTCCCCCTTTTCGAAACTTCATTGCCTCAGTTTTAGCTTTGTTGATCTGAAGTCCGATGTCGGTGACATAGTTATTTAGGGCTGCCAGCACTTGCTGGAGATGAAATCTACTCCTACAGTACATCACGAGGTCGTCTACGTATGCAATGTAATCGACAGCGTATGCAATGTCTGAATCCTCAAGTAACTTTTGTCCTACCATATTCCAATAAACATTAAGAAAACCCTATACATTAACCGCCCATCGGGGGGTCATGGGCTGTTAATTTCCAACATAAGTGTTGTATTAGATTTGCGTGTGGGAACATACCGGGTTAGGTGATAGGGCATAACTTTTTTGACCAAAGATCCTTAAAAATAAGGCATGGCTTTGACTTCAAGTCATTGCATTTCTGAATATGATGAGGTTTAAGGAGCCGGTAATGATTGGCAACTGATGAGCAATCTTCTGACATGAGTATACGTATTCATGATATGGAACTTGTCCATCATCATGAAGGATTTGCATGCGCAACTTGATGCATTTCTCTATACAGGTGATCATGTACTGTTTTGCAGAGGTCGGTTTGTCGTTAAGCAGGCCTTTGCCACCCGGCGCTTCGGCAAGGTGACCGACTCGCAGTCTCAGATCCTTTACGAGTAGACAGCAAAAAACTACAGTATGCTAACTCGTTTACTCATTGGGGGACGACTCTCGTTTACTGGGGAATCGTTTTAAGAGTGCATTGTGAGACGGACGGTTTGGGCTCTGCTACCGGTCACAGCAATCGATAAACCATTTCAACATTGCTAAAAACAGCTCTAGCTCTTCTTGAGTTCAATATTACCCCAACAGCGTCTTTTGGGATCTCGTTATATTGATATCATTAATATGACGAGTAAGCAAATAAAGCAGATGACTTCTACATATACGGGATACACCGCACTTTGCGATCGTTATCTTTCCAATTACTGCCGTGCTATGATTTCAGTCACCGAACTCTCACGCTGGTCATCATGCTCTTAAATCTACAGCTTTACGTACAGTTTCGATTTTTATGTGCCCAATGAACGTCCAATGGCTTTACATATACTGCTGACTTTAAAATGAAAAGAGCAATGGCTTATTGCCTATCAAGAGATGGGCGACAGGTGGTACTAGTTGACTACGAATACAATGACCATAAGCAATATCGATATCGATTCATTTCGTGCCATTGAATCTTGCATGAATACTCTTAAAACATGTATGATGATTGAATGACGCGAGCTTGGTGGTTACAGCACTGACCAATTACGGCCGTGCTGTGTCACATTCAAGTCACTGAACTCTCACGCTGGTTATCATGCTCTTAAATCTACAGCTTTACATTATATGTGATGCTCGAATTCAACGTTACCTTGTACATATAAGTACCAGACAAAAGTGTCAATAAACATCACTTAATTGCATTCATTTACCTATTTCATGCGTGTCAGAGGGTACTGGAAGGTCATGCGCATCCTTGAGAAACCTGAATATAGAGAACTAAGTATTAAGAAATAAATATTATGATTATTTTCGTATTTACGGTGCAAAGGGAGTACCGAGGAGCTAAAAAAAACGTAATACGCCTCAGATGCCAGTTGAATTTCAGTAAATCGTCTCAACATGTCCCCACAGTCACTGAACCTACAGGGTTCTATGTTAGTATCTAAACTACTGTATTATTCCATACCTCCCGATCTAGTATTTGTTCATTTGAAAGCTATCAATCGACCATGAACCTCTGCAGATAGCAAGTTAGTTATAGGAAGAATTGAAATATTCCGATTCTTAACATCTACATATATGTACCTTTCCTCTGAGTGCACAAAACAGCATGTGCTGCATTAAGTGAAGAACCTATAACATCGGGTCGCACATTTGTCGCCTGAAATCTTCACGAAATTTATGACTATCTGTCCCTCAGTAAATTATTGACCATTAATCAGTCTGCATTCACTCACTCTGTCTCCAAATAGTCATGTTTCGTTATGGGCATCCAAATGACTGATAATTCATTACTGCTCGAAGTAACCATCAACATATTATATCGTTTTTCTTATTTTCATTTTATAGTTAAATGTTCCAAGCCGAACTATCTCACTCCAAAAGGGTATTGATTACTAATATCATAAACCGCTTCTTCCAGGTGGCAGTATTCGATCGATCTTGAAGAGTAAAACTACGGACATTACACCCTACCTCACTTAGCCTTGAACTTACCCCTTTCGCTCTCTGCAGAGCGACTCCGACGGCGGCTACGGCCCGGCATCTGCCCTCTCCCCAGGCGTCGTGAGCATGATATAGAGCGCGCGCAACCGTCAGGAATCGTCAGGTGGACAAGGGACAACGCACCAAGGTAGCACACACAAGACAAGTGACAAAGCCACCGTAGTTTTGTCCAAAGTGTATTCGCACTACTTTGCTCAACTTCGAATTCAACATCAGACCACAAGTAACAGTAGTGACTATTTTTTTTCGTGCCTTCGTCGTGAACTGTTTGGCTGTTTTATCCCCCCCCCCCCACATCGGTTTACTGCACTTTTTGATTGAGAATTTCATTTTTGAAGTGTTTAGCTTAGCACGTCCCTAGCGAAGCAATGTGCTCCCCTGATGAAGTCCAGAGTTCCACGCGTATGACAGGAATCCCACAGCCAGTCTCGCTACAAACTGAGCTGCCGACAGGAGAAGTACAACAACAGGAGTCTGGGCATCTCTATTACACTGAAGTTAGTGGCCAAATTTGGACAACCGCATCCGCTACGAAACGAGATAGAACGCTTCCAGTTTACTGGACTCGAGCGCGGATTTCTGTTCTCGTTCTCACTGTACTTGGTTGTATGGTTCAATGTGCTTCGTACTCCGTTCTACAACCGTTCTACCCGCAGGTGGCCGAGGAAAAGGGTAACGATGCCACACAAATCGGTATCGTGTTTTCTACGTTTCCGTTTATTGGATTCGTATCGAGCCCTCTCATCGGAAAGATGGTAAGCATGGATCATGCGTCACGGAAACATTCAATAGGTGTGCCCATTCATAGCTATCAAGAATGTTTGTAGCGATATCAAACTGACATGCATGGGGTCGCAACTTCGATCCCCAGCTAAAACTCAGAGACTATTTCAACTTATTGGTTTATCAATATTGGTATACATAATAGTTATATCAAAAAGAGCAGTACAATCATTACAATGCAATGATTGTAGGTGGTAATTACACGAAGTAATTACACGTGTTCTGTTTCGAAATATCAACCCCATAAGGCTTGAAAAGTTTTATACAAAAAATGAATGGGCCGGGTTTGGAAACTATGCCAAATAGTGGTGTATATGTGGTACTATTGATAATATGCTTTGTTTAGTAGTTACTGATTAGTCAAATCAATCTTTGGAAATAAGAATACGTAGCAGGAACAAGTAATAATAAGCGTTCTCGATTTTAGCATCAAACTTATACGTCTTGAAACATATAAATCTGTATCAACTCCTTTGTAACCAAAATATTAGGTAACCTCCTTTGTAACCAATATTAACAACGGGCAGACAACGTCTCTCACTAATGCAATTTAGTAATTCGTAGTCTATAAAGAGTAGCGAATGCTGGAATCGAAAAATTCTAGATGCACAAATCGAAATTCGACGCTAAACATAGACGTTGTACGATTTGCGCGCTATTGAGAATTTAAATTTTAACGCCAGACCTCAGGTTTCCGTTGAGAGGGAATCTGCAAGCTATCTCATAAATGGATATTTATTACAGAAGCATATTTCGCTAGTTGGTATAATAATCAAAAACCTATTTGTAGGCCTAAAACATGACTTACGCAATGCGTCACCTTAACAGGGTAACTTGCTTTAATTTTCCCAATGCTTGCAAATCTTTTAAGCAGAATTGTATATTAATTCCTTTACCGACTAGTGACCATATTTTTAGAATTGGCTATGTGACCTCCCAGGAACTACCAAAATGATAATGCTGGAATTTGGATAACCGCCACTGAATTGTAATGCTATAAGTTACAGACGACTGTTTTACGCATACTTCAGTTGGAACGTGTCTAGTTTTTCATAACCTTATTGTACGTTGCATGGAGAATCATTACCTACGATATCGGTAGCAGTCAGTGGCCAGTCAGATTTTGTCGATGGTGTCGTGCACGAAGTCATTTATAATATGTAGGTCATCATCGCGTTCTCCTGCATGATACAAGACCTTCATTTGCCCCACCATGTTGTGCATGTCATGACGAGTCGCCTGAGATTTCTTCTATTGAGTAACGATATCCATTAGATAAATCACAATGGGCCGTATAAAACTAGCGATTCAATAAATGTAAAAAGGCCTCAATGATGAATGTTGAAATTCATTTGCTCGGTACCAAAAGCTTCTATTCCTTCATTCGAGCCACTTAATATTATCCTGTTCCCTTTGTACAGTGAGTGCATTTTTGAACAGTTTCTCGCAGAACACTTAAATTATTTATCCCTAATATCTGTGGAATTATAAACTCAGCAAGTAAAATTCGGAGAAGCTCCGGATGTTCCCTTCTATGAAATTGAAGATATATCGATAAATAACATAAACTATGAGGTTGATATAAATTAATTATGTATATTAGAAAACAATGCTGATTGTTAAAAGTTGACAGTCTTGCCTTTGTCGAACCCCCGGATGGTGTGAAGCATTCGTGTACACCTACCTTGCAACCCGAGGAGACGGACGTTGGTGGACGCGTTCGATCCCCACTGTTGCACATTTGCATTTAGGGGCCCATCTTACGAAGTAATGCAAAAGTAATACCGTGAACGTCAAATGTTGGCTGAGGGTCAACCTGAGAATTTTTTTTAGTATGTACCTTTGTCCTTGATGGAACCAGTTATATCGAAAATATTCAACTGTATTCACTAGGTTGTAAAACGGCGCGTTATCGAGTGTCAATCAAATGGTTGTGATAGCCCGATATATGGTTGTATATCGGGTTTATATACATTTTCAATGTGTTATAAAGCCGACGATGCTGGTCAAATACAATAACAATAATAATAATAGCCTTAGTAGGTATGCAGCATATCCAAAATGAGTTCATCCCTGTTTTTAAGGAAAGGATGATAAATAAAATGAAGATAATTGGATATTATTGTAAATTCTACACACACGCACATGCAGAGTGGAATATAAAGGTGAAGTACGATAAGTCAAACTATGAAATATCGTGGAAAATTAAAAATTATTTGAAATTTTTTCTTTTCTCTTAATTTAGCTATCGTCTGGAATTGGACCGAAGTCGATATTGATTGCAGGACTTGCCATAGACGGAATCTTCCTTTCAACGATGGGATCCCTTTCATCAATTAATAGTAGCACAGGGTTTTTTGTAGCATCAATGATAACGCGACTTCTCGAGGCTGTCGGATTTTCCATCTGTTTGACCTGCTACAACACGATGGTGGGCGCCCAATTTCCAGATCGCTTGCGCATCATGGTGGTGAGTTACCTATTATACAATGATCATAACCGATTGGAGAGCCGAAACGTTTTTATTGTTGTTTTATCGTTTGGCCACATCAGTACATTATGCGCAATCAAAAATATTTTTGGTACTTGCCTATAGATGATTCACAAAAATTCTAGACGCCGCGAGTTAGGTTTTACATGGGCTCTATAGTAAAGCATGCAAAATATAATAGTATTAAACCTCGTTGTGTGTTTTTTTTTACATTAATAGCGCTGGGACTAATCTTTAAATTATAAGGGAGAGTACCTCTAAATAATGTGAGTATTTTTCCACCAATGATTTAAGAATAAATTAATTCCTTCCAGCCACTGGTAGAAACCGTATTTGGTTTCGGAATCATGATTGGACCGGCAGCTGGTGGAGTACTGTTTGATGTAAGTTATTTTGCTTTTGGCCTTTATTTAGAGACTTGCAAAGAATATATAAGCTTAACTACCTACATTATTATCTGCCATACTGCAGCTGCGAGGAAAACTGCTGAACAAAGAAAGAATGGAAGAAGACTTCTGACCTCTGATAGATCACCTTTTTGCATTTTCATGAAATAGGCTTTGCAGACAGATCACTAAAGGCTGTAAATGACTTACTGAATGTTGACTGTTGCCATTAAGAAAAGAGCACTCTATTGTACTAAACACTCGGATATGAGAATAAAGTACAAAAAGACTGCAGTGTTTACTTTCTCGTATCCGAATGTTCGCCGTCAAAAATCAATTCAGCACGATTCTAGATTTTGAGCGCGATCGGATGTCTCTATCTAGAATCCGAAGTAGCATCTCAGCGGGGAAGATTTTGAGCGCTGTGTTTTAGGTTGCACCTGTAATTACTCTAATCGAGTAGCTTCAGATAAGGAGAAATACCACAACACAATCACGAGAATCACCTTGCAGCTGTTAATATTGATGAATTGCCCGTTAAAATAGTGGTATTCTGTACTGATCAATACATTATTACTTTCCAAGTTCGTTAAAATTGAGCACTTTTCGTATCCATGGATGGCTATTATACACAATTAGACCTACATATTTAGTCGTCTTGGGAAGCAATATTTGATAATGCGTTATTGCGTTCATTCGGGTGTTTCACTGGAAGTCATATACGTATCTCTAGAAGATAGTTGGCGAGCGCAGATCTATATGACATCCAAAGTGAATTCTAAAATGAAATTCTTCAAAGCATTAACGATCGTGTCATTATGCAATTAGCAAGTCGCATTATGTGTCTCAGGGACTACAGCAATTGAGATCAGGCTGTTAACGACTGAGTTATTCTTCAAGCGAGATACATCGACGGATGTCGATCATTATTTTTCTTGTATGGAATACTTAGCTATTATGAGTAATTTCGTCGACGTGACCTTCGCAGTTCGTTAGAAATAATTAGAGCCGCTGTACCAGAGTCGTATATACAAGCCATGTAAGCCTTTGCTATATTTTGTTCTTATGAAAAATGAATAAATGGCCTCGTATCAGCATGCTCTTACGGCAACGATAGAGCGGTTTTACTTACATTCTTTAAGTACATCATTAATGGCAAGAAAAATGTCTGTCGCAAACTGACATTTTAAGTAGAATTTTATTAGTATTTTTTGACATCTTAAACTAGAGATTATTTTGCCTAAAATACATAGTTAGTTTTGCCTGCTTTCTTCATCTCTCTAATCTACTCACAATGACACAAAGGAATAGAGATCAAGCAATGCAGTATTGTAATAGATAATAACGTATCGAGAGGACAATATGGGGAAATGCGTCGTTATTGAGCTCCAGTGCCAACAGTTTACTATAGGGAAGAGATAGCCTCACAGCAGAGAATGGTTTTTAGGATGTAGAGGCGTTTAGTTATCCGTGTCAACCCCCCTGCACTGGATTGGCCCACTTTAATGGAGATCAAAATGTCTGTGGTGGTGTCCGTGCGTTTGAAGAAAATTTTTTCCAATAAAAATAATGCCAATAGTTTGAAGCTACTGACAATAACTAACAAAAATTGTTTTAAAAAATACTTGGTAAAACAAGAAGATTATAGTTATATGTAGAAAGCTGTCATAAATCAGTCAAGAATCTTGGTGACTTTTCATTTCCATAGATCGGAGGATACAGGCTTCCATTCGTTGTCTTCGGAGTATCCAGTTTAGCGTTTGCTTGCCTCGCAATGGCCATTCTACCGAACGAAGACGGAACCAAGAACGAAGAAATGATTCTTACAAATATCAAAGAGAAGGAAAAGATTTGTGACGAGAAAGACTTGGCTGACCGACTCAGAATGAAGGTACGGAGCGTTATCAGTAACTTGACTGGGAGTCACTAATTAAAAGACGAGGTTGCTCGCAAAGTCTATCGGTGGGTACAATTGAAATGTATACAATGCAAGCAAAATTCGACTAGTGCCTTGTTGTCTATTCTTGTGGATGCCGACTTTTTAGATCATATAACTCACCTTTTGCCACCTGGGACATGATGAGCATATAGAAAAAAATATTCGAATGAACACATTTACTTTACGTTAGTACTATCGCTAGCTATTTAGGCTGAGTTTAGCATAGCTAGACGTTATAGTTTCTGTGACGATAGCATGCATTGAAATTGTTTTAGACCCTTTTACACGGAACATCTGCGCTTCGAGCCATTTGCTAGAAAGACCATTAAGATTAAGTGTCTTCTTTACTCTAAATATAAGAATAAGCGCCAAACTAGTTATCTTGCCCATTGGTCATTGTCGTCATATGATGAGTTCCATGCAATGCTCTCAAACTCAAATTAGTCAATAGAGGATTTCGGATCCCCTTAATTAGCCCCTCACAATCTGTCAAAGATTCTCCTCTCATCATTGCACATAGTATAGACTGGCGCATTTATTAGTGAGTCGATTAGAAAGTTTAGCCCAGGAGGGTAGTGCTAACGTAGTAAATCTCGCCTATATAACTCATCAGCTTTTATTCGGGCATATTTTATTCGCTTTTATTTCAGAGTCTCTTATCTGACTGGCGCATCATGTGTGATATAATAGCTGTGGTTGTGTGCTGCTTCGTAATCGGATTCAACGGGTCGACTCTCGCTTTACGGACTAAACAGCTGGGTCTATCATCCGCCTCGGAAAGCTCACTCGTATTTCTAACCTACGGAGTTGTCTACGCCACTTCAAGCTTAGCTAATGGATTTCTCTCGAGCCGAGTGGTTAGTATATTTGGAAATTTGATATAGGTGACCTGACAAAACGCACAAGGTTTTTGCCCCCAACGCATAAATGACCTGACGTTCATGCGCTCGTTGCAACCGCAGGAGACGTAGGTACCCACACGGATTCGATCCCCACCGTTGCACATTTGCAGATAGGGGTCTGTCTATACGAAGCAATGCAAAAAGCAATTTTATGGACGTTAAATGTTGGCTGAAGATCAGCCCGAAGAAAACAATATTAGACAAAGTGGGAGGGGTGCGTCTTATGAAGCAATGCCGAAAGCAGCTTTACCGTGGACATTAAGTGTTGAATGTAATTTTCCCGACATCCGTAATGTGCGAAAATTATTTCTAATCCGTATCCATTAATTTTCATACGAAGCTCTGATGGCATCATGAAGTAGGACACGCGATCCAACGAGTTTACTGGCCAACTATAATATTTTGTCCTTCACCCGTGATTGAAAATTGACTTATCGGAATATCGCTTTCGTATCATTCCAAAAGCTATTCTTGAAGTTCACAGAGAACGACTAACACGACTAGTTTGACATCATCAACAGTAACCATAGCTTTTAAATTGTTATCCTTACTGTGAATTTTTAGGAGGATTGCCGCCTGTTCGTTCTGCTTGGAGGAGTGATCTTTTTTGCGGGCCTCGCAATTCTTGGTCCAATGCCAATGCTTCCTATCGAACCGTAAGATCGGGTCACGTTATTTCTATCAATACTGTTTATTTGTGTTTCAATATTTTCTCTGCTTAGGAAAAATTAAAACTGATTTACCTTACATTGTTGTCAGGCCAAAAGCAAACGTGCGCATGAAAATTGATGTGCCTGAAAGATATTACTAATAACCAACATACAGCACCGAGTACTTATCCATTTTTTAAACATACGTTCCTAGATCTCCATGTGTCACCTCGATGGGCGGCTACATAAATACACTTACCCTTATTCAACTATCTTTGTAATCATTGCAACGATCTTCAGCTGATAGACTGAATCTAATCTGTCTTGGGCTCTTACAGATCGTGGTGGCTTCTTATACTGAGCCAGGCTCTAATGGGCATAGGCAATGGAGCGATCTACAACCTCAGCTATGTGCACACGCTTAAATATGTTATGTAAGTAAAGTTTCATGTTTTCCATTGAATTCTACCATGGATAATTCTAATAAGAATCAAATATGAAAATAATATTAACTATACTTATTTAAGTTTATTATAACCTCAAAATATGGTACGTGCGGAACTTCTAAGTCTTTCTGAATACATATAGTCTGATTATCAAGTAATTTTAAATTATTCTCCAATGACTGAAGGTATCCTGAGGGCAAAAACCTTCACCTGTGCTGTGGTCAAATTATCGACGTAGTAATCGTGTATATTTGTTTTCGTTTGATACAGAAATCGGCTTAACTATCCATCTGAAGCCCCGACATACGCCCTTGTGGCATGCCTGTATTCTACGGCCTTTTTTCTGGGCGCATTCCTCGGGCCAATTTTGGGAGGGTTACTGTTCGATGTAGTGGGATACCGTTGGGCTACTACGGTGGTTCTTCTCCTGGTCCTCATCACGGTATGTGAAATTAACATAAAATAGAAATTACGCATTAATTTACAATAATTGGTTTATAAATCCATTGAGTGTCATGCTTGATCCTGATTCGCTAAGAATCATTAGCAATTCACACACCAAACGAGTATTTTGGCGCCTGGCTCAGGCACATCTTAACTAGCTAGTTTTTAATAAGTAATTCCACCTAGCACATCATTATTCTTCGCTATAGAAACAAACGAACAATTTGCAAATCTCCATTTCGAGCATTTGCTACATTTGCGAGAAAAAAATGAATGTAGCATAGCTACATTCAATTTGTTCGCGTAACACTGCTTATTCTTTTCATGATCAATTAAGGTGAAATACGAAAACTGAATACTCGTCATCTTACTACCCATTTAATGTTTACTAAAACCAGGCAAAACCTATACAACGTTCGAACTCAAGTATATAAACATACATTCAGTTAATTCAATGTAACTTGAATTGGTTTGATATACAATGAAGTTTCATACAACTATACTAGCTACATAATCGTAATATCGACCTGTCAACCTCTGTATTATAGATGGCACCAATGTATCCATTGGTATTCCGAGATCGCAGACGTGGCGTCCTTCAAAGTACCCCACTTACGACGGTCAGGATTTAGCGACTAATCCATTGATCAGCTAATTTATGTCACAATATTTGCCGTAATGATTGGACATATAATGGATATCCTACCAAAAATTTAGTGACTCGGTGACTCTAAGGTCATCTGGATATCATCATCAACATGGCCTAACATACCAATGTTTGAGAATATAATTTTGGTATCGCGTAAAACTGAATAAGCCGCGCACTGTACATATGTGTAGAAAATAAACTTGTACATACTGAAATAGTAACGCATCCTTTATTTAACAATCAATAAATAGTGGTGGTGTATGGACATACTTGTCGAAGTCTTCTCTTTCCCCTTACTATTATCGCCTTACTGTGTCTACTTATCAAAGTAGGTGATTATTTATAGCTTAGTGGTATTCGTATTCCACATGATATCTATCCCATGCCAGACAACAACGGAGATGCAGTGTCACCATCGAGGGTGATATTCGTTTCCGTAGATCAGCAGCACTTGTTATAGCAGGACTTAGTTACAAGTTAGAACCCAAGATTGTTCCTGTTGTGGGCGGACTCGTACTGCTTGTTGGAACATTGCTGTTCTATTTTATGGTCTGCTGGGTTAGGTGCTAACTCATAGTTGCAAATGGCGATCTCCTGCCGATATGCCTAAAAATCGTCACCACAAGGACAACTGTTACCACTTCTAATTCTAAAATAATTAAGTATAAACAATTTACACGAATTTGCAATATAATATAATATGTAAGAGTTGCATATGGAGAACGGCATTTATAATTTGTAGTAAACTAGCCTACAAGCAACGACATGGCGCGATGATGACAGCGAAAAATTCATAAAGAAAACGATTCACTCACCTCAGTGAACTCTCCTTTGAGTCCAATGTATACAATTTTAGAGGTATCTGCTCCGAAGCTCTTGGGGAAGTGAAGCGTAAGATGGTGCACATTCGCAAACTTCACAATCCTGACGAACAACAAAATTAGCAATTAGAGCTAAGGTGTGTAATCATTTTCATAAACAAGTGAGCGTCATATTTTTTTTAGGTACTGACAAACAACAAATAAACGTATTGTTTATTTGATTTACATTTGTCTATATATATTTTGGCTCAAAGATGGCTGTGAGAATATAAACAGATTCTTGTGGAAAAGAAGCAAAACTTCAAATAAGACAGTAATTCGCAATGTACAAAAGAAATAAAAAATCATAATCGTTACTGCAAGCAACATATTTGAATAAAAATATAACTAATATATAATATATTTTCTATATTGACACATAGGCGTGTATCGGGTTTGTTGCAACACCTAATATGGTGAATGAGTTCTTAAGAGTGCAGAAGCTGTGGAGGAATTAGAAACGACCTTTTTGAGTCAATTGGCCCCAATTTGTTTTCGACGATCGGAGTAGGCTCCAATTTGATTCGGATAAGCAGTGTATTTTGTAATATATCTGGGTGATAACAAGTTAATTTTCAACTAAATAGACATTTTTGAGACATTCGGGAGGGATTTTGCAAATATGCGACCTGAATAATTGAATTATTTTAGGCGAATAGTCCTCGAACAGTTTTAGAAGGGAATTTTTTATGTTGGCTAGATGAAAACTAGAACTACTGGTTAGCCTGGTGGTTAGCGCCACTTCCCTTAAAGAATCTTGCACAATACACATTAGTCGACGTTCGTTCAATATTCAGTGCCCCCTGATTAGCTTAAATAACTAGCTTACATAGTACACAATGGTGCACCACTTAATTGTAGGTCCATAATTTAGCAGGACTTCCAATGTAACCTATACTATACATACTTCTCAAACAGATTCTCTTTAATACCTCTTACTCATTAACGTTCGAATTGTAAGTTGCCTTACGGATCAAAATGGCACCATTTACTTCTAAGTTGATGTACATTTGGTATACTACTTCGAGTGGCGGCTATGTTTTCTGTACAGTGTGATAGATCCAGACCCAGAAGTTTGTAGAGTTAGTTCTGCAAGAATGTGCCATCTCAAATTTTTCAGAAATGTGAGCACAAGGTGTGCATCTCTTTTGCGCAGCGACTTATAGAAACAGGATTTTTTTAATACAGGAACTAGCGGCGAGGCTAAACAACTGTTCTTAGATATTCAATGTTAATCCGAAATGTTATCAGAACGCACAAACTGTTCACGAAAGCAGGAAAATTAACTGTCAAAAAATCAGAAATTACTTTGAACAGAGTCATTGAAGTTATTTTTGACTAACTTGCAAGGCAATATTTTTTTCATAAACTATGCGAAACCTACTCTTCTTTGGGAGCTCTTAATTATTTTTTAGATGCGTGCTTTGACCTTGACTAATGATTTGCTTAGACAACATGAAACTCAATTTAATGCCAAATATGTCAGAAAAACTGCGGGATCGCCACAAACGGACTTTGGAGACTATCTGCATAAAGGTAAATATTTCCTGGAACAAAATGAGTTAATTAGTTTCACTGGCTCCATAGAACTTACATCCATGGCCATTCTAGTTGTGGATCAACACTAGCTGTGGTATCTCCAAACCTAACATTTATATTCATGGGAAATGTTGAATTCGGAATTTCGCTAGATCATTGCCGATTTGATATCACTTCTGAGCATTTCTGAAATATCTAAGCATGGATGTTATTCGTTTTTGGTAGCTCCATACAAGTGATATTAAATCGACATCACTTGTATGGAGCTACCAAAAGCAAATAGATATTTCAGAAATGTTTACCGGAATGCATATAATCCCCAAAAATTGTTAGTGATTTCACAATGCATGCGCCTTTCACGACCTGTAAAAAAATGTCTGCAAAGTCCAAAGAATCACTTAAAAGAGCGGATAGGATTTCGCCTTGATGTCATTGCACTCGAAAACAGCTCTACCACATGTGTAGATATTGACCTGGGCAACATGCTACAAAGTGTTCATGTGTGGTGCACACATTGCGAGCGATCGTAGTGCCGAGATTTCGCTTGGCCGGATGTGTTGACAAAAGTTTATATGCCCACAATCCCGTTCATAGTAACTCCTGCACCGATCAAGCTGCACTAAAAAAAAACGCTGATTTTCATATTTTTATTTCAACAGAAGATAGCCAAGAATATTTACTGCTATTTTTAAAGAATATTTATTACGTACTTTGTGGGATACTCGATTGTGCCATCTATGTCCCTGCTCAACTCGAACTCCTGATCTGGCTCGGCTCCGGCAGCATCATCGAAGGACATATTGGGTCGATTTCTGAAAAGGCGTAGAGCTGACGGATGGAAATCTCCTTCTCCACCAACCACAATAATGCCTTTCAGTTTAACGTTACCGGTAAACGGAACAGAAAATAAAAGCTCCTCATCGCAGTCCGATTCGACCACCTGTTGAATGCCACAGTGTAGGTAAAGACCCAGCAACACCGAAAACAACAGCAGAACCCAGAACGTTAAGAAAACGTTAATATTATTTTACTTCTTACTAGAAAACGAGAAATATTACAATCATTTATTATTGATCGCGCTAAGAACAATAATAAATATAGAAGCGGCTTCGCTCTCACCTAGTTACTGCTATTTCCTGTTGTTTTCCATCGCATCTGACCAGTTACCCCAATATAATGAATTCATTATTTCGGAACCTTGTCAAGTATGCCGCAAGAGATATTGGTCAAATCGAGATTAACAAAATAAGTTACTTTCACATTTCAATGTCTCATAAATATAACTGTTTAGAAGGTAATCGACGAAATTCTCACTCGGCCTCTTGTATATATATAACAGCACGCTGAACGAATCTTACAGTTTGTTGATATTATGGGTCTCATCATTATCACTTGTTTTGTTTTCAATATAATAATCTATTGTCTGTGTGCCTCCCCTAGGAAGCCTTTCGCGTCATTAATTTCAGCCAAAAATATCTTAACCCTTGAAGCCGAGACATTCCCCCAATCAAACCTCTCCGAGACCAAAACTCCCAAATTTGAATACAACGTGTTCTGTACTTTCTTCCTGTTGCATTCCCTATACGACAGCTTTCCTTTTCCATTCGCTCCAATAATAATATTCAGCAGAGAAATCGGTTTTCTTTCTTATCTAACTTGCCACGTACAACAAAATGAATGTACCTTCGACTCCGCCTAGAACAAGGCATATCATTCACTAGATGTCGGCAATACAAAAACAAGCTCGCAGTTCGTAAGATCGACTGTTGAAAAGCTGTTTACAGCTGCCTTCCAGCGCTAACACTAGAGTGCTCTAACATGCTGGCCTAATTACGCTCGCTGAGAGAAGCGAGCTGTTGCATCTGAGAGCAGCATTTTACACTAGCCGGAAGGATCCCCTGGGAGAAGGATAGGCTAGAACGGGCGCGGATAGCTGAGCTGGTCCGAAGGGAAAATGCCCGGAACCCACCCGCTGCGGCTGGGCGGGAGGGTTCGCCCCAGAGGAGGAACTGAGAGATAGGACATAGTTGGAATCAACTGCCTCAAGTCAAAATCGGTTCTGGGTTTAGTCAGTAAGAGTCTGACACTACCAGGCAAATACCTCAGTGCGAGGCCTAGTGTCCATGCAGGATTTACTTTTAACCTCTTAAAAAAAAGCTTTCAAGGTTTTGGATATCGACCTTTGCTGTAGCTATGACATGCTGTGTTCTGTAGGCATGTATCTATTCAGGACTATGTGGAGGGCGCAGGATCGGGGAGCCCCCACTCTGTTGGATTTCTTTCGACAATACTGGGTACATGCTACTTTGAATCATAATGCTTATGTTCGCCGAGTCGTTAAAGCTCACCAAGAAGAATTACCAAGTCCAGCTAAGCCCCCGGAACGATTTACTGGCGCGCGCCTTGAATTGCTAGTTGAAGAGCGTTTCTGGATTGATAAGTGACAGTCATGTGGGCTGCTGTTTTTCATGCTGCTGTTTTTCAGCTGGCTCTCATTGTTCTACTATGTAACAGGCCTCACTTTATTACTCGAAGGACCTACCGTGGCCACCTTTACGGCTATATGCTCTACCTGGTCTGACAGCTTAGCCTTTCCGGGTTTCACATAAATACCGGCGTTTATGCTCGCGCTACTTCCTTCACCGTACGCTACAGCTGATGAAGCTCACTGGCTACAAGGCTGTCGAAAATGCATTTCAATTGTTAACTCTACCTGTACAACGGCGCCAGACCGCATTTTCAGGTGAATACGGATTGTGTCGTTTCTGGCCCCATTCCCACCTGACGGCGAATCATCTGACAGCAGAATTCCGTCATTATTTGCATTCCCCAATTACGGTAAGTTACTCTGCTACGAATGTGGTAAACATGCATATTTAATCTAGTAGCAAGCTTAAAAGCAAGAAAGCAGGATGATAGCAATGTTTTTATGAAGTTTATGTTAGACGTTACACGAATTGCATGTTCATAAAATGTTCATTTAATATAATATTGTGGGCATATAATATTGGGATGTGATCGGCAAACATAAATGTATTTCATATAGACTTTAAGCAAACATATGCGATTGTGCACATCGGTCTCTATTTTGCACCCATATTTTTATTGTGGAAATTGCGTGCGACAGTACCACTAACTTCTCGCTTTTTATGCCACCTCCATTTGAAAGCTGGTTGCCAACCTCATGCATAGTTTACAAGATTTAACATATTTAGCATACACCTACTTACCGACAAGCCACGATTAGCATAAGTGATTGAAATACACCTTCTAAAAACTGTGATGCACATGTAAAGCGCCATTGGATAACATGTCGGGCGACACGAAACTTGCTATGCGGCAGAATAACTAAATACATTATTTTATTGTATAATACTTTATTTTATTTAGTCACTCGTGGATACAGAACGCACAGTAATTGTTGCAGTATATATATGATACTAATAATCATTAGAGGCAGGTGGTCGTCCATCTTGGAGCTATCAGCTTTCGTCTTAGGTATAAATGTTATCCTAGCAATATTGTTCACTAGCAAATTTAAACACCGGCTGCGCTACATTTTTCAGAAGTTAAATGTAAATTTATCTTCCCCGTAGACGCCCCTTTGATTATATCATACTTCGTATCTCTTCGGAAGTAGTATGGTGGTTCAATAAACATCTTTTGCTTGTCTTTCATGTTTTTAATTCATGTCAGATTTAAACGTGTTCCTTCTTAGCTCTGTATTTTCTCTATGGCTTTCCCAATATCCTACGGTTCTGGTTCGCTTGTTTTACTGCAGATCTATGGGTTATTGACATGCTTCGCCATAGCCTAGTTTTTTAGCCGCCTTAGTTTTCTCAACCCACTACCTCACCGCGTATTTATTGTATGGCTTCTCTCCATCAAGGCCTGCAAACCTCGTTTACCTAATTCATATTTGAGTTCTTGAAAAAAGCGTTTAGTGAACTTCTTTTTTTTTCAATCCAATCAACGGGTTTTCTCAAATCAGTTTGTCCGACCCAAAAATTTCGGAAAAGGTAACCCTATGTGTCCACGACTGTATGTAAAGTCTATGCATACAATCACAGATGAAAATACTTTTTCTAACAAACTCACAAACATTCGCGAGCTTCGCTCGAGATTCCAATTCTTGGGATTGACAAATCTCGCTGGTGTAACGACCCAAATTCACTATTTGAAACTTTATTTTATCAAAAATACCAGCCAGTATAGCTTCAGGCGGCAGGTGAAGTGACTAACTGACCACTCATCAAAAGCTTAATGGCTAATATTGGTCTGCCAAAGAGAACCTGTCAGTCGTTATCGCGCAATATATACTTGGCTTTCAGGTATTTTTCCTCTGCACCGTCACGCTGATCCACTTATCCTATTAAAGTTATCCAGCTAACCCATTGGAGAGTTGTAGGCATCATCCTATCTAAACAACGTATGATGTAAGGACTTCACGGATGAATATTCTATTTAAAATTAATTCAACCGTTTTAGAGCTCGAGAATCTAAGCAACTTTAGAATTTGAATGTTTCAGAGATGTTGAACAGCTATTGCTAAGCTCCATAAGGTCAAGCCCAGAACCATACTCACAGAGCTCTAACAGTTGAAACACTGACCTCCAACAGTTGGAAACCATAGTATATTCATAAAACATAGTATATTCAACGTGTTGACATCTGAGTGGGCATGTAAAATGAATATCCATGTAGGTAGATTTAGATATCATGATTCATAGAATTTCATCACTCATTTGGTAGGACAAAGTCTATATAATTAAATACTCCGTTGAAACGTATCTGGATTTTATTAAGTAGATAAGAAAAATCAAAGATCTGTTACGCTGAAGTTACCCTAGTAATAAAGACATTGCTTTTAATGAAACGATAGAAACTATATAAAATGTTCTAGACTACTTTGATAACAATTATTGTGTAACTACATCCTTCTTCTGCTTTTTCCTCTTTTTCACAACATCATATTGAACATTTTCATACGTAAGTCCAGCTTTAAATAACGGAATATATCTAAATTCAGGGCTAGCTTCTCTGAACTGCTCTGGTAGCTTCTCGCTGACAATTTGTATAGCACGCTCCTTCGTTAGGCCAGCAAAAATAGTTTGATCCAACTCGACTCTAAGTACTTGATCTTTCCCTACATTGACGGTGAGGTCGAACGAGACATCACTATCGAGCTGGGGCCATCGCTGGGCAAAAACGCCGCCATTCTGAAACGAGCTGGTGTAGCGTATTTTGTCAAAGAAGCCAGCCCACAATTCAGATGCAAAGTGTGGACAGAACGGTGCTAGGCAAATTATGAGATCTCCAAGGGCTCGCTCGTATTCTGGTCCTAGAAATCCTTCTGGACCTCGCACTCCATTGCGTAGAGCATTCGTGTACGTTTGCATATCTCTAATAATAAGGTTAAGCTGATGGGTCGTTTCAAAATTGAACTTGCAGGATTTTATAAAAGAGTTTCGAGCCTTCCGACAACGGTGTTCATGATCCGCATTTACACCTCCTTTGGCAACTTCTCTGGACTCGCGAAAATTCCCCACTGTCATCCATAGTTTATCCTGCCAACCAGCCAGGCCTTTAAAGGACAGACCTGGCCACTTAAAACGTGAAGTAGGTGAGCACTCACCAAGAATAAAGAGGCGCGTTGTATCTATTCCATACATGTTCGTGACATGCTGTGGCACGATGCCATTGTGTTTTGATTTCGACATTTTATCCCATTCCACAGAGACAGTCAAACCTGTATCCAGCGTTCTCGGCTTCATGGAATCACCGAAGTCGATTCGACTTCTGGACACGTATTCGCCCGTTGATTCAACTCGGAAGGTCTCGTTAAGGACCATTCCTTGTATAATCATCCTCTTGAACGGTTCGGGATCATCAGGGCATCCAAGACCAAGTTCTTTATGCATGAAGTATGCCATAAATCGCGCGTAATAGAGGTGCATGACTGCATGTTCTAATCCCCCAATATACAAGTCCACAGGCATCATCTTAGAGGAAACTAAGGGGTCTACCAGCTGATCTGAATTAGCTGGATCCAGAAATCTCATAAAGTACCATGAACTATCTACGAATGTGTCCATTGTGTCAGTGTCTCTTTCTCCATCTTCACCGCACTTCGGGCACGGGGTGCGAGTCCACTCTTTGGCGTCGGCTAGCTTGCAACCCTTCCGGAGTATCGGTAACTTAACTGGGAGATCTTTTTCTGAAACCGGCACCGGTCCGCATTGCTTGCAATGAACAATGGGTATTGGCGTGCCCCAGTACCTTTGGCGGGAAATGAGCCAATCTTTTAAGTACCTACTTGCAGGCAGTCCTCCAATTTTACTAGCTTTAGCAAAATCTAACACTTTTTCACGGGCTTCTAGTATCGGCCCATTAAATTTGCCGGAATTGACAATCTGTTCTCCATCGATCACATTTTGAAACTCAATCTTTTTAGTCTTGGCAAAATTTGCTTCACTATCTGAATAAGATGGCACTCCAACAAAGGCGCCTGTCGATTTTGGAATATCGAACTCGCCTTCGTTCACAAATATGGGAATACAATGATCCCCATTAAAGGGATTTCTAGCAAATATGTTCTTTGTCTTCAGTGTATCTGCTAGTAGGTGGTCCTTGCTAATCACAATAAATGCAGCTCCGACCATCAACTCTGGTTGGGCCGTCCAAACGTCTAATTCAGTTATTGACAAGCCTTCATCAAGACCAAATCTGAAAATTGTCCCCTCATCAACATCTCCAATCCAGCCTTTTTGTATGCCTACAATGTCGCCCCATCCTTGGAGTCCATCCAGACCATGAAAAAGTTCTCTTGAATACCTCGTCGTGCGCACAAACCATTGCCTAAGCAATCGCTTTTCAACCTTCGAGCCAGATCTCCAGCTGCGTCCATCCGGATCAACTTGTTCGTCGGCCAGAGTTGTATTGTCCACAGGATCCCAGTTAACAATGGCCTCCTTACGGTATAGAAGTCCTTTTTCGAACAATTTGATGAATAAAAACTGAGTCCAGCGGTAATAGGATGGATCGCAAGTTGAGATCTCTTGTTCCCAATTAAAACTGAAATTCAGTTCACGCAACTGGCGAGTCATGCTGGTTATGTTCTTTCGTGTCCACTCATTGGGATCTTCACCTCGTTCAATGGCGGCGTTTTCTGCTGGCAATCCAAAACTATCCCACCCGATGGGATAGAAAACATTTTTTTGTTGCATGCTATAGTAACGGGCCATCACATCCCCGATAGTGTAGACTCGGACGTGGCCCATGTGCAGGTTTCCAGATGGGTAAGGAAACATGGAAAGTACATAAACCTTGTCACTTGAAGGGTACATCTTTCGTTGGGCAACCTTTTTCTCCCAGAATGTCTCGATATCTTTCTTGACATCGCGCGTAAACGTTACGTCCCACTTCCCACTGCGACTAAACAGCGTACGTGTGGCTTGGAGTGATTTGCGGAAATGCAAGATGCCCATTTCGAAATTCCAAATCTCACTTCTGCATTAGCGTGTTGTTCCGATGTTCACGAACGAGATACGATCTTAACTGGTTTCAGTATTTTGAGGCAAAGTATAGGTTCTGGCCGTTCACGTCAGGCAAAGCGTTTGTTGCACTCAAAATCATGGAGGCCGCCATTTGCTGTTCGACGCATTATTAGAAAGCATATAGAACAAAACATGCTGTCACATACTGTCAAATAAAGGTCTAAGCATTGCCTATATATGTATAGTGCATTTAGTAGTATTTAAACAAACTGTATGCGATGATATTTCGTATTAAATGTATTTACTTGAGCAACATTTTCAATAAACATTATGAGAGTGACATCAAAGCGTTCACTTCAAAGCCAAAAGCTATATTGGTAAATAACTAGCTCCCTCTGTGATATTGTTCACCAGGGTCCTTTGAAATTTATTTACCCTGCTAAAGTCCAACCGTTCGTCCCACGGTTTGAATACAGTTTTTCCTGATCCCTCGATGGCTTCGTTGAGACACTGCACATTATTGATGTCGATTTTCGTGTACAACGTATACTGAATTCCGAGCTCTGGCCCACAATGTGCATCATCTCCCCCGTGGTCTGCGTGCTGATGAGAGCAATGTCCTGCGTTCCACATCACTTTGTTGCACTGATGTCAACTGCGCAATTTGTAAATTTCAGGTAATGGTTTTCGTTTCCTCTCAATTAGTTGTTCACTAATGTTGTCTCAAAACTGAGGATTCATATCGGGTCGTCCGTCGTTGTTTATTTATAGAGGGCGCTAGAGAGCTTGGTTTTTGGTAGCAGTACCACCGTAATCATCATCATCATCGTCAGTCAGTGGTGCGCCCAACCAATCGCCCTCGCGATTGCGACTTCTGCAACTGTGTTCGAAGCACTTTTCGACGTGGAAGTTTGGTTTCACGTGGACGATTGATTTCACGTGTCTCGAATCCCAGGTGAAATTTAAACAATATCAATTATTCACTTGAGTCAACTATCAGGTTCGTCTCTAAGAAAATAATTAGGTGCAAATTGGGGTACATGCAGTGTTTCAATGTGAATACGTTAATCTGGTGTTCTAGCATAAGCACTGATTGTTCCATTTTTTATAAGCAGTTAATGCAAAAAAATTTCAAATTAACTATCGCACTATATATTAGGGCCTACATTACCTTAGTTAACACTTGCTAGCCTGGTAATGTCGTCATGTACTACTTTTTCTTTTTTGATGATGCAATATGTAGCGCGAACTAAGAATACTCGCCACTGAAAGGAGGTCGCTATATTTACCTATTTGTTGTATATCACGACAGGCTGTTTATTATTTTCTGCTGTAGACCCGTAAAAACTAGAGAGAGCTATGGAGAGGCGAAGTGGATGAACGTGGCTGTGTGACACAAATAATCGCACAGTCACACGTTATATATATATATACTGTTACCATTGTGAATTATATCGTAATTTAAAAGTGAGTAATTTCGAACCAAATGATGCCCTCCTCATCATCGTCAGCTTCTTAAAGGTTGTTGTTGTTATCTCATTGTGTTAGATAAATAATGGCAGTAATTGTTTATTGTTATTTTTACAAAACAGCATACAATAAGACATATACAAGTCAGCAAAAATAAAAACGTATTACCTTTGTTAATTAAAAGTTATGATGATGATTTGTGATTCGTTTGATGCTTATAATTCGAACGTGTGTGGCCTTAATTAGCATAAACCCCCGTCCTTGCCTCGTACTCAGTGATTAAGAAATTTCATGAAGTGGTAACGTGGAAACTCAAGAGCATTTAAATGGGAATTTTAATATTCGGGTCTGTTTGGGTTGTTTTAGCTACTTTTAGGTGCACCGCATTGCCCGGTGCAATTAGCACGTTCTGACAACTTTCTTATGGGTATTAAGTATGAAGGTATTTCCGGACTTACGAAAGCGAGTGGGTTTATCCTCCGAGATATACCTTGTACACCATGCCAGCTTCTATATCAAACGAATACTGGCTGATACAATCAGTGAACATGTAGCTGAGCTAAATAATAGTTATACTGCCATATCCGTTTTCTATGTCTCAAACGAGGATAGGAGCTAGAATTTCTGACCAAGCATTTTCTATCATATACGCTCCCATATTTGCCAGTGGAGGGAACATACCACACACATCCACTTTTCAGATTCCTCCCGTGCATTCTCAATGCTTGTAGAGTCTAGTGCTATTTCACATACTTACTCCCTTCCTGGCACTACCTAAGACTCATTTTCCTGGGGTTAGAAAACATAATAGAACTGACAAATCCAACGTACTTATGACATCTTAATTCTTTGAAATTCCATTTATGCTTGAATACTTAGAAAATACAAATTAGTATATAGCAACATATACGCATGGCTCGGAGGTCTGGAAATGGGAAAGTATCCAAAATTAATAATTTTTTTTTACTGTTTGTTTATACAATTTTGTGTTGTTAAGTCTCAGACATCGCAATGACCGAACGGAAGGGCACATTTAAAGTTCGGGCGCTTCAGGCTATCGAGGTAGAGGTTCAGAAATTCTGGAACGATCAGAAAATATTCGAGGAAGATGCCCCCAGCGACTTCAATCCAAGTCAGGAGAATAAGCACAAATTTTTCACGACTTTCCCGTTTCCGTACGCAAATGGCCGTCTGCATCTTGGACATACGTTCTCCCTCAGCAAGTGCGAATTTGCTGTTGGATATCAGCGTATGCAGGTTCGTACCTTGATCACATTGGTTTCAACGTCATTTAGGTGGCTCAATATAAATAATACAACGTGAATTATGAAATTATACGAAAGCATAGAATTGTAGCAACATTTTCAATTTTGCAAAGCTGGTTTTTTGTTTCACATCTACGGCATCCTAGTTCGAAACCAAACACCATGATTCCTCACCGCCCTCCCCCCGAGGCCAAGAGTGTACGGGAAGCATCATTTATGATACTACATAAAAATAATAATCATAATAATTAGGAAGGTATATCAGAGTGGAAGAAATATGACTGTAAGTGATGTAATATGTACATTTGTTTCTGCACATTGAAAGTTATAAGAAGTTATTTTTTAAACATGTACAATGTAAGCTGCTTAATGAGATTACTTATTGACACCTACCGGTCTGATATTAAATATTGTAACTACATAGGTATAAGCAACCCACTCTCAAAGATTTTTAATCGTGTAAATACGCTGGTTCGAATCCGGTTGGTTAGTGCAGTACTCAATATATATATATATATATGTATGTATCTCAACTCAATCTGAGGCTACTCACAAAGTTAAGCAACTCCGGGGAGGCTTCTTAAGCTTCTGAACGGTTTTACTAGAGCCACAATGGATAGGGTTGAAGGATTATGTAATATTTTGAACGCGTTCAGGAAATCATGCAACTTTGTGTGTTTGTGTGACTATGCCAAGGCTGATAAAAAAGAAACATCACAGGGTTCAGTTTGAATACTTTAGATGATGATGTTAGGCAATGAGCGACTTTCCGAACATCCTGCACATATACATTTTGTCATTTGTTAAGTGTATACAAAAAATAAAACTATTACTTAAGGTCGTAAAATGGCACTCATTGGGTATTTCAGGGGAAAAGATGTCTCTTTCCTTTCGGTTTCCACTGTACCGGAATGCCGATCAAAGCGTGCGCCGACAAGCTGGCGCGTGAGATGGAGCAGTATGGCTATCCGCCGCAATTTCCTTCGGAAGACATGTCACCTACCCATGAAAAGCCCGAGGTAGGCGACCCCCTTTTAGTGCAAACGAAACTAATTATTTTGACACAGATTTATTTTAAAGGCTAATTCCAATCATATACAAACGTTACCATTATGTACAGTTAATAAATAGGAATTAAGACACTTAAAACAATTATTAGCTTTATCGCTATGTCGTCTGGCAATTTCATTTATAGCCAGGAGTTAATTTTTTCAGACTTTCCATTGAAAATGAGAATATGCTTTGTTTTTTAAATTTTGTCTGTAGGCTTTTTAGTGTAGGGGCAACCGGGAAATTAAAACGATCTGCATACCTTTCTCATGATTAATGCGAAAATTAAATGTTATTATTTCTACTTGGCCGAACTTTGGACAATTTGCATTTTATTATTCCCGCTACGCTATATACTTCATCATACCTCAGATCCATGCCGCCTGTACATTCAACGGTCCCATATATCAGGTGCTATAAATTATTTGTCCTTTTCACCCATATTTTAATTTTAATTTCACCACAAGGGATCAGAAGTACAAAAAATGGGTCATCTTCTTACCATTTTCTGACCTCCTCGTCTCCCGACAACCGCTCTCCGGCCCATAGTTTTGCATTTTCGAAATATGTAGTATTGTAAAAGAAAAGTCTGCCTTTTTGCACATTCGAAGCCGTATGAGGGAGAACAAAACCATTTTACGACTAGCTTGACCCATAAAGTGTCTTATTTTTTCAATTGGACTGCTTAGTTTAAAGCTTTCGTAACCTTCAGCATTAACTGTTTTGCGCAGATTTATAAGCACATTTTTCATCCAGCAATACTGCAAGTTTTTCATCCTGAAATGTTTGTCAATGTTTACCTCGTCCACAGAAAAATTTCCTTTTAGATCTAGCAGATCACATTTAACAATTGAAACAGTCACCAAATTATTACCACGGGTTAATTTAAATAGTTATTAAAGTAATTACAGTTACATTAGAACATTCTATTTCTTAGGTCATATTCATTTGCATTAGAAATGTAAATACCATACAATGGCCTAACTAGCGCTATTTAAACTCCATTTGCCTGTGTGGCTTTTATGTTTCAATATATGAACAGTAAATGAATTGAATGTCTCAGAAGGTGTCGAGCGATCTTAGAAAAAGAAGTGGTTCTAATTTCAGACACTTTTCCCAGAGTGAAAGTATCAGCGCCGACCTTGCTTACTAACACTGTAAAATATCGTATGTAAATCATTGTCATCCCTTGAATTAATTTGTTCTTGTATTATATTGCGGTTATGAAGTGAGGTATATTATAGCTACATAGTAATTTTTTTTGCAGGAGAAGGCCAGCATTGAGGATCAGATGAAGTCGAAGGCTAAAGGAAAGAAAAGCAAGGCGGCAGCCAAGACAGGCTCCGCCAAGTATCAGTGGCAGATTATGCAAAGCCTTGGTCTCGCTGACGAGGAGATCAGGAAATTCGCCGACGCACATTACTGGTATTAACCTTAACTGTACATGAGTACAGTGTTCACCGGGTGAACTCACTATTGACGCATTTTGATAGGAGGACTTTTTTTTCGAAAACCTACATATATGTGTCATATTTTGGTGTGAAAACTCACATTTTTTCCCAAAAAAGGATTATGTGTCATTCTATCAGCGGACAACTTTGGCAGGGTTCATGCGCAAACTGCCACTAATACATGCCACTGAGAACTCATAATATCTGATTATTTTATCGAGAAATTTCGAACTTAACTCTGTTAGTGTATATAATATGTATAGTTGTACGACGAATGTATATTTCTCTAAAAAAAATTAACGATTTAAACAATAGCAATTGTTCATTCCAATATAATATTTGCAAACTATTCACTATCGTCCTCGCCAACACTAAACGATTATCTGGAACTATTAAGAACCGAACTGTTTTTGTTAACGACATTCGTTGGCCAGGTTGGACTATTTTCCACCAGTGATTATGTCGGATCTCCAGCGAATGGGAATCCGAGTCGATTGGCGTCGCTCAATGATAACAACAGATGTAAATCCGTTCTACGATTCCTTTGTTCGATGGCAATTCATTCGCCTGAAGCAGAAAAACCGAATCAAGTTTGGAAAGAGGTGAGTATTGTTGCTTTGGTAGTCCACATGCGTTTCCTGTCAATTTCTCGGCTTAGCAGACTGAGTAGCGTTGTGTAACGCTCTGCGTTGAGCGTGTCACCAGGTGTGAGCAGTTTATAATACAGCAGTCCCTCATCCATGTTTGACGAACAAGCAGCGAAAAACAAAAATGTGTGACGGTTTATTGGCATCTTCATTGAGTTCATTTGCCATCGATGTTCCTTCCTTTTGTACTTTTCGTAGCGCATGTACACGGCATACTATAGTTGGTGTACTCTCTGCCGAGCGGCAAGCTCTCGAATTAAGTGGCCGTTCGTTCCTTGTCATTCAAATCGAAATGAACAGTTGGAAATATCCAGTTCTAAAGCGCTGAAACCAGTTTTGACCGATTCTTTCTGATGCTGCGAATTCTCCTTGCACATACTTCGCGGTCTCAGCGGCATTTTTCTTGTCATGAAAATAGTAAAGAAGACCATGTCGAATATGCACATTTCTGGTTTCCATATGCGATTACTTTGGTGCACTTACCATCGTAAAGGCACCCGGATTAAATATAAGCACTTTATCTTCTGCGAAACTAGTAAAATAAATTGACTTTCAATATATATGATAGAACGCACAGAGAGTAATTTGTCAAATCGTTGCTTCAAAATGAAATTGAATAGAACGTTCTTTTCTCTCTCGCTGTGTCCCATAGGAGTTCCATAACATTCCTGTTTTGTTCAAATCTTGTTCTGTATCTTCATCTCAGATATTAAAAATGTGCCTCTCAACAGTATTGAGTTAGCAACGAAGGCCAAGATCGTCTTCAGTATTTCAAAAGGGTGTCTAGATATCGCCGTTTCGGTTCTCAGAGATGTTTTTAGTATTAGGTCGCCGTAGGGCATTATTCCCCGATGCCATTCTTTCTTCGTAAGGGCTTAAAACTGCCAGCACGAATATCCTCGCTAAGAATATGCGGTGGAGGCTACTTCGAATACAGGACGCTTACTCCACTCCACCTTGTATATTACTATTATATAATATAAACGATATTCACGTTGGCCAACGCAACTGCATATTGAGCTCATATTAGAAACGTAAACATTAAAAATATACTCATATAGGGATCGAACGATCCTAAATCTGGCGCCCTTGTCCCCCATAGTACCGCCGAGGTGCGTCGTATGTTCTTTCCGGCTTCTCAAAAATTAAACTGGAACATCTGTGTCCATTAAACAGATGGTTACGTAATGAAGTAAAGACGTTTCGCTGGTAACAATTTTTTTCTTATTTACGGTAGATACACCATCTTCTCGCCGAAAACGAACCAGCCCTGTATGGATCATGACCGTCAAACCGGAGAAGGGATCGGGCCCCAGGAGTACACTTTGGTCAAAATGAAAGTTCAGCAACCCTTACCCAAAGTGTTGGCACAGCTTAAAGGTGACGGAGTGGGTGATGGGGTTTGACTCATCTTTAATGACAAAAAGATGATATTACATACAACACTTATTGGCTTACGTAAAGGTCTGAGCAGTGCTCCATAGCTCGAATATGCTAAAATGTAACTTACTTAAATGTAATAATGCGTTTTAGTAGAAGTGATCATCAAGATGCTACAGATGGACTCGGTTTGCCACATGGCCCAATTCTATATTATCCATTGCGCTCGTTGATTATTTAAAAATATATTTCAGCAAACATGACTCATTTTGTATGGTATGGTCGTATTATAAAAGTCGATACCGTGCTCTGTTCTACGCTCTATCCTTTCTTCTACTGTCGTAGACTCTCTAGGTACCCGTTCAAGCATCTTAGACTCTCGTATATATTTTGAAGTGATGTTGTAGATATTTCGTGGAAGAGTCGCGGACACCCTGAGATGTCTCGTGTACCAGAATCAAACATGGGATGCGTCAAACGCATGGATTCATCACAAGCAGACTCATAAACTAACCAGTCACTTAGTTGGTTGTATATACCGACTCAATTGTATCACCGAAAGCATTTAACAAACAAAGTGTTATGTTTTTCAATCGACTGTGCAGGACGCAACATCTTCCTCGTGGCTGCAACACTTCGGCCGGAAACAATGTACGGCCAAACAAACTGTTGGGTATCACCTGATATCGAGTACGTAGCGTACGAGATCAACGGAGGCGACGTCTTTGTATCTACCTTCCGCTCGGCCTTCAACATGTGCTATCAGGGTTTGTGCAGCATGGATGGCCAAGTTCACGTAATCGTGAGGCTCAGTGGCGTTGATCTAATGGGCATAGCTCTTTGTGCTCCGCTTACATCATATAAAACCATTTACACGCTGCCCATGTTAACGATCAAGGACGATAAGGGTACCGGAATTGTAACAAGTGTGCCGAGTGACTCACCGGACGATTTCGCTGCTCTACGTGATCTTAAACAAAAAGCACCGTTACGCGAGAAATATGGTATCAAAAACGAGATGGTGATGCCGTTTGAACCCAAACCCATCCTTGAGATTCCTGGGTTTGGCAACCTCGCTGCCCCGAAAGTTTGCGACGACCTTAAAATAAAAAGCCAAAATGATCGAGAAAAACTTGCGGAGGCTAAACAGATGGTACGTGTAAGATAGTGGTTTACGGTAGATCGAAGTTATTTGTATAGACGATTTAAAACCTGCCAGGTGCCGGTACCGTTAAAACAGTGACCACTATAATAAGAGTTTTTGATGGCTGCTATCAAACAATTTTTTAGAGTGTTAAGTTAACTCGATCTAGTAATCATTCAAATTAACTAAACAGTTTGTTAAATCACAAATACTGCACAGTACCGATGATTAATGGAAAGATAATAATAATACGTACAGTATAAGTTACTGATGCAAGCAACAAAGTAATTAGCGACGTGGCAGCAATAATGTATAATTGTTTGCTTGCTGCAAGACGATCTATATGGCGTCTATCTTAGTGCGAGTGTGTACCTTCTTTCAGGTGTATTTGAAAGGATTTTATGACGGAATCCTTCTGGTAGGTGCTTATGCTGGAAAGAAAGTCCAGGACGTAAAGAAAGACATTCAGAAAGATCTGTTTGAAAGCGGTGAGGCTGTTCTATACATGGAGCCAGAGAAGAAGGTCACTGCGCGTTCCGGTGAAGAGTGTGTGGTTGCTCTATGCGATCAGTGGTACCTTGACTATGGTATGAATGGCGTTTTCTTGGTTTTTTTTGTAAGGGCTGAAACCATTCAGCATCACCTAGTTATAATAAATCATTTTATTAATTAAAAGGTTAACTCACCTTCGTAATTGCGGCCTGTATAGTATTGTAGCTTTCGTTCTACCCATCATCATGCTTTATTAGGGTTCATATATAAATTTCTGTTTTCCTCCATTAATTGGCATAGCAACAGGATGGGGGAATCTCTCTCTACAAATTATCTATGAGGAGTGAGCACTGATTGTATTTCGAAAATTTTAACTGTATGAAATCTGTTCCGGTCCGTTTTATGTAATTAGCAATTTGTGCGGAACACACAAAGCAATTAGCATTGTTCTGATTTATTGTGACTTTACAGGCGACAAGTCATGGAAAGACTTAGCCCGCACCAATCTGGCCAGTATGGCGTGCTTTTCAGAAGAAGTGCGGAAGAATTTTGAAGCTTCAATTGAGTGGCTTAAGGAGCATGCTTGCTCACGGACTTATGGCCTGGGAACGAAACTTCCCTGGGATGAATCCTGGCTTATAGAATCCTTGTCCGATTCGACCATTTACATGGCATACTATACCGTTTCGCACCTTCTACAAGGTGGTGACATCACTGGACGGCAGGAAAAAAGCCCTCTCGGTAAAGACCCTGCGATTATTATTTGATGTGGGTTGCTTTAGTTGTGCAAGCACGGGGAAATTGAAAATTGAAATTGGAGACTACAAGCCACTCTGTTGGGACAACGCTAAATAGACGTTCTTGTATGGAACAAGTACAAAACAACTTCATATAGAGTCCTGTTGTCCTGTTTTTTAGGTACCAGTATTTCTGAAACGTATTTCCAATGATTTTTAAAGATTATTTTAGAAGATACTAAAGTAAGGATTTACGGGTGTACGTAGCATATATAGATATTTATACAACAGTTTATACAGCAATCGTTGGCAAAAATGTATAATATACATATATACTGTTTTTTTTCGAGCTGTCCATCAGCTGTTCCCCTATCTGACAGGCCTCAGCTCTTAACCATTAGGTATTACTATGAGGACCTGTCGGTATTACTATGCACCTGTCGTCCATTGGGCACATACAAATCGAAACTATAATATACATATATAGCATACATACAACCAATATATAATGCATAGCTGCATTCGTCCCGCATTAATTGTTCTTCCCACTATTATATTTCCAGGTATTAAGTCGTCCGATATGACGCCGGAGATGTGGGACTACATATTCCTTAGAAATGCGCCGTTCCCAAAATCAGCCAGGCTTCCTAAGGATACGTTTGATATTTTGAAACGGGAATTTGAATTTTGGTACCCACTGGACGTCCGTTGCTCCGGCAAGGATCTAGTTCCTAATCATCTATCATACGCACTATTCAACCACACCGCCATGTGGGAGACGGAACCAGAGAAATGGGTCCGTGGAATGCGTGCAAATGGACATCTGCTTCTCAACAGTGAGAAGATGTCCAAATCAACAGGAAATTTTCTTACTCTGGCCGATGCTATCGATATGTTTGGCGCCGACGGGATGAGATTTACCCTAGCCGATGCTGGTGATGGTGTGGAAGATGCTAACTTTGTAGTGGGTATGGCGGAGGCTGGCATCCTGAGGCTTTACACCTTCCTCGAGTGGGTAAAAGAAATGGTAGAAAATCAAGATAAGCTTCGAATGGGACCTTCGAACACATTTGCGGATAAAGCGTTCGCGAATCAGATGAATTTGTACATTACCGAAACGAAAAACAACTACGATGCATTTTTATTCAAAGAAGCCCTGCGAACAGGCTTTTTCGAATTTCAAGCTGCTCGGGATGAATACCGTGAGCTTTGTCTCCTGAACGGAATGCACCGCGATCTGGTAATGCGATTTATTGAGATACAAATCCTCATGCTGTCGCCCATCTGTCCACATATCTCAGAGCATGTATGGATGATGCATTTGAAAAAAGAGGGGAGCGTCCTGCGCGCTCAGTGGCCGTCGGCCGACCTCGTAGATGACACCTTACTGAAATCATCTGAATATCTTCGTGAGGCTTCTCATGAATTTCGCATGCGTCTCAAAGCTTACCTTACGGCAGCGGCCAAAGGAAAGAAGGGAGTTGTCGCTTGTTCCGTTCCCAAGGTAATCGAGGGAACCATCTGGGTGGCGAAGACTTTCCCACCCTGGCAGTCAGTGATTCTGAGTACTATGGCCGACCTCCACAAGAAGCATGGTGCACTGCCGGACAACAAGGTTATCTCTACAGAACTCAAAGATAAGCCCGAGTTAAAGAAATACATGAAGAAAGTTATGCCTTTCGCTCAAATGATGCGTGAAAAGGTAGAGAAGATGGGGATAAAGGCCCTGAAATTGACGGTAGACTTTAACGAGGTCGATATCTTATTGGAGAACCTCGCCTATCTCAATAGCACATTAGATGTTGTTTGTCTAAATGTAGAGTGGAACGACAGCGCAGAAGATAAGATCAAAGAGGAATGCTGCCCCGGGGCACCCTTTGTAGTCTTTAAGGAAGTTAAGTTCGTTAACCTGAGTTGTCTTAACCAGCAAGATCGGGCGGATTTCTTTGAAGCCACCGTACCAGTTTTGCCCAACGATATCTGCGGGAAACTTGAGGAGCGCCTTCGGAAAGAAAATCGCTATTTAAAGGACAGTCACAAGGTAAATTTAAGCAGATGATTAATCGCACATGATTAATCATTTCGTGAGTACTTTGAAAGCATCTTAATCGCTTTAACCAACTAATTTACATATTTATATTTATTATTAGATATATTATTATTATTACTATAACTTAGCTAGCAAGGACAGATTTAAAAAAATATACCAGTGTTTTTGAACGTTGTCGCTGAGTCGAGTTCGCTCTCTTGGAGGGACGTTCCATATTGACAGCAGTCGACAACGGCGGCTCAAGCCTTTTCTAGACAGGTAATTTCAACGGTCTTGTTCATCGGGCCGAATAAATCGTAAGGTGATATCTCTGGGTCCCTTCACCCTCATCAAAGTAAAGGCGATCGAAGCTGGTCTTGAGTTCCAGAGCGGCTCAGCCCGTGGTATACTCGTGCACAGATCATGAGCTGGGTCCTTCGTCTCTAGCCAAACATCGGCGCCCTATCTCAATTATCTTAACATTATTCATGATTGGGGCGTAACTAATCGGGATGTGGTCGCTTAAAACTGGTTCGAATAGTGCCTTATAATTTTTAGGCAGGCAGTCTGGATGGCGTCTGATTTATCCCGGCGTCTCAGCAATCGGATTTTTGCGGGTCGGTAGGGCAAACTTGTCAAGTGGTGATTCCCGGATTGAAGGGATCAGTTTCAATTTGCGTTGAGCGGATTTAAACAGAACAAGGTTTGTTTGTTTGGGCCTAGTTATCACATCGGACATTCGGTACCGCATAGGATGAAATTAATCTAGTGTAGGATTTCGTCATTTTATTTTGTCTCAACATCTCTTTGCTTCATTTCTTTTATGGTTCACATGTCTTTGGTGTATCGCAGCTCCTCTAGTTTTTTCGCCTCCAGTTTTCGTTGTTTCTCCGGTTATTTCACAAATTTGGTGTACCGTAACTCCTTTCGTGCACTGGCAAGTGTGACGGACACCGGATCGTGATCTGAGAATTTTAGGATCATGGAAGTCGTGGGCGGAACTTGTGCGAGACCACCAGAGCTTGTCAGTACAATATGATCTAGGCACCTTCTAACGCGAAGCTGGTTGGCTCAATTTTGGTGTTCTCTGGAACGATGAACAAATATTTTTGATTTGAAAGCCGTACCAGCTCACTGCTGTCATCTGCAGTCATTGAGAAGTTTGTTCGGTATTTTTGAACAAACAACATTGAATAGGATGGCTGGTGTCATGCAATTGTTCAGTACGCTTGCACAGAACCAGTGTCATTCAGTTCCATTGTCTTAGATGTACTTCGTAGCCATCTATCTCAACTGTATATTAATGTTGTGTTTGCACTAGTTGTGTGTTGCGATGAGTTGTAACTGGCTGCAAATTGATATTCTAATGTGTAAGTGCAGTTCAAGTTGAATAGTGGAATACTTCCAATGAGAGAATAAGAAAACTGCGGGAGGGTGATAGGTTTAATGTCATATTGCGATGGAACAATTCGATTTGTGCAGTTCGGTAACAATACGATACGTGTAATTAGGCAGCAGCTCCACTCTGGGTAGACATGCGTTCGTTTATACTCTGTTGTCCATTACGTTCACACGTTTCCCATACTATTCCGCATTTAAAATAACAATATGAACAATTTTCTATAGCGGATTACTGTATATAGTGCTTTTGCTCAAATGGTTGCGAACTGATGTTGGTGTGGCGCAAGTGGCGCTGAGCATTATTTGAAAAGGGAGAATAGGGAGAACACAACTGTTGCAGGTAATGGGATGACTGTAATATTTTACTGGGAGAACTATACTCATTCATCAGGGTAACAGTACAACTACTGGCAAAAACTGACATCGAGTGGTGAAGTGCGCGGATCATTCTAGTGCCTGTATAAGTATGCGTTTATGGGACGAAACAACTAGCTACATCCTAAACATTTTATGAAACCTTCTATAGGCATATAGTTGCTGTAACGAAAAGGTGCATCAATATACGAAAGTTACATAACGCTGTGAATAACATAATGTATACTTGAATTATTAAGTGAAACAGTTGAGCCTGAATTATTAAGTCAAACTATTTTCTGTCATATCAAACAAGCCTTAAAGTAATCAGCTATTCGCTGGCTGCAAGTGGTGCGCACTTATCAATTTATGAATATGCTCTCATGCCACGTTTGCAGGTATTATCATTATTATCATGCTTTCACTAATTATTTCAATGAATGCGGACAAACTCAGGAGAGACCAAGTCTATTTCTCTTTCATTTTACTTGCAGGTGCGGTTGTTCCGTTATGAAGACCCGTTGAGCGGTCCGCGAAAAATTCCTGTCATAGGCAAATATTTGGAAGGAAAAGTCGAAATCCCAAAGGACTCTCATCTTGATGTCGATTTCGAGAAGAACGGAGTCGTGCTTATCGAGGGACCAAACAGGCTGTACATCGGCGACCAAATAACCTACGTGGTCGAATAGAACTGTGTCCAATAAACCTCAACACGTAGCCATCATGCCGGTGCGATAAAGCTGCAAATCCAGCCATAATTTTTTTGCACAATATAAACACTGGAATAAAAATATCCAACTACTTACGAATTGCCTGTATTTTCTGGGAGCTCGTGTGTGATCTGAGGAACGCTACTTTGTCTTTTGTAATAGATAGGTTGCAATGTTTTTCATTATTATTTGGAGTTAAACTGGAGGTTGTGCAGTCAGCTCGGTTGAAAGCCCAGTTTCAGTTAAGTTTTTCACAGCCACTTTCAAACTGTCGTCACCGATACCTGTTGATACTGGTCCTTAAAGTATATCGTTTATTTGCTCCTGTTTTTTTTACGAAAGGATTACGGAGCTGCCTGAAGACCAGTTATTTTGACTCAATGCAGTAGTTCATTGTTATACGCGGGTAATTAAAACAAAGCTCGCATTTAAATATAATGTTAAGTAAATATAATGCTCAGGACGACAGCAATTCTGGTAATGACGAATGATCGCTCTTAGTTAGAAGAAGTGCTAGAAGTGCTAGTTAGCTAGAAGTGTGCCGGCTTGTTTAAACACTGCCAATTTTTTTAACTCTATTATCCCCTCTTAATTAAAAATTTGTAACTAGTGTCGTCAATACAATGCTCTTTTTCATCGACTTCTACACAGAGGCTTTTGGTCAATGTCGAACCCGATCGAGTTTGCTGAACGTTGTGACATAAAAACCTTGTTTTCTAAGAGCAAGTTGAGAAATATAATTCTTTATTCTGCCTGGGAATTCAACTGTAGGCTAATAGGTGCATGATGCATTTGGATCAATATAAGCTGATTGCCTGCTTTTCCTGCTCAAGGGTTCGAATTATTTCTCTGACTACCATATATTTTTATCTATGTAAAACGTCTTAACCACGAATATACTTACATGTATCTCTATTCCATCATCGATGCGACAATTCAGTTCGTTTAGAAAGAGCGAACCGAGCAAATGTGACTTAATTTTGGTTGTTCGTTTCAATTTGGTGTACGCATTGAAGTTCGACCACTTTGTCTAATTAGTTAATCAGCATCGAAAGGCCAGTACATATTTCTACATTTCGCTTGATAGTGCAACATGTCAGCAAACTCGATTGATTTGACATTGGCCGACGACGAATTTTTTGATGTAGAAATCGTAGAAGTGCATCTTCGTGAATGCCCTGAAGTTAGGCTTGAATCCATGAAAGGTTTTGTTCGATCTTGCTTGATGTATTGATCCTGATTGATGATTCTCCTTAAATTTGTAATTTTGCACATGATCTATAATCAAGCCAAAGTATTTTTCTTGGCCTTTATTGAATAAACATTTACAACCAATATATCAATGGAATTGTCTTGGAACTTAAACTCACTTGTGAATCTCAAGATTATAGTAAGGGGGGTTACATAATATTATAGTATAAGATATTAACAAATAAACATTTCGGAAATGAATATCTTACGAAACTACATCAAGAAGCGTGAATCGAAGATTCACTATTTGAAGCAACACATAGGGTAAAATACCTCAAACATTTCTCTTTGTGTCGTTGCACCTTTGGTGTGCCTCCTAGGTTTAACCACGGAAATACTGGAATACCGCTGGCGAACCGATGAAACAGATCTAATATCAGGGGGGGGGGCTGGGCATGACCTAATTATTTCAATCCAGATTTATAAATAGCTCACTGGTAGTCATTCACGATTCGCTATGATGATTTTTTTTCCCACCTGTTGTTGTAGTAGCCTCAACTTCTTACTCGCGTTGTGCAACTTTTTCGATTTTCACACGCGCAGTTTATTTATTAATGATTAAACGCTCACATTCCAACCTCATCTAACGTCGCCTTATTCGTTTACACTCTTCTTCGTTTTTATATTGGGACATTCACCGATATCGATGTGAGATTTCGATGACATCCGCATCAGTGCACCTCACATACGTCGTATGTTATAGAATAAAATAATTAGAGTAGTTCCCACCTCTTCACCACCAACTGGGCACTACAGTTACACGACAACTTTAAACACAGTAACAACAACTTATCGATCTTGTTAAGATCGATAAGTTGTTGTCTGTGTTGTTACTTACCATTATCGATCTTCGCCACAATATTGAACCGCTGCTTTTTGCTTCTTAACTAATTCTTCTTTACGACTTCTATTCCAGCGACAATACGGGCCACTTTCTAACTAATTTCCAAAAATATCGTTAGTATCTGACAGCACCCTGTTAGTAGGTTCACTCACCTATATCCTCTATGTTCACTATTTGTATATTTATTTCTACTGTTACTATAATTATTGTTTTATCTACTTTTTAATTATTGTTTTTCATTTTCGCACACAATTGAACATCTTCGAGACTACAGTCATGTTTGAATAAGATGCATCTTCAGTTTGTTCATTCTTACTATTGAAATACCTTTTTGGCGTTCAGTCTTCACATATTTTGACTTTGCTTTCTGTACACTGCTGTTTTCTTTTCTACGTTCGAAGCGTTTAATCTCTATTTTATTTGAAATACTTTTATATTTCAATGCACTTCTTGATCTTCATATTCATCAAAATGTTGAACTAATTACTACTCCATAATCAGCACAACAAGCCAAATACTTATGTCTATTCGTTTTTGGATTGGAAATGCATTATGCACATCGGGCTACACATCTGATATCTTGGCCACGATAGAATGGGATTCCCACCCTCTGCAATCTAGAACTTCTCTTGTTGAGCTCCAGGTCGATCCCTGGATTTTTGTTTAATAGTATCACAGATCGTCAATGTCGCCTACCGGATCATTTGGCCGAGATCGCTTTTCAAGCTCCCAAACCCAAGCCACTCTCTTCGATTCTCCGATTGCTGCAGTGGTTTATCCGCAGAGCCGTGGAGTTTCTTCTGAGCTTAATATTCAACAATGTACTTATTTCGCTTTCTTATCTTATGTATCTCACATACCTCCGGGCCATCATCTAGCCTTACCGGCTGTTCAGCCATCATTTCGCCACTGTACACGCTTCTTGTATTAATCAGCAGTTGCCTGGTCTTTCGGATTCTTCTTAACCGGTTTGTCTTTTCGGGGACATATTCTCTGGCGTCATGTGTCGCATTTATTGTGTCGCAGATATATTCTGCAAAATTTCCGTTGACCGTTTTTCGGTAGGCTAGAGGGGCAATTTTGACTTGTCGATTCCTTCACAATTAATCTTTCCCTAATCCTCGCCTCTTCCATTCTCGGACAGGTGAATGGGGTATGCTTTGAGTCGTCCTCAATCCCCATATCGCAGTGTATTCTAAATAAGAATTCCCCGTGCTCAGTGAGCACTTTTCCTCCTTTTTCAGGCCTCATGGGGGATTTCTGATAGAGCCAGCGCCATTGCTTATGTGCATATTGGTGCACGGCACATAATGCAATTATGTACTCCTATTAGTATATAACCTTCTATTACTGCCGCTTCACTTTTGCTCATTATTCAATCTCCAATCTACAGTATCGACAATACATTCATATGCTCTCCTAGTTCATATTGTGCTTGCCCATCTCCTGGTTTTTGCAAGAGTTTCTTCCTTTTACGCCAACGAGGATATTTATTTATACATCGAGTATTACGAATAGCCAGGCATATGTAAACATATTTTGAGCGGTTATTTTAAATAAGCTAGAGATACTTAGAGTATGTACTTAGTTCAATGGGCCAACGTTGCTTAACTGTCGTGACATTTTTCAGGAAATCAAACTTGTGCAAGGCTAATTGATTGGACATATCTGTTTACCCATAACTACATATAAATCTTTACTACTCGATTTGCAGAATCTCTCTGTATCAGAGGGACGTATTTCATAGTATCTTCAATATTATCTAAATATTATATTTTCACTCGTTTTCTATGGGTGCTCTTTTGTCCTATGTCATTTGTGTGTGTATGTATGTGTACCAAATTACCAATCTTCTTTTACTAGCATGTATTTTTCTCCACTGTTTCCCATCTCCGAATCCGAACGCTTCAATTCGATTTGTCGATTTCACCTAGTGTTTCACATTGTAATATTATGTGTTTTTGAATCACAATCCTCATTGCATCAACGGCACCTCAATCATAATTAGCACAATTTGACATCAGAACCTCGGTTTTAACTTTCCTGCTATGCCATATGCACGTAGTCCTTTTGTTCTGAAGTTAGAGTATATTAAAAAATTACACTCATATTCCCCTTTGTACTCTCGATAGAACTCCAAATATGTTTTTCCTCTCATCGCAGTCACCCATTTTTCTTTTGCTGCCTTGTCTAGAATTTCGTTCACATCTTTTCAACTGTTGTTAGACTATTTTATTAAGGGGCGTATTGGCATGTTAATGCATGTCACCACCTTCGATCTCGTCTGTCAGCGATGGCGAGGGCAACTAGGATTGCAAAAAAAGCTACAAGTTGATTTCGGAGATGATGAGCAACTGTCGCGCGAGTATGGTCGCCACTGGTTCTGGTTGCGGCTTGGCTGCGCGTACGTCTTGCTTTTTTGCTGCTGTTGTGGTGAGTCCTGGTCGAGGTCCTGGGTGCGCGGGCTGTTCAGCGATTGCGGGCGCCACCTCCGTCGTTGTCGCATCGTTCATCCCGTCCGGCAGCGTTGTACACCCGAAGTCGTCCACCTCCAGGGCGTCGTTGAAACTCTCCTCACTTTCTCGGGCGGGATCAATCGTCCCATTCAACTCACTACCCAACTCCTCGGCTGTAGTCGACGACACCTCGTCGCCACCACCAATTCCGTGAGTCGGTAGATGTCATGCGGGAGAACCTCTGTGATTACCATGGGCCCTCAAAATTTCGCCTGCAATTTCGTAGGAGCCCCCCTTACTATTGAAGCTCTACGAACCACCACCACGTCACCTGTCCGTTAGCCTGCGGGTGTTGCGTCGAGATGAGAGCGTGCTTCACACCGTTTTCCTGGAGAACCTTGGTAAACAAATTTGATGTAAACGTCTCGATCCGTAACCACCACGTCTGGCAACCCATAGCGTGAGAATACCTTCTGTAAGAAGTGAGTTGCAACCGTGACCTTTGTAGTATGCACGGCCTCCAATAAAACAGACTTGGAAAAGCGTCGAATATGAGTCGTACATCCAGATTTCGACAATCGTCACATGTGTTCTAGATATAGCTTCCGAAACGGCCGGCGTTCCTTAGCGACGGGGTTACACAGTCCTGCCCGTCGACCGTGAAGTCGTTGTTGTAATGGCACATCACTATCACGTACCCACGCATGGTACGCGAAACAACAAACAAATATAGTACCGTCGCCTGTTCAGCAGCTTGCAGTTCGATAACACGATATAGAAGGCCGTCCCGCATCTCATATCCTTGAATCATGCTATTCTCACCTCCAGTTCGGTCGCTTCGTCGTTTGCAGATGATATTCTTCAGCTGTTTGATCTACGAGTCTTCAGCCTGCACCATGGCCACATCGTCAGAGAGTGACACGGCCTGAACTCGCTTCACATGCAGGTCGCCGTATTCTTGGGCTGACTCTCAGTCAACATTTAAAGTGTGCCTCCCTGCTTTCTGCATTCTTCCGACAATGTCTAGAGGCTAGAATAAGATTTGATGTAACTGATTCTGAACATACCCAGTCCTTCCATACGGTCGCGTCATTTTCTGGGCACACTACTTACCAAGCAGATTCATAGACCTAAGTACGTTATAAGCAGAAATTAGGCTGTGCGTTGATTTGAACTATAAATCCACTTTAACTTAGGAATTGCCATTACCCTGATAAGCTGTATGAAAATACACGGGTGCGGCGCCGCACCAGTTTATTGAACCAATGATGTTAACTGATGATGATTTCTCAACGTTTATCTGACATATTTATAACGCATAACTCGCATAACACTCGAGTTTGATCATTGAAGACGCTTTATAGTAGGATCATCGATACTCATGCAGCAGCCTCTGTGATATACTAAATTGGTTATCTAGTTAACACTACATTCCGTGTGTAACTAGCCGGTGGCAAACAAAAGTTAAAAACATGTCGCTCTGGACATATTTTTGATATTTGGCGCCGCAGATTATAACATGTGTGCTTGACTAAAGACAGCTAAACAAAGTAATCGTTCGAAGCATTTTCCAAAATATTTAATCAAACATGTTAGTAGACAACAGCAGCATACTTGTGATGTAGCGTAATTGAGTCATGTTTTCCGTGACTTGCAATGCGAAACGTGGGGCAGCGCGTATCAATTCAGACCCTCTCCTCATCTTCAACGAAGCACCGATCTGCTTCATTCCGATGCAGGAAAGACATTTTCCTTGTTCTATAGACACGGCGAAACCTGCCTAAACTCTCGCATATCTACAGAGCTGTAAAGTTTTGGCTACAAGACATCTCTAAAGTTAAAACATCGGCAATGGTACGTTAAAGTGCAAATATTTTAGATACTGCCACTTAGAGCTAATACAGTCACGAGTGCAATGCATCTTTCTTAGTAAACATAAGAATTTAAAAATAATACGTAGTTGAGTTTTTATTGACAAACAGTATTGAAATATGTAATCTTCGTCTTACTGGTGACGTAAAAAGGAATAGATTGAACACTGTAGGTTAAGAAATGTGATCCCCACCGTTGCACATTTGTATTTAGGGGTCTGTCTAACGAAGCAATGCTAAAAGCAGTACCGTGAACGTTAAATGTTGGTTTATAAATGCAAGAATCGAATACAAATGAACTGCACGTGACAATTTGGTCGAGTTCTTATGGTTTACCAGTCCTTTAGATGTGTTACCCTGAGGTTTTGATTCGTAATTACAACATTAACCCATGTGGACTGCGAAAACTTGGCCGAGTAGCTTGGCCAAAGATCGTTCAGTTTCTGTGAAAGAGTGTGCAGCATGAATACTTCGTTAGAGTTCGAAACATTGTGTAACTACAAGTTGAGATATTTCGTCAACCGTTTCAAGAGCTGTGCATGTGCCCCCTATATACGTGTTGAGAGTCACGTGTGCCAAAATAGTCTCCGAAGAATGCAAAACTATCTGATGGCATCTTATTTGGGAAACAACTTCTATATATGCCTAAATACCGACAAACAGCATTATTTTTGTTAGTAATACTATTATTTTATTTTTATTTTGACAACATCGTTAGCAATCTCAAGAAAAGGTGGTTGACTTTAAATTGTCACAACCTTTAAATACTCTCCCTGCAACTCGGGTTTTTCAGGAAATTTATGTGAGCTTTTAGCTATGAAATGAACATAACTGCTTTGGTTGAATCTGTATCATGAGCTTTGCAATTCCGGTTCTTTAATTATAAAACATTTAAATAGTGTTTTACAAACTAGCATTGCTGACTGGATTGCAATATAGCAATGCAGAGGGCTGTACTGTGGATGGTGCTAATAAAATAATACAAAACGAAGTTGGCTGTAGCGCGGCTCCCGAGGCACGACTTGTAATCTACGATTATCACTGTTTACGCCTTCAGTATTTGCCATCTTCCTTATTGTTGATTTACAGGGCCCAATCCTGGACCATTTCACTGTTAGGGAAACCGCGTTGATATGGATTAACTTTGATCTCCTATGACAAATAATTAAATATAATAGATTTCTAATACGTGCTTGCAATATGGCTTGCAAAGATGATGCAAGCCATATATGACTGGACAACGAGTTGATGCAATTGTGACTTAAATGTCCTTGTAGCTGCGAACGAGTTTAAACATTTGTTATGAGGCTATATCAGAGATTGCCTCACGGGCTCAGGAGTAAGAATTCATAAAAATTAAATATTTATTTCTCGGAATATTAGTTACCAAATATTACCAAAATATGCAATTGTTTGCAAAAATAAAGATTTTTCTTGATTTAGAGATCCAACATTAAACTATGACATGAACCTTTGCATTCGTCGGGCTTATGTAGTTTTGGTTACACCTATGCATTTTAGGGGGCAATTAGAGGCTTTGCGGAAAAGGAGCAGTAGTTATCGAAATTGGACGTTGGTAACAAAGAAATGGCAATTATTCGGCCACTAAGAAACTCCCAAAGGGCTGGGTTAAGTGTAGATCCCAAAGAAGGAACTTCTGAATCACACAATACACTACTTGTTCTTCCCCCATCGTTCACAAGTTCTGATAATTTAAAATCCGCCCGTTTTGTCTGAGACAACCTAATAATATTGATAAGTATATGTGGTAGGTGGACCTCCAAATTGCATATAACTATGTAAATATAACGCTTGCATTGTGGCGCTCCTTTACGTAAACATTATGAATCAGCATTATGGTTTGGCGAATCTTGTAAGGACGTACAGAAGATTTATGCTTTAAAAGTGGCCACAGGGCTGAAAAGAGGAAATAGACGAGGCCAAGAGGAAGAGATAATAGACTCTTGCCGAAAGCGAAACAGCAAATGCGGCGGTATACAGTCTTCTGCAAAAGTTTCTATTGGAACGTGTATCGCAATGATGTCAAAGCTGTTCGAGGAAAAATATTCGACCCTCGCCACAGTTTGACGTAATTTCTTTACTCCGGCCAACAATATTTTCTAGTGATATTACTCTCAGTAATATCTTTTACTTGTTTACGTATTTATTGAAATGTTCTGCAATGAAAATTGTTCCATTGATATCAATTTGATGCAATCAAGCCCTCTCAAATATCAAGTCACGAAAGGAATTATTGTATTATTATAGTTAGAAAATTTTATTTTATTTCAGTGACCAGACTAGAACTATTCTTACAATTGTTTGACTTGTTTTACCCACAAACTTGTTTATCCTGATCCATTCTTCACAAATAAGGGTCAAATTATGCTTGCAGCAGAGCAATATTATGCTCGCTATTATTTGTTAGTGAGGGAGCATTGGGGTATATTACAAGAAGGAAATTAACTATATTCATGCTGTTTACACGTAATTGCGAGGTAAGCTGGTCTTAAGAACTCAAATTATTTGAGAATAATTGATAAGAATCGAACCCCGGACACCAGTGTTGCAATTCTAGCTGGTGCCGGGGTTCATACCTCGGCGTATTGTACACAAATAATATTTGAGAAGTAAGCAATAATAATAATATAAATTAATTTAGAACAAATAATGATAAAAATAGCAAGAACAACCTTTTAGATTCGACCTTCATAGAAAAAATTGAACTAGGTTTGAAATTGACAGTCCATCAACAAAATCATTGTATGATTTTGTGTCAAAATCCATCTCAATATAGCATATATACATTTACCTTTTATTTGATCGACTTGCAGCATTTACCTTCCAAGGGTGAGATGGCGACGTCAGACGAATCGTTTCGGCACCTTCTAATTTTCGCGGGCTCAGGCACGTTTGTCCTACTGTGGGTCCTTGTTGTTGCAGTAGCGTACGTTAAGGTACGTATTATTTAAACTCTGAGATAAATGACCTCAATAATTAGTACATTCTTACAAATATTGCCAAATTTATTTTATATAATACCGCATCCCAAGCAGTTGTATCGCCCTCACAATTATATTGCAATCATTAAAACCAGCAATATCTATTAGGATGACAATTATGCGATCGCCGAATTAGTCAATTATAAAAGTGGGTGACAATTGTACCAGCTGAACGTGAAATGCATACATTTAAGAACACCCTTTTATGACACCCTCTATATATTAGGTTGACCCAAAAATAGGTTGACACATATATATTTCAATATCGGCTAAAATAAGTAAGTTAAAACAAAGATTTTTTAGTATGAGCTCGAGGTATGCACCTCCTTTATTTAGACACTGGTACCAGAGTTCTGGCAGCCTTCTAACGGCTAGGTATGCACCATTTCTGTTACCATTTATAACTTCGTTATTTAAGGCCTCTCGGAGTAAATCGATGTTTGCATACCTGTTACCACCTATAGCCCTCTTGCCGAGGGCAGAGACCGTCCGGGCCCGCAGACGATCTAGGTGGGAACGGGCCGGGAGGGGCTCAAGAAGTTGGAATCGTATAGGGGGAATGTTTCGATGACCTCCAATGTCAAATACGAATAATTCGCGGTATCGGGTGAGGGGGACATATCACCCTCGGAAAGTTTTGGCACGCAATGCGCGCGCGGGTGAGCTAGGCGGTACTCGAGCCGAGACCTCATCGTCGAAAGCCGCAAGGTTGGCGCCGATGACAGCAGGGAGGGTTCGATTTCAACCCCCACTGTCCGGCATCTGGAGCACCGCAAGCGCGAAACCAAAGAGGTACTGGACATGATATAGGGGGGGCGGAGCCTGAGCGGGAACAGGCGTGTATGTGGATACTGAACCGTGACGTGTCGGCGGAGGCCTCGAACGCAGCGTTCATACTAGGGTGTTCTGATTGAAACCTGACGAGAAGTCTCAAATGATGCAGCAGTAGCAGTTGTCTGATTCCTCTGTGTTTATATATATATATATACGTTCTGCAATGCGTCAAGGTGCGTATGGTCTGCTCTCCTCGGTGGGTCGCTCTCCCAAACCAGACGTTCTAGTATTATACGCCACACTTGTGTCGTACACAAATTCACCCTAAGTGAAGGAGGCCCACAGGAGCGTCCCAAGGTGGAAGTGTCTCCGTTGTGGGCGGTCCGACTGCCTATGTTAAGTCACAAGGGCCCCCGCAGTCTCCCTGTACGGTGAGGACCTATGGTCGTACTCCAGATCATAAATGGTAAAAGCGTGGTACTATGTACCGTGGGGCTGACGTAGCGTCACCAGGTGGTGCCTTTCCGAGAGATGCAATGCCGTAACCGGGAACTAGGGTCGTATTGAGGTTAATCCAGTCACCCGTCTCAACATAATCCAATGGTAGAAATAGAGAAAAACTACTTCTTTAATGCAATTTTCTACCTTTCGTGTCGAACTCTAAAATTTCACATGCGCGTATTCCCCAAATTCTCAAAATCAACTTTTTCTGATTTGAAGACACGCTATAGGAAAGGCTTTTATATTCGTGAATCTGATTTTCTCCAGGCATGTGTCATCATTTTCAACCAAAGCCCACACAAGAACAACATCGAAATCGTCAGAGCCATTTTCGAGATCCTGGGTACATAATTTTTCTTGAGGGGAATCCCTTTATTATTATTATTATTATTATTATTTACCTCATGTACGAATTATATAATTTCTCAAAAAATCCGATACTCATTGAGTGATTTTTCCACCTTCCCGTTTAAAAATACATTGCATATTCATATACAAACTCAACGTACTTTGGAGTGTGGATGAAAGTGTAAATGATAAATTAAGCAGCGTAAAAGATAAAATAATCATCATATTATTTTTATTTGATGCAGGTGTTCCACCAGCGCAATTCGGAAATAGAAAACCTCAAGAAGTCCTCTGCAAAATCGACAACGGTTGAGATAAGAAGGAAATCACGAGCTAATTCGCTATTCCAGAATGTCAATCCGTACAGTCCCGTTAACAAAAATCAGACCTAAAAATCACCAGTTGGGAAATCCACACCGAATGACAAATCATCTACAATATAAATCCACCGCATATCATCAGGGGTTAGATGAAGCATATTATTTATAGATAACAATAATAATCATAACGAATAATAATGATAATAAGGCATTAGCTTTTGATACTCTGGATAGTAATCACAAAATGTAAAATGTGTTTAAAACGTAAATAAAAACACGTTTTTATTTGTAATGAATATGTTTTCAACCAAAAGGTAATTAATAGTCATTTCGCCGACAGCGTTCAAAACTGGCCATATACTTGATTACGGAAAACTGTAGCAAAAGGATCCCCCATAAGCTCAAACAGCTCCTTTCGAATATTTCAAGGAGGATGACCATCAAATACGTCGCGGATTGACTGAGGATGTGGACTGAGGCTACAGGGCCATCATCAAAAGCTTTTTTGTATTTAGTATTGGAATCTAACATCATCCTTCCAAAGTAACTCAAAATGGTTTTTGTCGAACTAGCAAGGCAAATCTGAGCGGGATGCGTTTCCCGGGTGGAAAACTCCGTCTTGGAACTTACTAACCACATGTGAGCACGGTTCGCTCATACGCAATACAAAGCCGGTTTGTAAGTACAGCCTGCATCAGCAGTATAATCATCTCCCGCTGGCCTTTCTCGAAGTGGACCAGTATGTTTTCGATAAAAGTATGCTATTTATATAAATTGAATATGTTATTCTAGTATGTTGTTCGCCTCTTAATCGATTGGATCATTATTTGAACTGACGGGTGGATCGTAACATACAATCCGTGAAAGACCCGTGAAACTCATCCTTAATATTGAGTTGCGGCCTTAACTCGACTCTCACCGATCGTGAGCGAATCTTTTGACAAAATTATTTTAATACTTCGCGGTGACCGACCATCAAGTGGTGGAGATATTTCTGTTTGGCAAGTAAAACCTTATAATATTCCCGCTTTGACTATTGTACAGAATTCCAATATGAGACATATTCAATCACACTGGCAACACTCTTTTTATCTGCATTCAGTTGTGACAGTCGTCCCAATCGCTCAGTGAAAATGAGATACCTTTGTGTTATTCTATCCTGTTCAATGGACTTTGATTCACCGCGTGTATACTTTGATCTTACTGGCATTGACTGGGAGGGTATAAGCAAGATGGATCAGGCCTCTGATGAACATCTTTCATGTGGCTGTACTATTTTAATTAAGCGTGTAATATGTGGGATTACGTGTAGTTATAGCAGTTACAATTGTATACGTTCAAATGTGTACGGAACGTATAACGTAAACGTCTTGGATTTAGTATTAGACTATCAGTTCACGATTGTCTGTATGAATGAATCGTTCACCCCTTAAGCGGGTCTAACATCATCCTTCCAAAATGACTCGAACTGATTTTTGCCGAACTAGAAAGGCCAATCTGAGCAGTATGCATTTTCCAGGTTGAAAACTTCGTCTTTGAACTTAGCTAACCACATGTGAGTACGGTTCGCTCATACGCACTACAAATGTCCTGAGCTCCTTTGATAACTTTTTGACCTCTCTTTTTTAATTTATATTCAAACGGCCCGAATTTTTTTCCCAACCTAATATTATACAGTTTAGAAGTGTGTCGATGCTTTAGTTATATAATTGCTTTGGGAAGATATTAATTCTTACGTCACGGCCAACTATGAGAAGCTACCAGCTATACTGAATATTTATATCCATGACTGTTACTTCACACAAGCACAACCACCAAAAAATAGTTGAATTGGCGGAGCATAGAAGCTATTATTCAATCTGGTAAACCAAGCGTAAAGTAGAAGCGTAATCTCCTAAGAATCTACGTGTAACTGTAAGGAAGTGCGAGTAACGGTAAAGCGCTACTGGCCGATTTTTGCAGCTTTCCAGTAGAACGAACTTGCAATACCACAAATGCTACTCTGTGTAGCAGTAAAAAAAAAGCCAGTCAAGCGAAGGATCTCGACAAAGGCTCGCATTTTTATACCCCACTTCAGCATCCGCTGGGACAATGGGAAATGCGTCGACTGGCAAAACGACACTCACGTATCACACTAACCAGTTTTAGCATGATTAATTTTTACTCAACACGTTTTCCACTGCAGTGATGCGGTGGATTATTAGCCATGCTAATATAAAACTCGAAGCTGCGACTTCAACGCTTACCCGGAACAGTTGGCATCTGAATGACGCGTCGCGCTACACAAGACCATGAATGTTACTTGCATGATAGGCGACAGTACTTATTTAATTGCCCAAGTTGGCTACCCCTTCGAGATGTTGTTACGGACAAAGGTCCGAACTGTGGTACAATAATACATTTATCAATAAGCAAAAGATTATACAAAATATAGAGTTTTGCAACTCGACGAGTCAAGTTGTGCTTTACTCCGCGGCGACACTGTGTTGGTATATGTAGCGAACGCAGACGCAGACCAGTTCGCTCGAAAGCTTTCAGGGGCGTTAGACAAAAATACAATACAAAGTCTCCTTTATTGACCAAATAGTTGATGGATCATTATACAGGTGTGCATGAATTATTGGGAATGATTCCGCGAATTTATAGATATTTTTATTTATGTTTTATGAGAACGGAGTGGGCACAATCTGCCCCGCGGCAACACATGATGCCCTCCGTGTCGTTTATGCGCTAGGTGTGAACTGCGATAGTTGGGAGCAACATGAGAAGTATCGAACGGCTCATTGATGGATGAGAGTTTAACTAGTTTCCTTTTAACATTACACCGCTTACAAACCCCCCCTCTGTATGAAGCTAGTTCGCACTCTTTGAATCGACTCCACATGTTTTTTTCAACTCAGGTCTCCAAACTGTCGAATAAGAGAGAAATTTCGGAACTTCTGTGCAAACTAATATAAAAGTAGAATTGTTGTTTACAATAAAACATCTGAACATCGTGATACAAACCAGAGACGCACTGCGAACTATCTGCGTGAGATGAATATCGAAGTCTGGTGTAGGGGTGACTGTAACTTTTAAATCTCACATGGCGTTCTTGAATTGAATTGTCTCGCCATTAATAGTGAATTCAATGCTGTAATGACTAGTGTGTACTACAGAACATTGCGGTTTAGATATCACCATATCATTGTTTCGATACCACACCGCAACGTATCCATCACTTGAAGAGTCAAGGAGAGTGGTTGACACGATCAAAGGATTTGAAAATCGAAGTATACACAATCAAGGTTAGAGTTCTGATATAGTACCCAGTCCTGTGTCATTGGTAAATCCGTACTGGCCTATATCAAGTAGGTTGTTGGCTAATAACTAGTTGTGTGTGTGTGATCAGCAGAGGATTTTTCAAATATGAGTCACGTGATAGAATCCTGTGCAACCGTTCTATAATAATCCACGTTGTGCCTGTTTCTTTTGATTATTATTTTTTTATTTTATAAACTGGCGTTGCAATTGAAGATTAAAACTTCGAACAATTGAAAATAAATTTCGATGTTGTTAAATATAACACATGCGGCAAGGGCGCCCAGTTTACCTGTGCTACATAACGAATGCGCGTTGAGAAATATACAGTTTATTGCGACATTTATATAACGTCAGCTCTATAGATCTTTCCACAGGTTCGAGTCCCGTGTCGTGACATATAAGAGAACTAAAGAAGTGTAAAAACTGCAGTTCCTTTAATAAACAAATAAAGCTTTACCTTTACCTTTACATAACGAATAGCCTTTACACATTTGAGAGCGCAGCATAGAATTGATAGAAGTTATAGCACAGCGGTGGTAATACCCAGGAATACAAGTGTCTTCAAGTGTCTGTCGCAAACGGAGGTTCATTCCTTTGAAAGTCTAGCTATCCGTAACTGCAATTCATTAGTTAAGAACTAGGATAGGTAGTTTAGTGAGTTGTTATGCTTGATATCTACCATATCTCATATTCCTGTAAGGATATAAGCTTTACCAGCATATATATGATTCATAACTATCTAGAAAGAAAAAGTACCAAATCCAGTATAATACAAATCATAACATTTAATGTGAAGTGTTATATATACATATAGGAAACTTCAGGTGTGTATGTATAATGTTCTCCTAGCTCTAAAGCGGAAAATTTTTCTTTTCAGTTTGACTAGATTAAGTACGTTTATAGTTGCATATTGGCAGAACTCGTCAACCTGTTTAATTTTTGTTGCGGGCGCATCTTCTTAACGCTAATTTTTGCTAATTGGTATGCATCCGTACGTATTTTTGGTTCACGTCTCGCTTCTGCATATACATTTCTCGTTGTGAGAACTTGTTATAAGTTGATCATAAATAATAACGGTTATATCATTTGAAGCCTTTCAATCCTGAACCACTTACTAAATATTCATCCTGCCGTTTATGATGATACTATTTTAGTCGAGAGGTAAATATGAAAAGAGTATCGAAAGATTAGTTCATCAGTAATCATTACATTAATTAAGGGAGATAGTATTAACAAGCCGACTTATTGCTAGAGATTCACTGGACACCGTGAGTAGTAAATGCAATGTAGGAAAATCATGTAGCTGTTCTTAAAGAAGTAAGAATCTGTAAGAGTGCGTGAAAATACGTATGACAGTTTTATGGCATTTAATTCCGGTGTATCGCATCGACAGTTTAACCTTCTTAGGAAAATCGCGATAGATCCATGATTTAAGAGATACAACCAGAGAACCCAGAAAATGTCAGAACAATTATATTTAATCACAGTTTTAAACAAAAGTAACTCGAGGAAGGAGGCCTTTAGAAAACATTGACCGAGTCAGGCAATGATAATAATATTTGAATTCATATATAATAATCAAAATTTATATTCGATAGAATTTATCATATGAAAGCCATACAATTAACGTTTAAAAAATTAATACAACTAGAGCGACTATTCATTCTAGTGAACCTTAGTTCGGTGATGACAAACTAGTGATGACATAAGTGATGGTACATCATGGGCTGACTCAGGTATACAAGGAACATACACGAATCAACAAAAATGAATAAATATATATTAGTTATAAATAATCCAATAAGTATCTAGGGCATCGTTGTGTAAAGCAGTTTACGGCCGAATGCGTTAAGAAACAGGAAAATATATGCATATTATAAAAATACCCCTGGTACGCTGCGTAAAATTGCACGCAGTTTAATAGGAATATGATCATCTTAGTCTCTGTTGTATTCATCGAGAGCATCCAGGACAATGCGTACCGCTGTGCGCCTCATTCACTGTGTACACTCAATGGAGTATGCTCAGTTTACATAGGAGTCTTACATGAAACGTATGTTGATTTCTTCTTTTAAATATGCACATATGGAGTTTAAAGCATAAACTAAGGGAATACTCTGTATCTTCACTAATTAGTAATAACATCATTGTGCACTAACGTAGCGACACCTATTTCAGAGGCAGATACCAAGTTGGCTTTTACTCGACTCGTCTGTAAAATTAGTACAGTAAATTATTGTACATGTTTCTACTGATCGAGATTTAAGACTATCATCAAAGACAATAATTCATATCTGGTGTACGCCAGGTATCAACATCGTAGCCTCCAGATTTAAAACACACTACTAATATATATATGTATATCAACTAATCACACTAGTGCTACTCTACTGCCTGCAGTAACAATATCGTTCATAGTTGGAGCCTTTAACGCACTTTGCATGAGCACTAAACCAGTCCGTCCGATCGACGTCTGCAAGAAGAGTCCAGTCATCTGCATTTCGCATATACCTTCCCGCCACTTCAAATTGCCCGCTGGGCTTCGTGCTGATCGATATCTTGAAGATGTTCGTCCACTGTTCGCCTTCAGACAACCTCGTGAAATCGTCGATACTTCGAAGCACCCATTCGTGACACTTGGTTGTGGCATTATTTTTTCTTACTACCTGGTTTATAGAATTAAGCACAAACTGAGCAAGGGAAACCGCCAGTTCTCCTTTACGATCATAAGGTTGAGGCTCATAACATGAGCAAAACTGAAATTCGATGTCGGCATCTTCGCAAGTGCGGTCATCAGGTATTATGTTACTGAGAAGGCTGTACCCGTTAGCCGTTCGGGTTACCCGGCCTTCGCTCCACATATCCGCTAGTTCAAGCAGTGTTGCGTGTAAGTCATAGACTGTCACTAGACGCCGTGAATTCGCCTGGTTCAGTGGAGTATAGGTAAGCCCATTGGTTCAAGTTAGATATTGTGATTATGTTATTATCGTATGTTTTGCGACGACAGCGCAATAAAAACACATATAAAAGCAAATCATTATTCATGAGTATTCAATTGAGAACAATTGCCTGTGGCACGACTATGCTCCCAGAGCCACCCCTGTAAATTCTAGTAATTTCTTACCAGGGATAAGAATCTTCAAATATGAATTGTCGAAATATTTTATGGTTGTTTCACAGTGTATTGAGATATATGCTGCCGGGTTACGCAGCCAGTCTCTTTAGGAAGCTGCATACAGCAAAATAGAAAAGGATAGAGATTTTGAGAAAATAATTTTATGACAACTACCATTATAAAATGAAGTATCTAATGGATAAGACGATAAAAAACTCGAGACTCGACCTTTAACTGCTTATCCATAAGTAAATCCAATAGCGGAATTCTGTGAGCCAATTCATCTCAATTTATAGGTATTGGTTAACTCAATATATTGGCAAACAATAACGTGTCAGTAGATATAATAGGCACAATGATTTAAAAACCAACTAACCTTAATATTGGCCAACGCCTCTGGGTTCTCATTATAATACGAGTCAGGCAGCAGAATAAATCCGTAAGGCAACATATCCTCGTATCGACCCTGGGCAGTCGTGCGAAATGACCCAAATCGGAAGCCGTGATCCGAGATAAATAATACAGCTGTTGTATTTAGGATGCCGTCTCGATCCATTTTGACAAAAAAATCTTCAAAATATTTATCAACACGGTGCCCTCCATTGACCTGAAATTAAATACAACCAAAAGAGTAGCGACAGTCCACATGTTTGTATATATTATTACTCTAAATTGCATGCCGAGTATATAGATCAGGCGAATCGTGTAATTTAAATGCTAGTTCTTCTCGACCAATTAAATTATGCATATCTCTATACGGTAGTGTACCAACTTTCTAAGTACAGATAAACTGAAATTAACAATCCACTGAGTAGATTAGATCGAATGTATAAATAGATTTACATCATCGTGTGCAGTTTCGCTGAGCCACGAGTATGAAAATAGTGGACGATCTTCGCCGAGGATTTTCATTGTATTATATGTATAATCGAGGTAGTGCTTGGCCGGGAAATCAGGTCCGATACACCAACCAGAGCCATTGCCCTTTAGAGTCGACTTGTCGATTGCTTGCATCATTGGCCTTGACCAGTAGGTTGTAGGAACCTGAAAGAAATTGTACCATGCTGGTGTAAATTAGAACAGACCAATTGACTTACAGCAGAATTTGAGTATTCTCTGGTGGAATTGTTCCAGCAACAATTTAGTAGGATGTTTGACAATATATATATATATATATATATATATATATGCATGCTAGAATCAACTAAACCTGAGCATGACGTGACAACTCATCAGTAGTTCGGCAAGCCAAATACATGTCCCTTGTATTATGTCTAATTTTCAGTTCAAAAATCTGTCTAAATTCTTCATAATTTTAACATTGGTGTGCTTTAAAGCGTTGTAGTACACATTTTGTAAATATTGGTCAATTATTTTGGTATTAATGTATCCTCCCATGCCTTTTTAAATCCTCTTAGAGAAGGGTAAACAAATAGGCCGTAGTTCCATTGTTCCTCATAGAACATTGTTCGGTATCCACGCTCCTCATAATCGTCCCACAGAAACCTGAAAATAGGTGAATAGGTTGTACATTTTGTCAATGCAAACATTTTGCCCACTTTGCCAAAAAATATCGATAAGTAAAATTTATTTCCGAAATATGTACCCTCGTCGAATATTACTTATCAGAGCATATTGGCGCAGAAATATTTCAGCCTTACAATAAAAAAAGGAACGGGTACCCACAAAGGAACCCGAAAATGTATTTCAATCTATTTAAATACATTACATTAATACTGTCATCATGTAAATTTGAAATAACATAACATGACTTAAATATAAATAACAATATAACAAAATAGTAAAAACGGTAAACGATAGATTAGGTGAGGTTCGTCGCTTAGATATTGGCAGAAAGTAGTAGTAGTAGTAGTACCTTGTGACATTATCGAAGTACGTATTATCGATACGACTACGCAAGCCCGGGTCGGGATAATACTGAATTCCAGTGAGTAGTGGAATTTGGTTAGGAGCCGAGTTTAGTCCAATCTTGTTGTAACCATATAACTCCACAATGTTCTTCTTTTCCTGTAGACATAGTTTATACTAACTCGTTATTTTGCGAAATGGTTTTGATAATAGTTAAAATGCATGGTTATATCCACATGTTGACACTACTGTTATCGAAGTCACTTGAATTTATCTTATATTTCCATGTTTCACCTCGTGAGAGTAATTCTATAGTGAGACTCCTGGCTGAATGAAAGGAAAACACTATGTGTGCTGTCCGTTTTGATCCAAATAGGTATACGTGTAACGATTCATTATACTACATTGAGTTTTGCAAATAAGATAGTAGCTACCTACAATGGGGGACGTTTCCATGAAAAGTAGTTGTCTAGTTGTCTTGTCGTCTTTGCATGGCCAATGAGTCAAACATTACTTTTTCATAATATATGTGACGTAATTGCGGGGAGCTTCTAGTTTGTGTCACTATATGGCGTACGGATAGCTTTACCTGCAAAAACTTGATGGTTTTGGGAAATTGGCGATGAGCGTTGAGTCTTGATACGGAGTCTAGGCCGACAATTAGAACGTGTAGCGGTTTTTTTGCAACATTATTAGGACGTAAAGGATATCGCACAGGTTTCACCAAAGGTAGCATCAATGGCTGTTCATATTTTTGCTTCTTTTTGTCTTTTGTACCCGGTAGGTCACACTCGATCCACAGAAACTCTTTGCGAGGACAGGAGTTCACCACAAGAGGCAGCGGTTCTCCGAACTTATAGTTCCGATCAATAACCTATCAACGCGATGATACCTTGATTTATTAGTTTATTAGTCTATTTCTTGGAATTTTCAATATTCATTTGCACACATTCATATATATCTTCATGTATAATTTTCTTACAAAGTGTTATATTTTATATATATTGCTTTTTCCTTTGTACTCTTTTCTGAATAACAATATTTTTAATTAATGTCACATAGCTAATTTATTTAAATAATTATAATAATAAATATACTGATAAATTTCGTTTATATCTGTTTATCTATTATCTGTTAATATCTGTTTTCGTCAGGTTTTTATTGGTCACTATTTGTATCCCTCTTGTGTTGGGGTTCAAGTACGCATTTACTATAAACCCCCCCGAAGCCCAAAACCGTCTTCATATATTCGAAAATAGAGAAATAGTACAATAAATTATGATATTATATTTGAAGAGCCAGACGAACGATTTCTTTCGTTCGATACACGTATATATAATATATGACCATAAGATTAAATAAGGGATATATGTTCTAAGACATGTACCTCTTATGGCTCGTTGAAGAGATCGCCTTGGCCGTGGTACTAATAGGCCCGAAGAACACAGAATATATAAAAAACATCCTCATGTACTCGTGTGGTCGAACGTTGGTTGCTATCAGACATATGTTTATGCCTTGGCACAAATGTTTTGTGTTTTGCCTTCTACGGGGATTTGTGAATATTTTAGTTAAAGTACCACAACAATACTTCTAACATATTTAAATTCGTGTATTGATTCAAAAAAACAGCTCTAAACTTGAAATCCAAATATTTATAGAAAAATAATCAAGTGGAGACTAATTGCATCAGGAGCCAAAAGGTTAATTGAACATTATACTGCCAACAAATCTTTCGATATAAATCCCGTGTCAACTTTTGCAGCAAAAGCTAAGATTTTGTTTTAGCTTGGGACAATTTACTGAGGCATAATGGGAAATTACCTGATACTTGGGGTTCCGAAGGGTTTCCTTGTAGGTACAGTTCCATTGGCTAAAATTAGCCTTGTAGTAACTTTCGAATATCTTTGGGTCGAAGCCGATACAGGAAAACCCGCCTGTTATGTTCATTTTTGGATAAAATACGAAAGGTTTCGAAGCAAGGGGACACATCTTGGGTGTTCCCGAGAAATATTTCTTCTTGATAGCCTGCTCTTTGTAGTCGTATTCTCGAATGCGACATTTTGCTCCGTATATAGCATATTTTTTATAGACATCATGCGCGTCAGAATTGTTATATACACTTGTCGGCACGGGAATATTATCCAGAGCAGGAATTGTCCGGGTACTTATTTCTACAGCAACAACTTCGGCTGTTACACCATCGTATGTCGAATACTCAGTACTCGATGACAAACTGGAGTTTTTGGAGTTCGGCGAAGTGGAGTTGTTTATCCTTCTTGTCTCGATTAAATCATATTCAGAATATGTGGAGGCGGTCTCATTTGAGGATAAGTGTGATCGAACAGATATCGAAGAGTTCGTAGAGCCAGACTGATGCAGAGTTCTTCCATTTGAAGACACCGTCGAAAATGTGCTGAAGGGATTGTAACCTCGCGCGGTTGGGTCGGGTTCGATGAGACCAGAGCTTATGGTCACCATCGGAATTGAGTCGATATACAAAACAAAGAATAGTACGAAGCAAACAACAGTAATGAAGAGAAGAAAGGGACGTCGGATCGAAAATGAGTCACCCGAGTGGTCGGAAAGTAATCTGAAATCACATTTTCATTGTAATTAGTAGAAGTCGGCAATTACACAGGGGACTAAGCTGACTCCGGAAGGTACGCTACATGCCGTCAAATGGTCACAACTAGGATACGTTCTGATTTCTAGAGTTCACACACAAATAGAGTTATTTTGAATTTTCTGGCGTAAACTTCGTTGGTAGGTCCTTCTAACAATGAGGGTAAATTTCAGGCAAGTCATGTGTGTTCCATGCATCTAATTTTTTCAAAGCTGCTTTGCAAATTAGGCTAACTTGGGACAGCCGCGAATTTAATTGAAAACTATTTCGATACAGTGTAAATCTGAAGATATGATGGTCATTTTCAAAACGTACCCCCAACCCCAGAAAATGGACGTGAGCCTCCCTAAAACCCCTTCCATTTTATAGAAAATTTAAAAACAGGAAACCACAAACAAATGAAAACCAAAAAATCTTAAAACGGAGGCTTTTTTATAACCATAATATTTCATAGACTCCCCATTCGTTCCTTTGTTAGCGGCGATTAAATAAATGTTAATTCAGAACCTCGCATCATGCAACCAACATAGAACTGTTTTTTCATCCAGTCCCAAGTTAGCTATTGAAATTATTCATTTCACAGATTTCACTTGAGCAAGTTGTTAGCAATTAAATAATTTAATAAAAAAATTAGATATTGATTTGGCAATACAAAGCGATACTACTTAAACACAAAACCGAGGTTGAAAGCTTTTACATAAATGCCCACACACGAAGTATTTCAGGCTTGCAAAACCTGCAAAATAACCTCGTAGACAAATACACAGAGCTTCCACGATATTTATTTATTATCAATTTCCTAACTATTATATAGACGACAAGATAGCACAAAACCAACTAATTCAAACATAGAGGGTTGTAATTATAAGAATATGACTATTTACAATTAGACAAATTATAGCCCACTATCCCAAGCTAGAGCATTATCAAAAATATGGACATTTGACGGCATAGAAAATCAAGGACGAAAATATTCTGATCAATTTTCTTATAACTACAAGCTGATATAACAGAGCAGATGCCCTGTTGGTATATGCATGTTGGTGAAATATTTGAAGGAGTGGCAACAATACTTTACATAGTGTCATAACTATGTAAAATGAATAGCTCCAAATGGTTGCGCGGGTTTGGTTAACTATTACAAATTGTTAACTGTTGCAAACTATTTTGTCACAGATTCGATGGTATCGTTGTCTGTTGAATATAATCTGTAACCTTATTTAGCGTATGATACTCACTTGTACTTGATTGACATTGTGAATCGATAATGCACACCGTTAACTTCATATATCAACGATACGGATTTATTCCTTATGGACTCTGTAAAAAGAAGAAAAATGCTTATGTTAACACATCGAAATAGGAAGATTTCTTAAAACAAAAATAAAAAATACACAAAATTAAGTTTGGTTTAGTTGAGAGTTCCCTATCTGAATCATCTGACACGCCAAACTTTCGAGAAAATCTGAAAGCGCTGGTGGTATTTTATGCGAAGTTTACGGTTGTCCAAGAAAACTTTTAAGTATCTTCTCTTCCCACTTCATTTAGAAATACACGTTGCTATCTACTGAGTATGTGCAGAAAAACTAAATAAAACAATTACATAGAAAGTCACCAAAAGGAACTACTAAACTTTGATTAGTCTTCCGCAGAGTTGCGTTACTTTCTGAATACCTTTTTTGTTCTCTTAGCTGGCCGTCAGCTGCTTTTTATTGCACGCCTCGGTAGCATTATGCAGCATGGTTTCAAGGACCTATCATGCGAAGTCATGCTGGATTTATCTGGGCATACATTCCCTGTTCCCTACAAAACCATGCCCAGTACACAACTCGTGCAAGTTTATTTTTTAGGGGATTACAGGAATGTCTGATGCACACATGCGCTGAATGGCCCAACTATAAGCAACGAAAATAATTAAATGTCTTGTAAAATGTCACCTATGCCATCGGCGAAAGAAAACGCAGGGCACTCATATTGAAATTATTTACATTTCAGTCGCAACGTGTTTGGTGTGTCAGATAATTCAGACCTTATAAGAGCGAGGACTTAGCAGCTTGGGCAGCCTTGGGGCTGTCACCCTGCGGGTGTCCTATTTTTTTAAAAATCACTCATTGCATATACAAATACTTGTGAGCAATTTTAATTTAATTAATCAACAAATTAGATTTAATTAAATTTCTCAAACTAATTTAATTAAACTAACATTATTGTGGGGTGTTTATGGGAATGCATGCGTGTTTCATGGTTGAAAGCAGAACAATAAACCACCCAGGAACTCAAAGGCAATACCGTCCTAAGGTGGACTCCAAATGCGTATTTTTTGCTGATTCAAGTTTCATTTTATATTAAGTTAAATTATTCCGTCGCGTCTACCGAGCTCATTTGGATCCAAAACGAAATATTCTTGTAGAACATAGCACGTCGAAATCCGAGATTGACCGCACAAATTCGTTGACTTCGTTGATAATTTTCAGTTCCACAAGATTTTCACCAGACACCGTGTAGTTCATTATTCAAGGAGTAGACACCATTAGCACCCAAAAAATGTACATGTTATAACTGGATACGATGTCTATTGGCAGTAACCTTAATCCACTAGAATAGTGATCATCGTTTCTAGGACAAATTAGTACAAGCATTACACTTGTTTAGTTTCTCCTTATGGCGTGAGAGACCTAAACATACATGATAATGACCTAGGCATACTGCATCAAACTGCATCTGATAAACTGCATCAAACTTTTTTGGATCATCTCTACCATATTGTAGGACTCACAGCTACACGTTGGATATATGTCAATAAACTGGACTGTAAGTAGTTTGAGATCTATAAAATATCATATATATATATATATATCCACGTTCAAAAGGCGATCCAGCTTGAGCTGTTTTCCGGAAGGGGGAGGATACCGAAAGGAAGCAGGCAGTTGAAGTTGAAAGAACTTATACCCTGTGGGCGTCCATGACGGAAGTTGTCCCTTGTTCATCTCCTCTATTACGGTGAACTACACAGAGAACTGCCTAACCCCATTTGAAAAAATTGCGCACCTTTACACAGGAAGTGGCATGTTGAACTGATATAACAATAACTTATAAAACAAGCACCATGTATGTAGTCCAAATTTACGGCTGCTCTTATTACATGAATACAGTGTTCAATAAAAATGCGCAGTTGGAGATTTGTTTCACGCTTGAATCAATGTTGAGTTAAACCTATTAATAGTTTAGTTACCTATCTGAAAACATAATCATTCGGGCAAACACACGATCGGATATATGTCCTCTCTGGCTGTTACAACTTGTAATTGGTGATACTTCCTTGATTATTCGTATTCTGTATCAGTCTGTCTTATTGATACATTGGATATGCTCACAGAGATACTTGTCTTATGTTAGGTAGGCTGGTTGGCATAAACCTTATCCTTAATTTATAACCAGAAAATATACGAAGCTTTAAGGGTTTTGTCCTACATAACTATTTTAGTTTTTCTAAACGTGACCTATTTTGAATATGGAGACATTGTAAATTGTGAAAAAAAAATGATCAAGAAGATGTACGTGCATAGCCTGAAACAGATAATCTAAATTTAAAAACTCTACTCAAAGGTGTTTCGCTAGTTTCCCTGACAAGCTCTTAGTTAGGTGTGTGCATAGATAGATACATTGGGGAATACTCACAGCTCGTGATTAATAAATTATAACACTAGCTTTTCTGGCTTCCTTTGTTTAGTTAAAATGATTGTCTAGTCCATGTTTATTATTTTCGTGGCTTTCCTTTTTGTCAGATATGTTCTGTTGAAATTATAAATCCACTGCAACATTTTCTATTTTATCTACTTTAATATCTATTTTAACCTATAGTGGAAACCAAATTATCATGTATCGGAATATGAGTTCCTTGAAGCATATTACATCTATTGGCAGGCAGCACAAAAACCACAATCGCTGGGTAGATAGTACTTTGGCACATTCACCAACGCTTCACCCTCCAGAAAACAGGGCACGACGCCAGTGAGAGCAATCAAAGCCACATAGTAGTTCTCAATGGAGGACGTAATTTAGCCGCTAGTGGGATATGTCCCAGATCGTAAGTTCAAATCGCAGCTTCCGATTTCTCGCAATAATGCCGTAAAAATAATAGAAATGTCTGACTGGAGGAGGGCTGGGTCCCAGCCTCAAACGAAACGCCAAAGGAATTAAAGAGGTTTCTCGTGCCAATTAGCGTATAATAGCGCAGTTTTCTTGACTCGAAATATATTGGAAATGCATTGGAAAATTTGAACAACACCCAGTACAGCCTTTGAACTCTAGCCTATATTCAATGATGTATGTCGTAAAACAGTATGTTGTTTTGTAAACTCAAAGCAGAAGATTTTAATTTTTTCCTTAAGCATAAACCACTCTGTATTAATGCCTTTCTCAGTAGGTGCACTGCTTGTAAGAGGGCAAGAGATGTTAAATGGACGTTAAATGTTGGCTGTGGGTCAGCCCGAAAAATTTAAGAAGGCAAGAGAGTTAATGATATTCACACTGAATGAAAGAGATCAAACAATGCATATTTCTGAACACATGAAGGTAACTAGACTGAGGCGTTCATTGTAAATGTCTTTGAAATTACAAAAGCGGAATCATATAGAGAAAAAGCAAATAAATATGAAAAAGCAACAAATAACAAAGTTATTGAAATAAGAAAGTTCACATAAAATATATATATACGAGATTATGACCTCGTGTTTCAGAGCGGACTCCGGACGATTCTCATATTGCACGAATGACACTCACACCACACAATACCGTTGAACACACAGTTTAGACTCCCAGTCATGAGATAAACCGAGGACCAAGGACATATCACTGAAATCCGATTTGACTGAAACACAGCCTTAGGGCTCGAAAGCAGCTTAGACGATTTAGCACAGATTTTGTTCTAATTATATGCACGCCACTTTGTGTTGTGTATGCTTTATTATATTTGGAGTTATACCCTTACGCATTCCTCTAGTAGTAGGATAGTTTATGGGTTTCAGTTCGAGCAGGTGATACGCGTCAGATGGAGTGATAGTCTCTGCCAATGATGTTTCAACAGTTCCCTGCTCTGTTAATCTGCAAATGAATGGACTACGTACGCATAGGCTACAGGCATTTGGTGCGTTGTGACGATTTGAATTCTATTGTGGTCGATTCACGGCTTGGTAGATGGACTTCCATTGTGTTACTTAGTTGCGTGCGTATCTGGCCTGCGAGACTGCTGTTAAAAGTATAATAGCATCCGCTGAACTAGATGAATCAACGGATCCCTAAAGAAACGCGTCCAATCGAAAGAATGACACCGGTGCCTGAAAAGCAAAACGGAAGCCCAGGTACAAGCCATCCCTGACTTTCTATTATTATTATTATTATTATTAATTACGACTTATTATATTATATGGTTTTCTTATCTGGGTTTAGTCAGTAAGAGTCTGACACTACCAGGCAAATACCTCAGTGTGAGGCCTGGTGTCCATGCAGGATTTAGATGGGAACTTTACTTGATGATCAATGTACCGGTCTTGCAGTAGGTTTACGCCTGGGAAGTAGCTTAGTTTCTCCACATTCCTGAGAATCGGTTGATCCTCTTGGTCGTCATGGACTATCTTGTATAAAAAGTGCGGGGCGTCGACCGAGACACTCTCTATCAAACGAGACTTTGGAGGTAAAATTCTGGTTTGGGATTGCACTGTGGCTGACACTTTTGCACCTTCTTATATCAGTCGCGGAGCAACACAGACTGGTCATGCGGCCAATAGTGCCGAACAAACCAAGAACAGAAAATACGTCTCTTTGATGAATGAATACCACTTTAGACCTGTACCCCTCGAAACATTGGGGGGGGCCGGGAATACAATCATTAAACTTTCTTCATATACCGAATCTGTAATGCAAAGATTTTCTTTAGATATTCAAAGGGGCAGCGCAATTTCTATATTGGGAACACGCTTAAGGATTGGGGAAGTGGGGCCTTCTTGTTCTAGATATTCGATTAAGAATATAGAGAAAGGTATTTTTAGATGTATTTCACGTTCAGCGGGTACAACTGTCGCCCACTTTTATGATTGAATAAATTCTTTGAACTAGAGTTGGCCTTGCCCTACGGACTGCGGCCAACTCTAGTCCCGCATGCGATATGTTAGTTGTTGCATGTTGGAGAATTCAAAAATTGAGATCCGGAAGTTTCTGATACGTTAGTTGGATGAGTGTCCGCAGAGCCTGCGGCTCCTGGCCGACACTGTAACACTCTTCTGGCTTTCGCAGTTGTATGAGCCAGTTGTCAGGAGCCTTCGGCTCCTGGCCGGTGCGTTTCTCCGCGGTTGTTCAACACCATGTAAAACACGCTGTCGAAAAACGCAAAAAAATCACCGAAATTGGAAATTAGCCTGGTGACAATATTCGCAAAGCTATTCAGCAGGTCGAGATGTATCGATATATGCAGAGAAAACCACCCCTTACATAGACTTCATGGTAAAAAGTCCTCCCCACGTTGACTCCCAATACTACACAATATACAATAATATTTGTAATTAATAATTACAAATATATTTATCAATATATACCATTCTCCTCTGTGCTCGTCTTGATTCAGTGGTCTACAACTATACATCTACCTACGATATGCAACTTGCAGTCGCTTTTGTTCTTGACGTCCTCGCTTTGGATGTTGTCGTAGCGACGTTGATCTGATCCACCTGACCACGTCGTCGAGGAAACGGTGTTCTGGTGGATCAGATCGACGAGCGGGATTAGTGGACTGTAGACTTTGATTATGATCATCGAGGCCAGGGATTGTACTTTGAATCAGCATACTTAAATTCAGTTAACTAGTGCATAATGTGAATAAATAGTGCATCATGGAGCTTGATATAATGATATCATCGAAATGATATGCCGGAATTTCTACTAAATTTTCCGGGCTGTTTACAGCCTTGAACATTTAACTTCCACGACGCTGCTTTCCGTATTGTTTAATAAGACGGACCCCTCTAAATACAAACGTGCAACGGTTGGGATCGAACTCGTCCACCTACGTGTCTCTTCCGATTGCAAGGCGCACATGAATGCACCGTGCCACCGGGCTCGACTTTTTTTTTATTATTTTGACATTCACTGTAAACATTTAACATACTACATCAGTGGATCTGTGTAAGGGTGACAACCGTGTACAATATCACATTCTGCTCACATCACTCCTTCTGTTCGGTTCGAGCTCTCTTTTCCTTTTTATTATTTTCTCAACCCTGTGCATACCCCTCGCCCATTTTCCCCCACTCTCCAACATCTCTTCAGTTATCCTCTAGACTGTGGCGTATTCTTCGGTGGTCTCCGTCCTGGGTTTTTCAAGGGCCGGGCAGTGCAGCATTGTGTGTGTGAGGTCATCCTCTGCCCCGGTGTCGCAGTAGACACACCCCGCGTCGGAGGCTTTGACTGTTTTGTGGAAGTATGTTTGAAAGGTCCCGTGGCCGGGTCCGGGTGTGTCGGAAAAAGTTTCCTCACTCCTCCTCCAAACAGCTCTTTTGGGAGTGCCGTCTTTGGCTTTCGGAGTTTGTTCATTACAGTCTTATACGACTTGCCCCACGGGTCGTTTTCAACTTCCTGGCAAAGCTCTCTCCATTTCTGGTTCTTGCTGTCTTGAATGGTTCGCGCGTGTGCCCTTCTGGCGTCTAGAAGTGCTTCCCACTTTTCCGTCGCTCCCCTCCCGTTTGCTCGCGCCCTTGTGCATTGCCGTCGTGTCTTGTTCCGGGATTTTCGTAGGCTGGCAATTTCCACGGACCACCTGTACTTAGGGCAGTGACTTGTGCCTGACCTCTCCTGGCCCTCTGTAGCCCCCTCACAAACGTTTCTCAGGGCCTCTACCACCTCGAGTGGTTGGGTGTCTCCGCCCCCGACCAGTATCGGTCGCTGTGTGTGTTTTCCTCCAGTACCTTCCAGCTTGTCACGGCTTCTGTCATGTGCTCGTTCCGGAGGGTCAGGTCTATAAAAGAGGCGTGTTACCTACGAGCAAAAGTGGGCGTCATGTCGTCGTTGAAGAGGGTTTCTGACAACCGCTGTGTCACTTTTCCACCTATGGCGTTCGTCTGACTGCTTCCCCATTCGGTTGTGTGGGCGTTGAAGTCCCCTCCCATTACGATATTTTCGTTGCGTCGCTCACAGCATCTGATTTCTTCGCCTAGGCCATCCAGAAAATATTTGTATGCTTGGAGTGTTGTGTTCGGTTGCATGTAGCAGCTGAATATTGTTGGCCCGTCTTCAAGCTCTGCCCAGACCTATCCTTCTCCTGACCCCTGTGCTTTCACCGCCTTACTTGTCCTTACCCATAGGGCCGCGTCCCCTCCGTTATCCGTAAGGCCTTTTTTCTTCGTAGCGCTTGAGCCATTTCTTGTTCGGCTCGCGCATCAACACCAGATCTACACCTTCTTTTCCAATCTTCCTATCTAGTGTGTCGTGCGCCCGTTCCGATCGACTCAGGTTTATTTGTACGCATATTGGTTGCCTCCATCATTGTTTGCGGTTGGAGTTTTATCTTTGGTCGCCGTTTTCTTTTTCCGTATCTTGTCCCCTTTCTATTTGTCCAGGCTGTTTGTCCAGGTTGTGTGGGCGTTGAAGTCCCCTCCCACCACGATATTTTTCTTTCGACGCTCACAGCTTCTGATTTCTTCGCCTAGGTCATCCAGAATATATTTGTATGCTTGGTCGTGCTCCGCGGTGCCCACTGTTAGGTTCCTGACTCTAAGCTTCATATTCTGAGTGGATCCACTCAGCGTTGTTTCTCTTTCGATGGTGTTGAGGAAGCTTGTGGTGGCGCCTCGTTTGTTCTCCGTGTGGATGACTTTCAGGTTTCCGTCCCGCAGGTGGACTATATTTCTCACCTTGACCCTGCTTGTTTCGTGTCCACATTTTTCTGGAGCACCTTTGAATATTCTGCTTGTGTTTTCTCGTTTTTGGTGTTTGCCACTATTGCTCCTGGTTGGTCCTTCCATCTTTGTCTTTCTTTTTTGACCATTGTTTTTGGGGTCGTCTCCTTCCTGCAGAGGTCGGTCTTGCCGCCCGATTTCAGCAGGTAATACTCAATCGTGTTCCTCGTTAGGTCTGGCTTGGCGCCGTCTCTGATATGCAGGACCGTCTTTGGCTTACCGCTGTCGTCTTTCCAAGCCCCGCCTGTCATCCTTTCCAACATTTCGGTCATCTTCTGGAGCACCCTTAGTATACCTTCGGCGTCTGCTTGCTCGCCTATTTTGCCAACTATTAGCTTTCGGCTGATTTCCATCGTCTCCGGTTCTGGCTCTCCCAAATCTAATGTGCTCTGGTGTGTCTCTCTCTCTGCCGACTCTGCCTGGCGCTATGACCTGCAGTCGCGTTGCAGCTGGGAAGAGGTGGGTTAGACGTCGGACGAGGTCGGTGTCCCGTTTGTTTTGGTCTTGAATGAGGATTGCCCTTACTTCTCTGTCTCCGAATATGTTCTTGTTGAGCATTCGCTTACCCTGGTATGCTTTACGTGGTCAGTCCTTGTTTAAAAGCGGCATCACTTGCTCCGTCCCCGTGGCTTCCCGCAGCTCCTGTGCAAGCTTTTGGGTTCTCTCCTCTTCCTCTGCTTTGGCTGGGTTGTCCATCTTTTTTCGGCCTCTTTGATTTGCTCCCTTAGTCGGTTCAGGGTCTCATCTTTTTCAGCTAGCGTTTGCTTGCGTTCGGCAAACTCCTTGCAATCTTGCACTTTGCCTTGAGAAGCGTTCTACCAAGTGCTCGCATTTTGCTCTCCTGCAGTTGCTTGTCCATTTCCGTACTGATTCCGTCTGGCTTTCCCATTTTGGCTCCTTCTATGTTTCGTAGTACTTCTCTGATCTTCTTCATGTTGGCGATCCCTGTTTTGATCTCCGCTTTGGTATTCGAGGGTATGTCTACTACCTCCGCTAGCTTCTTTGCTTCTGCATAGAGTTCATCCAGCTCCTTCAGGCCCCACCCGACTTACCTCGTCCTCCGTTGGGCCCTCCTCTGTCGTAGGCGCCGCCTCGGTGTCCATAGGGACCATTGGGATCGAACTGCTCCTGGCCCTGGCGGGACTGTGTTGGAACAGTCCACTCTTCTAGAAGGGGTCCCCCCATGACCGCCCCTTCAGAAAATCGTGTTTTCTGGGGCTGTCAGTACTGGGGAGCGTTCCCGATGAGAAACAGCTGTGTTGTCCTTAAAACGCAGCTTTTTGAAGATGTATCGCTATTTCGGCCCCTGCTTGCCGTAGAGGGTCGTGCCGCCCCTCTACCCCCCCCCCCCAGATGAGAGCTATTCGACTGGCGTTTCCGGAGTCTCCGTTGAAGTCAGCTCTTTTGCCCCCAAAAATTCAACTTTTTGGAGAAAAACCGTTGCCTCGGCTCCTGCCTGCAATTTTACACACTAGGTATTATTTCCGTGTAGTACTTTCGGTAGTAGTACTTTCGGTGTATTCAGTGTCAGAAGTTCTCTCTAAATATCGTTAACTTTGAGTCAATCCTAAGTACACTTCAGAAATATAACATATTAGCAGTGTATCTAATCGAGGGATGTATCCTTATCCTTTTCCGCCTCTGTTTAGCTTCGCAAATGTGCCAATCGGTATTGGAAGTGGAAGTGAAAATCATTACATTAGGTTGGTCGATTCGTTTTGGCGGTTTTTTTACAACTGCTTCCCTCTCCCATTTACGGCCATTGTAAATCCACTATTCGTTTAAAGGCTCTGTCCTGAGAGTCAGCCCAGAACCTTTTTATTTCTTTGAGGCACGTCACTGTGTCAATATAATTTAGCTTATGTGGTCTTCAGGGTAAAATATGAGCTTCAAATCTTGTGTAGATGACTCTCCTATCTTTTCGGTCGGTGGCTTGGCCTTAAAACCATCATCTAGAACCGAACCATCGAAGCATCCGACTTATTTCAAGCTGTTCATGACGAACTCGTTGTTCGTTAATGGTGCGGCTGATTTGCTCGATGCTGCCTTTCCCGCTGAACAGTGCAACTGCGGTCTCAGTTCGTTACTAATGTTGTTGCAATGCGTGATTTGGGTGTGACAGCGGAGGTTATCGTTCAGGGAAGTAGTAATTCTCATAAAGCACATGTTCTAAAAGGGCCTTAATATAATTAAATCGATTGACATCAGAAATATAACGCACTGGTTGAAAAGCACGCCCATATTCCCATGTTATATCCACAGCCGATGTAACGGACGAATAACCCAGTCACACTGGTTACTACAGGAACAAACGAAGACGGCCTTGAACGAATAGTGAACCTAGTATTAACTTACGACAGCACAAGATTGTACGTTTTTGTATAGAGAAATTCATGGCAAAAACATTTCGGCTCTTTCAACTTATTGTTTTCGCGGTGTAGAATTAATTGGACATATTTTTTTCTCAAAATGTCCCTTCTCTTTGTTGTTAAACCGCATTTCTTCAAAAGTATGAAAGTTACTATCTGTACATTGCTATATTGGCCAGCTCTGGGGCAGTACCCTTCAACAAAAAATAGGGCTCTACGACTATCACACCTAATTATATTAGCTTCGTGGTATTGGGCAGCCACCCAAAGCATGTATAATCCTTATTTTTTAATTGCTGACTTATTTTTCCAAACGGTAACCTGCCCCTTTTATATATACATTTGATTAAACGTTCCGCACGATTCGTCGTTTATTATTATTATTATTAATCAGTCACGATTAGAATTATTGGGAAAAGGGGCATGGCCCGGTTACAATTCAGGATTTCTTTAAGTAATTTTAAGTGCATGTGCTTCCCGTTCAAACTGTCATAATGTAAATAGCAACTAATTTTTATACTCCGTGGAAGAAGTATACAATTTTATTGTTGGCTCGTTTTACAGATAATGTTGACAGCAGCTGGGAAATTCGCGTAATGAGCATTTTCTGTAAAGCGATCCCAAGGAATTTTGTAGAAATATCGTTTGAGAATTTGAGTATCCTTAATGGTTCCCCCTTCGAGCGACGTTTCAACGAAGATTCTATTCACGTAATGTTATTCACTGATTACATCTTCGACTCGTTTATGACACAAATCGTGCCGAATAACTCTGAAGAATGGTTGTAGAACTCCGTACACGCTAGAAGTAATGCAATAGGTGGTATACATGTAATAGGTATTTCCCGTGTAAATAAAGGGCAGCTGGAATGAATCATCTACGCAACGTAGACCGCATCAGCATATTAGCAAATAAATCTGTAAACATTTGCAAATTTAAGCAACACACAATTAAATAGAAATAGCCAACTTATCGTTGAAAATCAGCCCAAAGGCACGCCCTCAAATGAAATCTCCTATGACCCTGCTGCACGAAACCTGTTCTCCCAGTGGAATATTACTGTTATCACATTACCTTTCCGCCATTTTTTTCCCCCACTAAAAGTAATAACGCTCTTAAGAGCTTCCATCACACCGATATATTATGACATCTATACTCTGCCATTTTCACAAGTACGCCATATTTAGCCCTCAATGGGAAAACTGCAAAAAAAATCGATCCAATCGCGTCCATTGTGTGCAACTCGAAATACTGATGAACGTTCCAATGAGTTGCGTAATTATAATGATAAAACTAATCCAATAATTTTCACGATAATCGTCCAAATGCGTTTTCGCTAGGCCCGCTGTGTGTAATGCAAGCCACGGAAAAGCGTCACTAAATATAGTCCACCAATCCTCGAAAATCAAAATCATTATACACCCAAAAATGAAACTCTTTAACCAATATCCAAAAATCGGATCGAAAAAAACCCTGTGAACCATCGATCTGTCACATTCTCGTGCCGCTCATTGTTTCGTTGCTTTATATTGTTTCTGTGTTGAATGTTTTATACTAGAGTGCATCCACTTCGTAGTCTTAATTAGCGTGGAAATTCTTAGATCATATTATATCATAGACACTGTCCACGAAACGCCGATAAGGATATGTCAGCATAGCAAAGATCGGTATTTCCAGTGGCTACTTATTGTGGATCGCTATAAACACTACTGTTAATCGTGCCCTAATAGGCAATTGCGCAATTGAATAATGGCCGCCTATCCCTGTAACGGATAGGGTTTAACATCGCATAAGAGTATTCACATGGATAAACTTTAGAACGGAGAAACAAAAAGTATTAATTGTAGCATAATGCGTTTTGTTTCAATAAAGCTTTCCGATTTTGATTGTTTAATTTACAATTGCTCAATGCCTTCCTCGGGACATTGTCGTCCTCACCCCCCCCCCCCCCCAATCCCCATAATCCCTAGAAATTCCTAACTACTGTATGTTTGAATAAATCCTCGATGTGTTAATTGCTCAATTATAGTCCAATCGTTGGATTCTAGCATGGTCGTTATTCGGCTAGCCATTGCTTGCCTAAAGAGTACCTTAGCCCAATCTGCCCGCACCAGCATCAAGTGAGACGTTTCAAAATTCGATGGGTACGCATTCGTCTTGCATTTGCGCGCTTTGAAGTTACTTTCAACGGTCAGCGTATGCTGATGGATCCGTTGCTTCCATCGTCACAGATTTTGGTCGTTGTTGGAAAGACCCGAGTGACCTCACTGGCGATAGTCACTTCGCGGCGGTGACGAAATCCCAGAATGCACAGTAGAGAAGCGCAAAATCGACAAAATCAGCAGAAATGTTATGGCTGTATTTGAATTCGCTTGCTACGAGCAAATCGATGTGACCTTGCCGGACTCGACATATTCTCTGAAGGGTAACGAAACATCGGAAGGGTTACCTCCTTCATACAGATTCTCTCTGATGTCACTCCACTGCTTACTTCGACAGTATCTATGATCGCTGTATATACATTGATTCAATGTGCGGACATCTTACCGCTGTAGTTCAGTAAAGACGCACAGTATCAATATAGAGAAAAAAAAGTTTAGGCTGATATTTGGCTAATTTTCTTTATTATTTTTTATTCGATGAATTTTCACATTGCAAATTTGCCAGGTCTATTCGTGTATACCCAAGGTATTTGAACCGCAAATTCACAGATTTGAAGTCAGTCAGTAGCGTTTTCGTCACGCCGTTTCTCTGAAAACTAGATACTTTGATGAAGGGTTGTTATTCCGAACATTCAACACGAAAATTATGTAGGCCTCGTGTCGGCAACGAGGAAACTCTGAAAATCGATGGATTCACGCCGAATTGACGAACTTTTTTGATGGATGATTTCGGAAATGCTTGATGCATATGTCTCATTTAGCCGTAGTGACTAGTGTGGGACTAAGCCGGTGTTCCCCTCCAACTGCGTTCTCGACATTATCCTCGTTATACAGAAAACATTTCAAATCAACTTTCATTGTTTTGCCTATGTCTGTTCACTGGGTCATTCCTGGAGTGCCGCTGAAGTACCATTCGTAAGCTGAAGTTAGGGCTTGTTAACGGTTAGAAAGCGGTTAAACTAATGTCAGCAAGTTAAGCTCCTCATCCACCCAGGGAAATAGTTAAGTAGCTAAATATAAGCTCAATTATTATGCGGAGCTTACTAGAATTACACTAATTTGTAATTTAACCAATATACGTGACATAGATCAATCCTTAAATAATCGGGTTTATTTTTCAAACAAGCCTTCGTTGCGGTTCGAGCACCGCTGCGTGACACATAAGAGAGCTTAAGCATTGTAAAATTGCAGCTCCTTTAATAAACCAATAAAACCTTAACCTTTACCTTTAACTTTGATTCGGTTTATTTTATAGTACTTCGAAAAAGGCTATTTGCTTGGCTTACTTCAGAATATTTGTAAGGGCATTGTTGTATGTCGGAGCTGGAGCTACGCTAGATGACGGATCATTCAGACACTAGCCCCAGTTATCGTTCAGAATCGTCAAACAATTTACCAAACTTGGAAAACAGCTACGTGTCGTTGGCAAATGAAACTTCGTTTTATTGTAGAGACCATGTCAGTTCAAGTGTACTCTTGTTTTCTTCAGAAGGCAGCCACAACATATAGCTTCTGGGGTGAGATTGCACTGAGAGGCAATATTAAATTTTTCTTGTAATTTGGCCGATCAGGCAGCATCGTTGTTGCTGTTTAGCAAGTGTTGGAATGAAAAGCGACAGAGACACTTGCGAAGCGGTACTCAATAATACCCGCTTTTTCTGCATCGTCCGCCACCAACGGGCCATTCTTTCGCAGCAAGCCAATCTCTGCAGCGCCTCGGATTCTCTTTTGCATAGCTGAAAAACTTGACTACTCGACACTTTTTAATTCCCTCACGCTTAAGTGTGAAACTGAACGGATTGGTTATATATATATCCTCCACAATGTGACTGATTCCGAGAGTTGTAGGCCAATAGGCTAACCACAGATTACCCTCTATGACATCGTAATTTACCGGCCAGATGTTATAGCCAGGTGAGATTTGTTAAACAGATGTTTATGAAGAATGAGGCCACTAAATGACCTTCAATATTGACGAAGTTGGTCCAATCCAGTCCAGACAGATTGAAATCTCCTGTTATTACAATGGAGGTGGCATTACACATTGAGACAAATACCACAGAAATGTTCGTGATCTGTTCATTGCTCAGTTCACCATAGGTATTGCTAAAGTAACAGCATAGGAAACATATGATGCCCCAATACATCAAAAACGCCAACAGCAATGGCTTCGACAGAGGAGTGAATGACAACTAAATAAGACTTACACAATTACTTCACTAATATTAGTCCTCCGCCTCTCAAACCACGCTCGCTTAGGGCTGTGCACTTGTTATGGGATGCAGGAAAGGCAATGCCGAAAGCAGTTCTACCGTGGACGCTAAATGTTGGCTGCGAGTCAGCCAGGGAAATGTATCAGCTGCGGAAGCACCCGTTGACGTAGTGGTGGAACGAGGCTAGAGCCAGAGCAGGGAGAGTCTGTGGACGAGCGAGAAGGGCGCACTCGAGGGCAAGTTATTGATGGAGGAGAAATATCCGGGCGAATGGGAACACGCACACCTTGTCCTGGTCCCCAAACTCGCGGGGGGGGGGGGGGGGGGTACGACCAGCCCCAGGTACTGACCGGCCACGGGCAGTTCCAGACCTACGTGGTTAATATCAGGACGTTAAATGTTGGCTGTAGGTCAGCCCGGAAAATTTATAGGTGGCCAAAAGTATACTGTTTTTTCGAGCTGACCCTCAGCTGTTCCCCTATCTGACAGGCCTCAGCTGGTAACCTTTTAGGTATTACCAAAGGTATTCAAACATTGATTTGCTCCGAGAGGCCTTAAATAACGAAGTTATAAATGGTAGCGTAAAGGTAAAGAAGGTTTTATGAAGCAATGCTGAAAGCAGTTGTACCGCGGACGTTAAATGTTGGCTGTTTGTCAGCCTGGAAAATTTATATAAAGGTAAAGTTTTATTGGTTTATTAAAGGAGTTGCAATTTTACAATGCTTAAGCTCTCATATATGTCACACAGAATATCAGGTGCGTATCACCTTCCTTATAGGAAAATCTGAAAAATAAATATAGTTATAATAATGAAATGATATTAAAAAAGTATAGTTATAGTATAACACGTGGAAGACATGAGGGTGCCTGGTCGTATAGGGAAGACCGGACGTGTTTTGTCTCGGCTGATGAGTCGTGTGGGTGAGACAAGCTGCCTGACAAGTCCTGTGAGAAGTGCTGCTATCTATAATAGTACAGGGTGTAACGGACAACAGAAGTGGGTGGGGTGGTCTCCTCGGCGGGAGACTCTCTACTGTGGCTTTTTTGAAGTACAATTACAGACGATAAGATATGAGATCATCATCACCTCATTCCTCTGGATTGGCGTTTGGGCGCGCGCCTACCCTAAAACTGTGCGATAGAACAGTTTTATAATTATTCGATATAAGCGATTAGTACGGTTGTACATGGCACTGATTGGCAGGCAACGCCTGCAAACAAAATTTAATTGATTGATTATTATGCATTATGTTTGATTACACAACTTCAAGCGGGTACAAAAGATTACCTTATTCATATAACCTCATAGTGGCGCGCGCCCAAACGTCAATCCGGAGGAATGAGGTAATGATGATATGATATTATATCGTCTATAATTGTACTTCAAAAATATTAAATAACGAAGTTATAAAAGGTAAGGTAAGGTAAAGGTAAATGTTTATTGGTTTATTAAGAGAGCTGCAATTTTGCAATGCTTAAGCTCTCATATATGTCACACAGGTAATAGAAATGGTGCATACCTAGCGGTCAGAACCGTGTGTATAAATAAAAGAGGTGCATACATCTAACTCATATTAAAAAATCTTTGTTTTAACTATTATAACCCCCTGTTGGTGGACCTACCTAATCGAATACTGAATGGAAATTTATTAAGTGAACTTATTGCAGTTTTGCTTATTATGCTTTCTCCAAAGACCTAACCGCATTTTGATTTCTGAAAATGGCTTCAATATCTTTTTGGAAATGACAATTTTTACTTCTCTATAGCCTGTAATATAAATTAGGTGATATATCACTTTGACACTCGACAACTGTTGGGTTGATTAAAGCAAAGGCGTCAGAATTTCAAAATGCCTTGTACAATATTACTTTTTTAATATAATTAAATTGTTATAACTATATTTATTTTTCTGATTTTCCTATAAGAAAGGTAAACTGAACGGAGAACGCTCTTGATAATTAAAGGAGCAATTCTTCATATAATTAAGGAATTAATAACAAAAGAGGTACCGAAGTATTTCTTATGAAAGTTGTTTACAAAATACATATTTATGAGTGGTTATTTGTGAGAGTTATTATTAGTAACACTTTTCAAAAAACTCAGTTTTGATATTTTGTCCCATATTTTGTTATTTCCGTATAAATAACTAAATGTATATCCAAACTATCATCGCTCTTTAATATGCGTTTTTAAAGAGACTCTTTTGGTTGCACTGAGGCAGCTCACGCTGCAGTTGAGAAAATAAGGGGGGGTTGTCCATATTAGGGCATTTCGCCCTAAATATATTTCAGTAAGAAATCAGATAGCATAGAAACGCGGATCGACGTTAATATTACTCTGAGAGAACCTCCTTCTTTTTATTATATGTATCGTAGCCCAACGGGCTCAATAAGTGTTGTATTTCTCATGATATCTTCTTTCCTCAAGTAATCTCCACTGCTATTGTTCAATAGCGTGCCAATTTTACAACATCGTTTATATTGCTTACTTGCCTACGTAACTGCTAGTCTTTCTTTCACTAAACCCAAGCGAAGAAGTATCCGGGTGTATCATCTGTCTATGTTTCATCATAGATAACTGATTATAGTTGGCCAGACTAACAGTCGAATTATGTTGCATAGCCGATGTTCTTATTTCACGATGCACTCATTTACGATTAGCGTTATTACTATTATTATTATTATGCCGATTAGTCATCCCACCTAGGTATGATATTTTTCGCTATCAGGTAGTGTCGAATACTACTAATATTTATTTAAATTGATTTTATGATGTCCTTTCAAACCACATTTTATGAAACCCGTTCTCACATAATTTCAATACATGTGTGCTTGACGTTATGCAGTACCCATATATCTATGAAATCACAATAGAATAGTAAATACAACGTAAAGGACAAACCTTTGACTGGCTATTTTCTTAACTCTGAACAATTGTCTATTGTTCTAGCATTTCTTCAGATGATAATAATTGTGCACGATACTATACCAGGATGTTTTTAAGAAATTTAATTTCACGAATAACGGAGTGAATAAACTCAATGTTTGCTCAAATTCCTTTTGTCTATCAACGCATATACGGAGAAACTTTCTCCGAGATTGCGGCTGAACTGTTAATAATTCCTTTAGTTATAATGTAGAGAAACAACAGTACATCCCCATGGGTCAATGTCACAGCAAACCAGATGTCATGCGTGCCGAATGATTCTCGCTCGAAGATATTTTTGAACTGGTTTGAACTCATGGCATCGATGGATACTCAAGGCCCGCGGTGGAAAACGCAGAGTTTTATGGTACGGGTTTCTTCATTGTAGGTCGAAGAGAAAAATGTGAACGAGGTGGTGGGATGCTTGTTTTAATACGAAATCAGTTCTAGTGGTCGTCGGTTGATTTGTCTGGTACTCACGTTGGCTTGGTGGTGCTGATATTACGTCGAATCATTGTTAATTTCGTGTCTGTCTTCCCATTCACTGATGTGACGCTGGTGGTACCAACCGAGTGGTACTCCTTGATTTTGTTGCTGTAGATGGTCTCCAACAATTGGTAAGACAACCCACTCGTCCATACAGCCATTGATCGCATATATACAATCTTCCGTTACACTACGCTTTTGTGACATTGTGAATCAATTTGAACGTAAGACATGCGATCACCTAAGCTTCATTTTACAGCTGCAGCCCGAGCCAAAACGATCTCTTTAAACAGTAGCAGGGAGCGCCTTGCAAATGTCACTTGGTACGGCGCTTAACAATAGCACGCTAATTATGTTGGAAACACCTCCTAACCTGAAAGTTGCTGCCGGTAGGTCTCGCGAATCATATCGTTATACCTTGCAGGACATTCTTAAAGCTTTCTTCAGTTAAATTAATCAGTAATGAGTCTCAAAGATGAGGATATGGCCACGGAATTGCTTTTTGCATTGCTTCGTAAGAGGGACTCCTTAAATGTAAATGTGCAACGGTGGGGATCGAACCCGTGTGGGTACCTACGTCCGTCTCCTCGGTTGCAAAGCAGGTGCACACAAATGCACCACCACGCCACCGAGATTGCCAAATGTTCCCAGTTTTATGCGTACCTACAAGAAGTTTGTTTAGAGTAGAATGCATAGGTGTTACTTTTCTGATAAGGTAAAAAGGAACGCGTACCTTGAATCAACTCGTGAAAATGTTATGCAGAATCTACCATGCTAATCAGGACAAAACACATAATATACAGCAGCAACTTTTAGATAAGACTATGTGTGAGGTTTTCTTCGAGCCTGTGAACATCATGATCGCATGTTTTAATCATAGGAGTGTATGCGCATAACAGATCCGTATGGGCTCTCTCGAAGCATCACATTATTAGAGATTTTATTTCGATACAGTTAGCTAATTGAAGGATACAGACAAGAGTATGCAAACATTCTACCCAGTATTAAGCAAGTGAAAACCTGAATTTATACATATATATATGCTCCGGGGGAACCAAGTGCCTGTGTCTCTAAATCTGTCAAATATTTGGACTTGAACATTTGGTAAGGCCAGGGCACTCTCAGTTGGTAAGACCACATGGGTAAACTTTTCCCAAGCCTCAAGAATATTGGGGTGCCGACCGCTTGGTCTGTTTATGGTGTACAAATTGCCTCTCGTACCCGTGCTTTCTTATGGCATTACTATTTGCGATAGCGGCTACAAAGGAATACTGCGTCATTCCGAATGATCTTCCTTAGTTCGTTCTATTCTTGGTAGACGTCGCAGTGCCTCGCTTGCCGACAATTTCCATCGTTTTGGGTGTTTTCATATAAAATAAATGTGTAGTGTTCGAACCGCCGTCGTTCCCTCCAAAATCATAAATAGGCATATATCGGGTGACATATAATTTCTAATTTCTCCTACGGGACGAACGACGATTGTACTACTGTCTTTGTGAAGCCTTTCGTCATTAAAAGGTCTAGTCGCCACGGTCTTGCCTACCGTCGACCGGTTACCGTGTGGGATTCGCTCCCTCGCGGGGTTCGACCCCACCTCAGCTCAAATATTTATTACTGAAGTGAGGAATACAATATAGAACATATCATAATTCTGCATAAAAATTCTTGATACTTTCAGTTGTGGACAATTATCATCACATTTTATTACGAGAACTTAGGCATCGTAAAATTGCAGTTTAGGAACCTCAGATGGACATATTTTTTGTTTTTTTTTTGTTTTTTACAGCTGACCCTCAGCTGTTCCCCTATGCGACAGGCCTCAGCTCTTAACCTTTTAGGTATTACTATGAGCCTGTCGTGGCCACCTTTGCTTATTCTCTTCCTTACTCGTACCGATGGACATATGCATATATATTAGTGTGAGTGTATTTGCCACTGTTTCTACTTTCGTTTTCACTTAGAATTCGTGTAGAACCCCCAAATTTTAACAATGATAAATATAATTCTAATTTGTTTAACCATACGCCTCAGTCACGACGTTCAATATCAACTTACTGACGTTGCAATATTCGTTCTAATACATCTATTATTGAATTTTTTAGGCGAAACTTAGTAAGCGTCATGAAGATTCTTGGTCCCCATCAAATTTCTACGAGTACAAAGCTAAATAACTACATTTTTGCACATTTTATAATAAATACATGCATAAATTCGAATAATGATTCAGGCTAATCTATTACAACAAATCTGCAATAAAAATATATTAATATAGATCACTATAAAACGAACCGTCCATTAAAAGAAATCGTTCTAATGGAGATGTATTAACATAACTTGTTAATAGGTCGGAATTTCTAGGGATTATGGGGGGGGGAGGACGACAATGTCCCGAGGAAGGCGATGGCATTGCCTCTCTGCAGGCGCTGCAGGAGGAAAGAGCCGGCGCGCTTGTCCCCGGTGGCGCGGATCAACCTATGGTAGACCCCCTCGAGGAAGTTCGCAGTCATATCATAAATCATATTGTCCATTCGTTCCCAAAAATGAGCGAAGCAATCCACATTACTTGTTAACCCATACTCGATTTTGTGAAATTTGTCAAGAGTGAAGAAGGTATTATTATTTGATTTCCATTTTAGGTACAGTTATTGGTATCCACGAATAGCGAAATTGACTTAAATTAGAAATCACCACTTGAACTAACTAACTCAATTGTGACAACAGTGACTCACCAATGACTTAAATACTAAACGCGTGAATATTCACAGTAATGCACCATAGTACAGACCAACTAGTGAATTACGTATGCCCCTCGTGTAGCCCTAAAAGTTCTACAAATTAAATACGCTATCAAATTTTAACTTTGCTCGACTGTTAGCGGTCTGATTAGCTGCAATCAACAATTTCTCAAAGTCGTCGTTTTAGGGCTACTTAAAACTCTCGCTGCTCAGAGAATACTTCTGAAATCACCTTCATTCGAGGGAAGAATGGCTCTTTTTTTGCGAATAACATTTGCTTAAATAAGATAACGTATATGTAATGCAGCAAAAGCAGTAAGAATGGTGTTACCTTCTTACCACATGCCCATAGTGTAAGAACCTGATGCTAGAACTTGGAGTCCATTTCTAAACGCAGCACGTTTAAGCATACCGTTTTAAATTGCGCGAAATAGCGGTCCATACAGCCCACGGGGTACAGCTGTCAATTTGACTAGTAAGCTTGAAGCAGAACTTCCATCCTTTTAAGTCCCGATAGATATATATATATATCTGTATACGGCGGCAAGGTAAAGTCACATAAACAAAAGGCGGCGGTGAAGAAACAATCTTTGTACGGTAAGTCTTCATAAGATTCACTACTCAATGACACTGCCTTCACTGCACAATGAGTGTAAAATGTTATACGTCTTTAGCAGGTACTTCATTATTTTTTGGGTTGTCGCACGTTGCTGCACACCAAGACACGGATAACTTGTTTAGTCCGCGCGCGATCCCCTGAACAGTCCACGTTCACTGATTTCATTGACGCACAACAAGGAACTAACTGGGCAGCGCGTTCGCAACTGTTGGCGCTTACCGCGGTCATTCCAGATTGTGCTTTGTGGCAGACAGTCATTGCTGACTGTTGCCTTTCTCCTCTCATCGCATGCGGTGGAGGGGAGGCGTATTGCACCAAAGACGGTGTGGTTTGACATGGCATCGATAAAAGCGCAGAAGTCACATTGGTGGTTTACAAAACGGACGTGGCGACACCACCTTTCCTCTCTCATTTGAGGTTGGGTCTTTTTTGAGTAGTGTCCAGTAGAGAAATTAGGTTACATTCTAAGCTTAGATGTGTGTTTGGTCTATAACGAAGGCCGAGTTAATATTTTTTTTTCACTCAGGTACTTTTGTTCGAATCAGCAATATTTTTTCTATTATTTGCATTTATCTGCTACTTCTAACTTGACCAGGATACAGGTCGCTGTTATCTGAAATTGACGTACTTACTCCACTCAATGTTAACGCAACTCACTCTGGCTAGCCGCTCCCTGTTCCTTCACTTGTTTTCACTCTGAATCATTGGCAAGTCTTAAAGATTTTTCAACCCACGACTTCCTTGGACCTTTATTCACACTCGACAGTACACTTCGGAGTTTATCCAGTAGGAACTCTCGGCATATACAAGTGCTAATTCATGACCGCCTCTCTTCTACGCGTTATATATATTACCTAACGAGTAGTCCCTCTGGGTGGGGTTTGACCTAGCAAGGCCCTAAGTGTCAATTCAGAGTCTTTCTGCCTAATTTCTAACACAAACCCACTATTACTGAATTATTTTCTAGACGTTATCAATTGCAATAAACGGGCTTTATGGCAATTCACATCTCCGTAACTTGCATATGATTAAATTCATTGTTGGTTGAACCATGTGTATGGTAGAGTGGTTAATATGTAATAATAACAACTACAAAAGCTCACTATGAACTTTTAAAGACACCACGCTGTCAGCTCTGTGGTTGGCGTTTAGAAAAGCCACACAATCACTCGCATGTGCGATCTTGAAGAAAACCGTTGACAGTTAGGCCACCTTGCAGTTAGAGCAGAGATCTGTGGTCCACAGGGTGGCACGAAAGAAGCTTTGCCTGTGACTACGAGATAGGGACTGCCCATGTAGGGAACTAATGTACCTTTCTGTAGAGTGATAAAAATCGACAGTTGTGTGTTTAAAAAAAATTAAGAAAAGAAAAGAAATACAAATCAAGCGGGGCGGTAGCGGCTCGCTGTTATATCGTTTGCTGTCAGTTAGGCAGTTTGCTACAGTCAGAAGGTTAAGTGAACGAGATTTGATAAGCGGAATCCTAAATGGAGATATTCAAAACAGACGTTCATCGTCATTGTGATTAGATAGATACAAACAGGAGTAAGAAGGGAGATGTACATCAATATCAAACTGAATATTTGGGTTGCGTGGAGGTGACAAAGCTTGTATACTTACTGTTTGACATATCTCATTGCTTGACACAATTCAACAATAGGTCAATCGTGTATCCAATAGTGAATATAACGATATTGCTGAATATATCTGAATGCGTACAACACACGACGTTTAAGTAAACTATACACGGAAAATCAAAGACGTCGTTATCATATCCGATGATAAGTCTGCCTGAAACATAGACATAGTATAGTTATACAAATGACATGCAATACGACTATTCAATCCATATTATGATATAATATATATATATATATATATATATAAAGACCCCCAAAGGAATGATACCAAGACACATTCACTAATATGACCCGTTTCGAACAGAGCCGGGAGAGCCACTAAGTCGACAATGGCGGGCTCTAGTTAGTGAGAGATCGAGATTCGACTCCTCGCGCGTGCGTAAGTCAGCTAAATATAAATGCATGATATAACTTTTTGGGTTAGTTTGCCGTTCTTGGCGTATCATTAATATTACCTACACGCAGCACATATTATTTATCATCTCTTAAAGACAAAAAGCAATAACTAGTGGCCTTTTTTTCCACTCTAATGCCCTCGAGTCGCACGGTCCGCTCAAAGCGACTTCTACTTAGGTACAAATCGTAACTACTTACTGATTATCGAAAATGTATTTGTTTTTCGGCTGGTCCCCAGTCCACCCCCTCCATCAGATACATTCGGTGCTTCCAAAAATGCAAGATGGGAAATCCCCATTCACTTTCAAGCCACAGCCACAGGACTTGAATGTGAGACACGAGACATGCCGAAGTTACAGCCATGGTCATCGCGGAGACACTGACTATAATAATTGTTATTAGTGACTGCTTAACCCACAGTTCACCATTGCTGTCCTCGTATCATCTCCTTTTTATTTTCATTTAATTGATTGAATTATTGCGCGAAGTGGAAATTTAACCAGTACTTAACTAGTGTTAATCAGAGATAACATTAGTTAAGTACTAGTTAAATTTAAAATTAAAATAAGCCAGAACAACATGATTTTAAAGTAGCATCAATGGAAATTCTGAGACTAAAGGTGTATACGGAGAACTGCTTATGGCAGAATCGTGGCTATATAATAGAATGCCTAAGAATAGTCCTTCCTTGAGGCCACTTAGAGCATATCATTTGTGCTCCGGTGTTTTATGTATTTTGTATCTAAATGTTTTAAACTTTCATAAAAGTTAAGGAACAGGTCGAAAGTAGAAATTATTATAATTGCCAATTATATTATTATATAATTCGATATTACGAAATTACATTATTAATTGGGACTAAAAATTTATTATTCTCGATATATAAATGTTTTAAAGAAACTGATGGTTAAGTGACGAAGCAATCGGCAGTACACAGTCTAGTCACTTGATGATAATGACAGATCTCATCAAAATGCTAAAAGTGCTATCAAGGCTGAGAGTTACAATATTAAGCGATGACTTCCCCTGTATTTTAGTTACTTTCGTTCATTAAGTAGAACGATCGGCGGGATGTATTTTGTAAACGTCGTAATATTGTTGCGTTAATGCAATGTAATAATTATTCAGCCATTGAGAAGTTTCCTAAGCGCTAGGTACAGTGCATAAATAGTACAGAAGTTTACTTCTAAGAATAAAATATTGCCATAACTTTCCAATTCAAGGAAGCGTGCTAAACAAGCCTTTTGTTGACTATAGCCTTGCACATTTCATATAGAATTAGCTACACATGTTACCATCGGACTCAAAGGGACATACTTGTCATCAAATTTCCTATGCACAATTCTTTATAACCAATGAACTGTTCTTAAATAAAGGAGAAATATAAAACATCGCGGTTGGATTTTAGATTTTTTGCTGTATGATTGTTGTATATGATCTCAAACTCCACAGTTGAATAATGAATCCAAAGTACTTGAACTACTTGCCTTCCAAATATGGTTTGCCAGAGGCTTAGAACGTTATCACTCCTAAAAGCCCGAGCATTTTGTCTGATTCAGTCAAATCATTGTAAACCAACATATATAATACGAACTGAATCTCACGTGTATGGGTAGTTGCGCAGAGATGTATCGGCAGTGTCTAAACAATTTCGCATGTCCGCATGCGTTTTAGACAGTATATACTTACAGAACACCTACCACTTTGTGAGGTTTATGGTGATATCGTTTCCATAAGCCCTCTATCGTCGATAGAGCAACAGCACATATATCAAGTCGACTCGCTTCAGATCACTGTGACTTGCGGCCTAGCGCTAGGTATTCGTCAGATAAAATCTCGCCGATTCATGCAGTAGGGACTATGTGGTAACTCCACTGATCTGTGTAAAGATTACGGCAATAGAAGCAAAACAGAACAAGAATATATATATATATATATATATATATAAGTATATATCAAAATCAAGGCTACGATATGTACGGCAGATTAGGTTAGGTGATATTCTAGTTAGTATAGGTGCTACTATTATGAAAAAAGCTAGTTGGTGGATGTGATCTAGATAACAGATTCATTGTGAATATATTACCGACCAATTGCGAATGGATTGCACAAAGGAGGGTCAGTATACTGAATGGAGGTAGCTTTTCACTATGTATAATATTTGATAGAATATGTGATGTAAAATGCGCGTGTCTGGACACAGACATCCGAAAGAATTGCTCAATGGATTCGAGGTGAAATGTGACTGAATACAGATGCTCTAGAGAATTCGTGCGCTGCCATTTAAACAAATCCTTAACCGAAATACGAAAACAATATTGTGAAAAGCCGGTCGCCCAGGTTCAAACTCAGCCATGACACATACCTGCATACCTACATAAGTGATAAAATAAAGAAAATAAAGTAAGACTAAGGACATATCTTAGCATAGAGAATAAATGCATGGTTGAATAACACGACATTATCATGTTGACAATGATATGTTTGACAGGGACTCCAGAAGTGTAGTTGATCAAACACTCCAACGATTTAGTGAGTCCAATATACCGAGACAGGTCCAATATACTGAGCATTATCTGTGAACGCAAAATGTGCTGCGGAATATGTTTCAAACTGGATACAGAACGATAATAATGGGTCAAGTGTGTGATGTCCTCAACAAAGTGAATCATTCTCATATGGATATTTTAGCTGTAGTACAGAAGCGGGTTATAGAGGAAAAAATTAACTGAGGCCCTCGATGATAATCAATATGACCCAACCTACCAACATTCGAAAACACACATGGAGGTGGTGGTTGCCATTAAGACGATCGCACAAGTCCCTCTGACAACACCTCAATAACATAAGTGATCGATCCGATTACTCTAGCACGATCGGGTGACATCAGTTGAGCACTATAATCTAATAAACATGCGCGGAAGGACACACCTGAAGCCCAAAGGTATATTGCCAACCGTGATTCGATCGGGGACCTAACGGGCAAAAAGCACGATGCATGAATTCGTTGATGGTCCTGATTATGTTTGGGAATTAAGTTTCTACAAACGACTAATAAAACAGAAAATACCACTTCACGAGATCAATGTTCTAAGCCTCCACCCTGACTTCAAACCTGGAGAGCATACACCAGGGTCTTAATACCAAAATGGAAGGGAGACCCAACCGATCTGAAATCACGAAGAGGAATTTTGAAAAATTCGTGAAGTTTAAAGTTGCATTCGATTCCGGACCACGGTTCATCGTTATCGTAAAACTCGGGCGATAAGATGTGCCATCCAAATTATTAAAGCTAATGAAGGACATTCTTCAGAGGAATTTACTTATCCTGAGTGATGGTGCTATGGAGAGAGGCAGCGCCGATCAAACAAGAGGGTTCACCCTTGGATAATATCTGAGTCCACTGCTCTTTTCGCTTCTCATTAACGAATGAAAACCATTCTATACACTTACCACCTCGTCGGACGAGGATCTCTTTCTTAGAATATTGTTCTTATCAATATAGATAAATATTGCATTTGGGCGTTGACAACGCTTTCGAACATTTCTTTGCCCTTTATTATGCTGATTAATTGCCTAACACTCCCGGCTTTCATTCGGTTTTATACTGAGATTATCTCAATCAATCGTCCTTCTCCGAATTTGAATTCTACTCTTCGTGAAATTGTCGGCGTATTCGCTCTTGAAAATGGAGATCTGCTGCCTTGGAGGGATACCATACTTCGCTCCCATAAATTAAAACTGGTATACTGTTTGACTCGTATAATTTTATATACACATTTATAATCTTAGCGCACAATACAGGCAGGACCCCAACATGAAAGCCACAGTAGTCATAGGAGACTAAGGCACCCGGCTGCAGAACACTAGCCGAAGCAGTACACACCTTCCCCAGAGATCGAAGTAATGCCAAGCGTGCCGACTCTGGGGAAGAGATACGGTCTCAGCAGAGGATGGTTTTAGCAGGCAGAGGCGGTTGGTCATCCACGTCAACAATGCACTGGATCGGCCCACTCTCATGGAGATTGGAACGTCTCTGGTGGTGTCCGTGCGTTTGAAGAAAATTGCCTCCTCTCAGAAAAACACTCTTAAAATCCAGTCGTATACTAGAGAACATCGGCGGAGGTTTTTGCGAAATGTTTTTGCTCTGCGAAGTCTACATTGCACGAGAATCGGACGTGCAAGTTTTTCGCTATACTCCGTTTGTTGAGCGTGCGTCCCTCAAGAACACAAAATAATTGCGATTTGGAATATCTAGTCCTATATGCATAACGCCGAATTTGTGAGCTGTTAGTTTCAGGCCCACTTTTGGAGAGCATATTAAGAATCCGTCGAGCGTTTTCTGACGTATTTTCATGCTCTCCTGGTTCAGGATCGGATTGTACTATATTTTGACATCGTTTGCATATATAAAAAAAAATTCCGGACTGGATACAGTATGGTTTACTCCATCGATGTCGACGCAAAACGGCCGAATTATTCCATAGGGCGATATTGTTAAAAAAGCACTTGGAGGCGGTCTGTGGAGCTTCTTCGATTTGTATACGCGAGCTGACATCGACGAATCAGTCTTTGTATTTCGGCTTTCTTCAGACTCTCCTTGATTATCCTTCTTCCTAAGATCTTGGATGATACGGCAGTGAAAGGAATGGGTCTTGTGTTTTGGGGTCCGTCTTTATATCTAGCTTCGGCACTGCGCACACTCACTAATTCTTGTACATTTTGGATCTTCGGAGGTGTCCAGGGCTATCCGAAAGATTGCCCTTGGAGGGGGATAGGCCAGACATATGTCATTGACTTGCTGCCGAGGGTAGCGACACTGCCGATATTGCTGGAGTGTAGTTACTTGATGAGTACGTTAGCTTGAATAAATCTCGTGGCATCGTTGCCTTTTCATTATTATCAGTCACCTTTGTCCCATCTTTATTAACCCATCTTTTATCTTGGGGCGGTTCACCGTTTAACCATAAAACCGTGATTGATCATGAAAGTTAACTAGGCTTTGCTCTATTAAGCATCCTTAGCGTTCTATGGCCTGCAAAAAGAAAGCCATGAAGTCCAGCAAACAAAAATACCGCAAAGCTGTGGGACCAGCAGCCACTATCTAGTAGTAACTGCTGGACTGCTCACGTTGAAAATTGTGCCAAGCGCTTTCTACAATATTCCGAAAATTTGAAAGAAGCTAAGCCTTCGAGACCCCACGCCGCTGGATATTGTGGGATGAAACCAGCCCTCTCAAAATTAGAGTTGGGAAATCGACCTGCAGGCAATCGCAGAAAGTGGTACACGTAGCCCATATTTCTTCTCGACTCCTGCTATGCCTCTATAGAAAATATATTTTCAAAGTATTTCAAAACTTATAGCACAAACTACAAAGATCAGGTCTTTGTCGCGAACGAACTACACAATTAAACGTGTGTACACAATTCTGAACAAAAACTATTATATGTATGGAAGACAAAGTGAATTTGCTCAAAAAGATTGTTCAATTTTGGATCACTTAAATGCCTAATGCACGACTGCAGTGATTACGACTTGTGCTGTCAAAGCACGCCGCCACCTGTTTGAGCGCAATAATACGATCATACTGGAAGACTCAGCTGGGCCCGAAACAAGATTCATCTCGAGACACAAGGGTAGTCGAATGCAATATATTTAGCTGCGCTCTATCAGCCTATCTTATAGGCTGATAGAGTTGTGTCGATTTTTACCGCTCGCCTGCAGCGCGCTACCAAGGCAAGATCACTTGAGAGGAGGTTTTCTTATGCAACCCTGTGTAGTTTGAAACAGTCAGTTACTTTAAATATAACGCTTCCTTTGGCATCAAATACTGTATCAAAATGACTAGTGGAAAACTGCATATTCGGCAAACCTGCCACAACCGCTGAGCTGCGCTTGCCCCGAGCATCCCGAAGTCGGTCATATTAGTTATATTTTATTGTACGTGTTCCGAATAGGTAACATTGCCATTAACGCTACCACACCCCCACTAACCGAAGCACGTGCGCGAAATAGTTCGAATATTCTTATCAGGAAGATTTCAATTGGACGACGTACCAAGTCCAGAAGGTTTTCCCTGGTATTTCTCACTATTACTTGTCCAGATCAATGACGAACTATTTTGGTAAAAAAAATCTTCTTAATTGAGGTAGAATAACAAAGTTATTTGGTGTTTTACCTCGAAAAGGAAGAAGAGATCTGACATGACAGATCTGTTACAATGTTGGAACGAGGCCATCGCAAGCTACTTGGGAAACTACTTCGATGATTAAGGTAAGCAAAATTATTTTCCGGCGCCAGACAGTCCAATATGATTACAGGTCTTTTGAGTCAATTCAAGTGAACGTGAAATAAAAATAGCTTATTACAATGCGCCAATGTGTGCTTTTCACTCACGTCAATACCTTGGCATAGATTACATCTCCGATCAAGTATTCATGCACTCTAGACCGAAAAGGTAATCTAAGCATTCATCCTCCATCAATATTCGGTTGCGTTGTCAACGTATTCTTCTTAGTTAACAATTAAGGTTAGAATTTTCCATTGAAACGTCTACCTCTCATATCGTGAGAGATTAGCGCACACAGCCGCTTCTAAATTCGAAGAAGAACCGGAACAAAAAACTGGCTGTGTTCTTTCATATGAATGCAGATTACCTAACCTTGGCGGATACCACACTTCGCGTGCGTACGTTAAGACCGCATGGTTCACCTGTTTTCTGGTTCTTAGGGAAGCGACTTACCTAATTTCAAAGTTTTTGGCTTTCGGCCGCTTGGCAGCACACTGCCGAAATCGGCCACGCTAGACTGATCAATAAAGAGGCGTAGTCCTGTTGTCTTTGACCACTGATGAAAACACATTAGCGCGATAACCTCGAAACGGTAAAACCAGTTGTCGTTATAGGTTTTATAGCGTCCTAGCTGCAGCTCATTCCCGAAACAGTGACAACTGAACACATCTATCTTTCTGTCCTATACAGCCCAGCAAAATAGGGCTCTGCATAGGACGTATGGTATTTTGTACTATTATTTAATATAATATTTTTTTTTTATAATATCCAATATAATATTATAATAATATATAGTACTAATATCCAATGTTATCTACTCTAGTCTCCGGTAAGAGTGACAACAGAAGTCAGCAAAGTGCGGAGCTCCGTAGGTTTATCTTCAGAAGGTTTGTATATTGCAAGCACCTCCGCTTCTTTTTTTGGCAGGACCCTTTATTGTATACTTCAATTAAGGATTCTACGACATTATATAGAGTATAACCTCGTACTAAGAAATATCTCGGGGTATTTGACCATGCCCTTAAACTTCATATTCATATTAACCACATTAGTATAACCTCGTACTAAGAAATATCTCGGGGTATTTGACCATGCCCTTAAACTTCATATTCATATTAACCACATTATTGCAATGTTATGTGTATCACCATTTTCACATTTCTACTAAAACCAGTTTAGCTTCTAATTTGTGTTTTATAGAAAAAAAACAATTGTATTGTTATAGGGCAAAAGAAAGCCGATTAAAATTGGTCAGAGGCCAGAGCCTTGCTAAATATCAGATGGTGTCTATCGAGATGTCATGTGGCTTGAACTATCGCAGGCAGATACCCCATGTTACGAAGTCCCTGGCGTTATATCTGCATCATTGATCTGTTCAATACAATTCTCTAATCGAATTGAATGCTAGTAATACGTAGCTTGTAAATAAACATTGTTTTATTCAAAGTCAGATACTCAATGATCCATAGAAATATTCAGCTTGTTTCTTTAGACCTTGGCATCGGCTATGCGGTCCATGTAAACTTGCTGTTGAAGCTCATAGGGTAGTTCGCGGTAAGCTGCCTCGGGAATTGCCTCATTACATCTGCAACAAACAGTATGAAAATACATAATATAAATGACGGAGTTAGAAAAAAACTCTAAAAAAAAGAAAAAAAATCGAGTTCGAAAAAATGTCACCGGCAAGCGATCTTTGATAGGCGCATAATTAAGAAAAAATACATTTAGTGGCCTAAGATAGGTTAAGTTTATCATCTTCACTACCTGATAATTACAGTAACATCGACAGTTAGTTGCACTTTGCATTAATTGTAAATTTACTTCACGACTATTCTAGTTTGTCGTGCAATTATAGCTTCAATATCACACGCTTGAACGTCATAATTGATATTACTATAAGCACCGCAATCCACAATATCGTTTTTATTATCAGTATAATTATTGCACTGAGTTGTCAGCATTGGCATGGTAAAATCATCGCTGGAAATGCTCTCGCGTTATTCCTGTGTAAGGTAGGCCGTAGAGTGATATTCTCCCATTTCAAGCTCAGGCAGTATCTTTACCTTCGTCACGGTTATTTTTTGAGCTATATTGCTTGAGACCTTTCTCCAAGACCCAAATCACTTCAACTAAAAAAGTACGAATACTTATGTGTATATGAATATATTCGCACATTCGCCGCTTGTGCATTTCAGGTTGATGTATAATGGCCAAACTTCTCCTGGCATCCAAAAATATATGTGTCCGATACAGTCACGTTACATCCTATCCCACATGAGAACGTGTTACTCTAGGACTGCGTCATTTGTCTGCACACCACTGGGTTCGAGTGCCATTCGGAAGTCTACCTGATGTAAACCGCAGCCTAATATGTTATCGCATATTGTTAACCTAGTATTATAGTAAGACAGCGAATGTGCTGAAGCTGAATTGATGATCTCCAAACACATCCAAGTTTTTTGAGCTTACACTCATTTGTTTCTTCTTTGTAGCAGGCCTTGGTTCTTAACCTTTATGTATTACTACGAGAACCTATCGGAGTCTCCTTAAATCCTAAACTCAATAAGGGTAGCACAGCCTTGACCAGGCTCTTTTAATATAAACGTAATCCATACCTAAGTCCGCAAGTTACGCGGAAACGATCATGGTATACTTAAGAAACAGTTAGCTCGAAGGGAACAATGTGTGACCTAACAGATGAAATAGCGCCCCGCCAAACACTGTATGTTTGAACGATTTCGTGAGCAGTCTTGCAGGCAGCTTTGTTCCATCCCATTTGTTTAGTGAACTGATCCGCCTGACGAGCTAGCCTGTGCTCATTCCAGAGCTGCGTTCTCCAAGTAATGAACGTTGCTTCGTATAATCTTATCTTAATAATAATAATAATCCTTAGCAACGTCTCTATGCTGTCTGTTAGGTAGTTTGTGCTACGCCAGCAAAAGGTTCAACTTATGCCCAAGAGGGTGGCTCGATGGCCAACGATCAGGTGTCAGGCCATTGGGTAGCTTTTAGTTGCCCATTCGAATAATACCGCAAATGGAAATAAATGTTATGGTGTCGAAAGTATAGAAGATACATTTGTCACTTTTATTTTCTTGAAATGATCGAATTATTTAGATGTAATGTAATTTTTTACTGTAATTTTCTCATTTTTTGCAATATCTTTACGACCAATAGGGAAATAAGATTCCGATGAATGTTCAAATACTATGCATAATAATTGAAACGGATGTCTCATTGGAGATCAAAATATATACGAAATTGCTGAGGTACATGCTGAGGTAGTTGGCTTAACCAATTCAAGCAACGTTCGTCCAAGTATATATATATAAGTAATGTATAATAATAATAGCCGCGCTTGAAGCAACGAAAGCATTATGACACTTACTAGGCATTTATTATAATGTACTCATAAATGAATACGAAATAAACAATAAGAATTGGGTTTGATAGAATCTGTATAAAATAAATTAACATGGAATGCTTTAGTATTCTTCCATGGAATGTAGTAATATACAACAAAAGACCGGCAAGAAAACCTAAGCTATCACGATTTATGGTGATTATTTCGAAAAATACTCACCTATAGACGAGATCTGACCAGATGATATTCTCCTGTGAAAAGCAGAACACGCCTAGCCTGCCTCCTTTGAGAGTGCCGTCGAAAATATTACCTAAAATATATTTTTGAGATGCAGTTTAATGAATGTTTCATCGGTGCCGCACAGTATTGTTGCTAACTTCATGATAATTGAAATACAATGTTAGATGTCCAAGGGGAAGCCCCGCAACGCACAGTAGGAGCAGTGAACGCGTGTGTTTACCGCAGTTTTATTCGAAACTATATTAGTATGCCATTAATAGACAAGCAGTGTCCCAATGCCATCTAGCACATGGAGTAAAGAAAAGGAATCTCCCACAGATTGCATAGTCTAGCCTGTATCGTTGGTAAATGGATAGGATATCACTGCCAGAAGGGCTGATGATTCACCATCAAACTCTGGATAGATTCATTAGCATAAAGAATTTGATAGGAATTGGGCTGTCACCAAATGAAAACGCTCGTATTCTCCTCTTCGGCAGGCGATGCGCCACTCACCCCCCAGTCTTATATGCCCGCCTTACATTTCACCACTTTGCCTGTATTATCCCCGTGATTGGTCATGGCGGCGAAGAGCACGGTTATGCGTCAGACCAGTTCCACAGGGCCATACTGCTCACGACCCTCCTGGCCTTGACCACACTCTCGGTGAAACTGGTGCCTTCACCCGAATGTGCTCCCCGCCACCAGAAGACCCACAACCGGAACAGATTAAAAATCCGTAAATCCATTATGTAGCCATGTGCATACCATGTACCAAGATGATAGCTCTTAGCAAAGAAGCACACAGAACCAGTAACTCCAGTCTTAGCTAACCATAACTTAGCATTCAACATAAATCGCTATACCCATAGAGGAGCCGTATCGGATTAGAGACAACTTACCTGAATCGGCAACCATATTCTGTCCCTCAAAAATCCTAAGCCGCATAAGACCAATACTAGGGCGATGAAGAAGTAACCACCTGGAGCAAAAAACATTCTTAGTCTTGAGTTGCATTGCAATCAGTTCATATCAGCTCAAACCTTATAGAGTAGAAAATAGACCGACTATCATGAGTTTCGTTTAGGACTTCTTATACGATGCAAAATTTTGTGATATCCGTTATTTAGCAAACTGTGCGGATGGACAGGTTGCTGTAATTCGTTAGAACATCAAAGTGGTAGTACTGGATCACGCGTATCATGATTCCAAATTGGACATCAAATTTATTGAGGATTCTTCGGTGTATCTGAGATACAAGGCGTCTTATACTTGACCGACTTACATATATGCAACAAACTTGAAAACGGCCTGAAAATTGGTATGAAACGAACGGGAGCTATTTATCAGAGCAACGGTGAATGGATTTCCAGATCAGGAAATATATTAAGCATTGCGTAAATAATCTTCGCACTAATGGCAAGATACATTTCAGGTTATCGTGAATACGCAGCTGTTACGGTTGGAAAATTAGGGTCAGTCGGTTTTACACAATCGGTATGTAGCCTTCCAAACATGTGTGAGTCTAACAAGTGTTTCAACAGGATCACTTAATTCATTTGTGCATTTGTGGCAATCTCGAACCGATTTTGAATTTATCGGTACTAAACCCATCTTAATTGACGATTATTAAGAGGTTTACACTTTTTTATTCTGTATCAAGAGTCTGTTGCGAAACAGACTTCTGTAGCATAAATGTCGGCAATACGTGGCCTCAATCTACTTCAACGCTTTTTCTGTCAAAGGCAGTATCGTGCGATTTACCGCAACACTTCTATCCAAATCGTTCCCCGTCCAGTCCTTTCCTTCTGCAACGACTGCCTCCCGCTGTGAGGAGAGGCAATGCCTTCGCCTTCCTCGGGACAATGTCGGCCTCAACCCCGGTCTCCAACTAACCCCCTCCCCCAACAATAATCTCTAGAAACAATTCCTAATTATCGCATGTTTGAATATATTTGTAATATTGGTCCCCACGTTTATTTTTGCTCTCTCGGGGAAGCCACCGTAGTTCGCAGCGGATGATACGGAGGAAGCTGCGATTACATGAAGAACAGAAATAATTTTGCGGCAAAGGTTCTATGTCCAAAAACAAAAGCAATATGATTACTATGGGCCCAGTGGTGACGGTATTTTGGAGAGGCAAATGTTATATATGTTATGTTGCAGCACGGTGTTTAAGTTTATTTTTACCTGTAGGCGACCTTTTCTTTCCATCCAACATTGCGGGGATCTTTCCACAACAACTGGACCTGATTCGTCGTATTACCTTAAACAAACAATGCGCGTTGCGTCAGTTGTTAATTTCGTTAAGTAAAAACCTCTTCACTATACTGGCTTATTTTTTTTTAAATTTCATATTCTAGACATCTTTAATGGGTGACACAGCATAAGTCACGATGTACCGTAGATCTACTTATTAGATAATACAATTATCTGTACCTACATTACACAACAATCCACATATACACACCGCGTCAAAAAGATAGCCCACTTCCATGTTTCGTATGTGCCCAATGGACATGATTTTTTCCTCAACCGTAAGTAGCAATGCAGTTTCGCTTTCAGTCATTCAAATATATCACATTTCAAGAACATTCCACGAATATTTGGCTATCTAAATCCTATGTAAACATTTAATATAGCAAATTGTCGTTTTGAGGGTGCGACCAAAATGATAGCCCACTTAGTGTTTGTCGAGCGGGACGACAGTTGACACGCAACTGAGTTGTAAGTTCTGTCTCGTACAAATTTTCTGGACCCTTTGTCAGCGATAAGTACGATGGGCCGAGGTCGTCAACTTAATGAAGATGAGAAAAAAATTATTTTCAACATCAATGAAGAAAACATGTCAAAATCGGAAATCGCGCGAATTTTGCAAAGAAGCAGGAAGGTGATTTCAAATTATCTTAAAGGTCCTCAACAATAGGGGACCAAGAAGTCGTCGGAACGACCCGAGGCAGTAAATGCGCGTGAAAAACGCTTCCTCCTCCGAATAGCCTCTAACAGATTTTGGTCTTGTCGCTCAATTGCATCCCGGAGTCGAATCGTACGTCCGAAACGTGCAAAAATATCTTCAGGCATCAGAACATCTTGTTCATTCAAGCCTCAAATGAAAACCTCCTTTATTATCGAAGCACAGAACCAAGATTGAGCTTCGCTCGTGAGCAAAGTTTGTTTTCAGAGGGGTGGCAACGTGTACTGTTTGAAAAGAGATTCAATCTCGACGATCCTGATGGACATTCTTATGATTTCAACGAATTATGAAAGAAGAAAAACTCCTAAGTCCGCGGCAAGCGGTCGTGCCTACGATTCCATATTGCAGGATCAACTTAGGAATCACGTCGAGAAGATATGTGCTGAAAGATTCATCTTCCAGCAGAATAACGCAGCAGTTCGCACGGCGAAGATCGTCAAGGAGTTCTTCGAAACTCAAAACATACAGTTACTGAGTCGGCCCGCACGCTCTCCAGACCTGAATATTATAGGAAAACTGTGGAGCGGTTTATCTAAAGCTGTTTTTAAATGTGGCAAGCAGTATCAAACGCTACATGAGCTAAAAAAAGCTTTGGTAGCGGAATGGCATGTTATTGATCAAAACCTCATACGTAAATTTTATGGATCTATGCCCAGTCGATTAATTTCTATTCTGAAGAACGGCGGCGGCGCGACAAAATGCCTGATTTGTAAAAAAAACTGTAAAAGAATGATGTTAGAACTCAGTGGTGTTCGACACACATTAAGTGGGCTATCATTTTGACGCACACTCAAAACGACAATTTGTGATATCAAATGTCTACATCTGAGTTAGATAGTGAAATATTCGTGGAATGTTCTTGAAATGTAATGACTTTGAATGACTGAAAGCGAAACTGCAGTGCTACTTACGGTTGAGAAAAAAAATAGGAAACATGAGGGTGGACTATTCTTTTGCCCCGGTGTGTACGAAGATGCGGTAGTTCCGTTAATATTAATAATAATAACCTCTATGACATCGACCGAGGTTAAACAAACAGTATTTTTGAGTAGCAAATTAAGCAATTTGTAAATGATTATTTCTAATGAGTTTGAACCAGTTCAAACTACATGAAAAAATAATCATTGTGAATTCTAGGCCTACACTTACCAATAAGAGTAGTGCTATAGTTCAGCGAATCCTGTGCACTTCGAAAATTAATTATATGATTTAGCTCAGTAAATTGAGTTAGGCTTAGTGAATGATAATACGATTAAGATTGCTTACTTAATGAATTCGTAACAGCATATGCAGCCCATTTTTAAGAAGAATACTTAAAAATTACATAGCACCATTATCGTTTTGTTCAGCCCCGACATAAGGGGGCACATAAGAGATTACTGCATTTCAGATTTGGTGTATAGTTGGACGCCAATTCGGGGACGTTACACCGCCAAACGCAGATATTTATTATAATATTATTATTTACACTAATTCTCATAGGTTTCTTTCATTAATCCAAAAGCTATTCACGCAATTACTAAACAAACTATACCTTCAATAGAGACACTTCTGCATCTAGTTTTCGACTCCTAGTCAAATCTCGCCCATTATTAAATTTATAACATTCTATGGGTCTTAAGATGTTGATATTTTATACCAGGGCACCCGTACTAATTGATTCACACATAAAATATTTACTATGCACCTATTTATTATGATCACAGGTGCAAGCCTTAAGTGGCACAAAGTCTGGTTGTTTACACAATTGCATATCTTTGAAAAAGAAGAATTATTATAAAAAGTTGTGCTCGTAAAAGGACGTTGTACCAAGTATTGTCAAATATATATAAAAAATATGTAAGTAAATGTTTACTCCGCGCTAGATTTTTACCAGTATGCCATAGCGAGTTTCTGAGGTACTCTCCCGGCCCAGTCTCGGATTGTACAAGCTTCAACTGGATGCCGGGTTGAGCCGTTGCCCGGAACGGGGTGCTGTGCCAGTACATTTGTTTCTTCTTCTTCCACATCACCGCGTAGAAATTATGGTTATCCTGCGCAGAGCGTAGAGTGAAACTAGGTGAGCCTGACATTAGAACTCAGGAGGGGGAGATGTACTATAGAAATTTACGTATATAAATTTCGCTTGGTGCACCCTAAGTAACGTAGTGAACAGAGGACGGTGAAGGTAACATTATCAAAAGCTTTGCTTTTGACGACGTGGTTGAGAAAGCTACGCGTGACTCTTCGCGGTAGCTTTCCCAACCGCGTTTCTTGGGCCCACTGAACACCGTGGGTCTTCAGAGCTTACGGCTGTTTATTCGAAGGGCAGGGATATATTATAAAATTGCACCGGCCGCCGTTCCACCCACTCCTCAGTTATCATCAGCGCTCCATGTCACATCCATGTACTGGATGTGCAAGTCCTAGCACCAGCCGCAATCTCCACAGCGCTAGGCAGGAAAAGATAGCGAAATACAAGCAAAAGTGGCCAGCGCGTAGGACTGCCCACCCGCAAAAGCCGCATAAATATCGATATTATTTATCGATGAATCTTTGATGAATGGGTTATGCGTTTTGGCAAATCGCCAAAAAGAGCTGTGTGAGTTTCTGCTTTGTATCGGAGTACGACGACACCACTTTAGGCCAATACCCAGCCGATGGAGCGTGGCGCAGTGTCCACCGCTCATCGGTAAAGATCGTCACAAGGGCAGAAAACAACGACAACTCTATCGAAGCAGCGACAATCAGGGGCGGCGCTGTCGAGAGATGATAATTGGATAAATATTATATGATAATGGGGTGGCCGTTATTTCGCCATCAGCTAACGAAACCGAAACCAATGGAAATCTGAATCCTGTGCGAATAGTCGACGGAGGGCGGCAATTTTCCAAAAGCTAGTGCTCGTAAAAGTAACAGATAATGTGTCGTTGTAACGGTTTGCAACAACTTTTTCCTTCGGTGTTGCTCTCAACATTAATATTGATTGTTTGATTCTGGTAGCTGCCATCACTCAGAATTCTCGCTCGAAACGGCTGGTACACAAAACACTTGTATTTGACATATGAATATACAGCCGGCGTTGGCAAGTCACCGTTCAAACTTCTTTTTTTACTTAAAATTTGGTTACGACAACCGGACGATTATATGGCTCAGTCCTCTTTCATAGAGTTTGGCCGTATACGCCCACCGGTGCCCGTTTCACTTGTAAATATACATAAGCCAAAATAAACCAAAGGCAAAATCGACAAAATGTATGAATATTATTATTTTTAATAAATAAAATATAGGAAATAAATTCAATTAGTAAAAAGTACTTAAAAATATAAGTGCAAAAGATAATAATAATATATATAAAAAACAGAACTTAAAATGGTTAGTGATAGCAAAATAACGTTAATAATGTCATATATAGTAGATCTTTTGAGTGCTGCATTGTACTCATCATCAGTCGTGAATTGACGCAAAAACCTGGTTTTGATTTGGCTTGAGTCAAAACTAGGTTTTTGTTAAAAAAGGGGAAACATTGCCGTTGAGTTTCTAATATTTCTATATTTTGTTACCTAATATATATCTTGTATATAGCTGCAGATTAATATTTTCAGATCCATGAAGGTTGCAAATACAATATTACTTCATTTAATCCATTACACTTATGTATTTTTCAATTTGCAACGAATCTGTGGAGTATAGTTTACTGCGGAAGAAATAAATTAAAATAAAGTCACTTTGTACTGTTTCCTGTTAGTTCTCATACCTGGTAGCTAAATATAAATCCAACGTAGTCATCATCCGTTGCCGTGTCCACGAAGAAGGTCCCTTCGAAATCAACTCCACCAAATTTGTGATATCCCACAGCCAGTCCGGGATCCGAGTTAAGAATCTGCACGATCTCAGCGCCCTTGTTGTAAATTATCTGAAGGAGTCGCAGACGTCAATTTGAAGATTGTAGTCATTGTCTTTCATCTATTTGAATCCTCGTTTGAAACCTGAACTTAAGCATTGTAAAATTTCAGTTCCGTCAATAAGTTTCAGTTCCCATATATCTGGAAAAACTGAGGAAGCACATTTATGTTGTAAAATGTCAAATACCTTCGACCTGCAAAATCAAAAAGGTAAGCTAGCGAGAGCCCATGCTACGAACGAAGTATGGAAACTATATACATTTTTCGGGCTGCCCCATGTTTAACGTCCACGGTAGAGCTGCTTTCGGCAATGCTTCATAAGGCAGACCCCGTTCAATGCAAATGTGCAACAACGTGTCTCCTCCGATTGCACGGCGCACACGAATACACCACGCCACCGGGCTCGACAAACTCGAAGTTTGAAAACTACGCGACTTGGCTTAAGCTGTTACATATATTGTGATAGGAGAAAAAGAGCAGTGAACTCTCGGGATGAAGGGATAGCGACGACTGACGAATGATCTCTTCGTGAACGCGTTCGCGTGAAGCAGACTCGAGTTGTGGCTTGCGTCGCAAATGGTGCTTGTATATCACTATGGATAGGTGTACTCATTTGTAAGCCTAACTGTACGTAATATACAACGGCCGTTATATAGTTTTCCGATCAACTAAGAACCACCAGAATATATAAATTGGCGAAGATGAAAGAGAAGGTGGTGGCACAGGATTTTGGTTGTTGTTAGATTACCTATTTGACGCTTTGGAGCTTAAAAATAATTGGCATAGTCCAACAGAAATATCTAACGAAAGCGGCTAGTGGAACGGGCATTAGTGTGTGTCAGGGTTCGGAGAAAAATACTTGAAGAACGGTTTGTCTCGTCCAGTCACATTCGTACCGGCTTTTGTTTTCGCTCTGTAGGGGCTTATTGGACTTATATTCATCTTAAAATATCACTTCCTATAGGTTCCGAAATCCACAGCTTCTCCGAGAATTTAAAAGCTATAATTAACGCGCAGGTACCGACTCACCGATCAGTTAATTGGGCTGTGTTCTACAAAATATTTTCTTACCGATACCCCAAACCAATTCGACAGACGGTTAGCGAATGCCGCCTAAAAATTCTTAAATAACGTAAACAGAAATCGTTTTTCCCTAAAATACGGATCAACTAGTTCTGATTTGTAGAGTATCGAAAAATGCATCGAACACGCCTAAGTTCGTTCTCAAAAATGTTTAGAATTCTTCGGGCAGTGTAATGACATAGTAAAATACCGCAGTTTATGGACAATTTTTTTACTTACGTACCCATGGGCGGACCGACCGTTGCTATAAAGAGCATATATGTCAACAAATTAGAGATCTAAGTCAGTTAAACGGCTCTCGTAGCATTGGTGGGTAAAATGTTATGTTGAACAACTATAAAGTAAATTGTCCGGTCAATATTTATCGTCCACGGTATGGCTGCTTTCGGCATTGATTCATAGAACTGACCCTTTTAACTGCAAATATGCAATGGCAACGATCGAACCCGTGCACAAACGTATCTCTTCTCCGAGCGGACAGGAATACACCAATACCACCACGCGGACAATTCATCCAGATGACGAGCGGGTTGATTCACGAAACTCGAAAAAGCAATGGGGAGCAGGGTTTCAACGATCGTTTCGAGTGAAACGACTTTTTGTGACTCCTTTCAGGCCTGACTGTACAATATAGTGAAATTGTAGGTCATGTGACAGAAATCGGCGCTCAGTCTCTCAGAGTGGAGAGGCTCTAAACGAAGATGCTCGACTCGGCATTCTGTGTTATTGTTCCAGCCCATCAGCTCTGTTCGCTGATGGCTCGGAGAAGTGGGGCGAATTTAATTCGAGAATTTGCTGGAATTTCGTGTAAATGCCTAGTGGTTGAGGAGTGCGCTACCGATTGAGACTGATATACATGCTGTCCCCTCCCTCCTGAGTGCCGGCCATTAAGATGTCTCCATCTAAATGCCGAGTCTCTAAATGAAGGAACTACCGATGGTGAGTTCTCCCAGCTTTTTATATCAATTCAGAGTTGGCCAAGGCTGCACCACTGCACATCTAAATGACAAGACAAGTGGACTGTTATGTTCTAGGAGGTCCACACCTGTTGCGGTAAGCAGCAACATACTCCCCGGAAATGGAAAGGGCCTATCCTAGGGAGCATGTGAGGCAGCAGATTGCATTTAGCCCGACCCAAATTAAATCAGCTGCCTCACTACGAATTCCCCCCCCTCCCCCCTCACCTGCCTCACCCCCCCACCCCCATAATCCCTAGAAATTCCGAACTACTGTATGTTTGAATAAACTTATACCTCTAGTATGCTGAAGCTACGTGAAATGCAATTTGACGGCGACTACGAGAGAGGTGGCTTGGCAGTGCTAACAGCGTTCTTCCAGAAGGGGATTTACTTGCCACCGCTTTCAAATTACTGTGTGTCGACATTTCATTCATCTTAATCCACTGCCACGCAGGTGTTGTTGTTTTGTATACATATTTTGTCAGATTGAAAAATGTGATCACAGGGGAACAGACTACCTTGCTGCTGCTCTCAATAGTCAGCCGGCTTTACAAGAATCGATTTATGCTGCTCAGGATCCCGCAAGGTTCTTTGGTTATGCCCCGTATTGCGGATGGTGCGGGTCTCTCAGAGGGATGATAGTGAAACGAAGTGATTACCTGTAACGCCTGCCAGCTACTTTCCTCAAAGTCCCTTGAGCATGATCTTTCAACTTTCACTGGCAGAGGGTCGGGTTCTGATTTATAAAGTGGACAGCCCCAGCTCAGAAACCTGGTTGCGGATCTGCCAGTACTAAAAAAAGACCGAACGCTTTAACTGCCTTCGTAATGAAAGGGATTATAGGTAAAGCTATTTTTGATAAAATTGAAAAATGGGACCTAATTTCAGATAGGCAGTTCGAGTATCCGAAGAGTTGCTCGGCAGTCACTGCCATCGAACCATGCTCACGAACTCCTACTGTCCGTACTCCTCGTCAAGACCGTTGGTCCGAGTAGGCTGGACAACTAATAAGCAGGATATCAAATTTCTTACGCTATAGGACATTTATGGAAAATAGGGGTACCTGTTTGTAAGACTTGTCGAATATCGATTTAGCCGTTCGCGCTATACGCTAAGGATGACGAGTATTGGCAATAGGCCAACGAGGGCCAACATAAAATACTTTAGAAAGCCGATTAAGGGTGGAAAAAAATATTCGACGGCGTCTTTATCTTGATGTGAACATCTAGAGACAAGGTCTTGTGTTATGTCCAAAAGCGGTGGCCAAAACAGAACGTATAAATCATCTGTCTTATGGAGAATTCCTCGGATAGTAAATTAAAAATTATTTGGATGGGATTTTGAGTTAGATGAGATGGTCATTAAGTGCATTAATTGGACGTTAAGTTATAAAACTAATGCGAGAATGGTGATACACATAATCATGCAATAATGCACCTCACGATTGCAATACATAGAAAGTTCTGAGTCCTGGTTAAGGCTCCAGATTTGGCCAAGTATGTAGTTATATATTATATAATAGCATCTATAATAATCCATTAATCCACCAAATCGTTGTGCTATTTAGTCACAATGTTTTCGATTAATTTTCTCAGTTATAATTGTAAGGTTATGTGGACTTCAGGTTGTTTTACCAATTGGGGGGGGGGACTTTGCTAGAAAATATAACGCACCCAGTGTGGATCGTTTTGGCTATCCCCCTCGGGATCGAGTACGACAGTTTGGTAAGCCCGAAAATCCGTAGCATATATCCGTCGATTGTCGGGGCATACATCATCGTCATCACCAATCCCGTCACCGTCGAAATCGCCTTTGCACGCATCACCTACACCTGATTGCCCAATCAATTTTCGAGTCATTAAAGCACAAAAAAGCATTTGGGCGAATACAATGCAACATAATTTTAATGGGTAAGCATATTCTGATTAGAATAGAATCTATGCGATCATGTCGTCGGGCCTAGTAGTCCCCACCGAATTGTTTTCTTTGACATAATTTCGGCTAGAATATATCTCGTTGTTCTAGTAGTTGTTTCAGACTACAAAACATGCTATCGGAATGACTTCTACTTTGATATACGTTGCATATGATGATATTATTATTATATGTATTTAAACTATCCACGATCGTTGTCACAGTGCTCAGCAGCACCCTTGCTAGCAACATAATACATAATGCTTGCAATAAAATTGACTGTATGTTACTTGCACATGATTGGAAACTAATGGAGATATCTCTACAGGGAACTAATCACACTAACGAGGGCTATTTAAATATGAACCCACCCCAAAAGTGGCCGCTTCCGACAACTATATTATTCTATATAATAATCTAATCTAAATGGGAGAGAAGTCAGCGCACCAGTATGGTTTGTGTCCTTTTGATCGGGATTATAAACCAAGGGGCAATTATCCACGTTGTCTCGGATGCCATCTTCGTCCTTGTCAAAGTCGCACACGTCACCCTAAAATTTAACAAAACGAATTTCATCGTGGTTAAAAAACTCGTAGACTACATTGTTAAATACAACAAATACAATATAGGTAATTTGTACTCTCCGTATTGGTTTTGGCTTCACACAAGTATCGATTAGCTTATATAACTCTATGTAACTCACTGGATCAAAAATATCCAATTACACCTATTTCTTATTTTTATTATCAAGCTCTTCACAGCAGTGCCATATTGGCTTTCATTAAGTGTACTAAAAATATGGAACACGATCGACATAACTTGAAATGAATGTAGTAATTTAAACACTTTTTCGTATCAGGACTAGTGTAGTGGCGCATATGAATTTACCGCAAGGCTTGTATTCCCTTCACTACAAATGTTATACAATGGAGTAATATCATCCAATATTATAATTTAAGTTATGGCTGTTCAAGATGCCATTACTTATGAGGGGATGATCTACGCTGTTATATGCTGATAGAATGAACTGTGCTAGAAGTGTAACAGAAAGGACCTCATAACATGTCTCGGTTACGTTATTAAGTCATAGCATATTTCTCTAACTAAACTGTTAATAATACCGCGATGAGTATGAATTTAATTAACGTAACTGAACTAACATTAGAATTTTTTTAGATTTCAACCTATATAACGACGTTCACAGACCTCTAAAGCTCTCAATCTGACCAACTTTTAACAAAACGAGGAGTCACAAGAGCTAAGAGCCTTTTAAATCTTATCTATGATTTATTGCGCAATTTAAATAATCTATTTTATATAGAGCGCTTGTCATTCATATTACCAATGAAATCTGTCAAGCAATTGTCTATCTCAATAGCGCATGACTCAACAAATAACTGTGAATCCCATCGTCCAAATTATGTTGATTGAGGCTCTCGTTTGAATTAAAGGGCCATTTTTCATATGTTTCGAAGGTTAAATTTATAAATTAATTGGTGCAATTATCTGTTTTACTCAATATGGGAAATTTGTAATTGAAATTATCATCCATAGGCGAAACTATGTGTTCTTTTGGCATGTTTATTATAAACACGCTAGTGGAAAAATCCATGAAGCCTGGATTAACCCTGAGGCATAGTCCTTTATAAATCTCAATTAGAGTAAGGCGTTAGCAGCTACAAAGTGTAAATCTGACAAAAATATTTCTCCACAACGCGGCTCGAAATTACTTTTAAACTAGTTAATAATAGGCCTATAGCACTCGTCTTTCGAATGGTGCATCGGGCTCGTGTTGCTGACCAACCGGTCCAAAATAATCAGTTTATTGAGCACTGTTTCACAAGCTCAAATATCTTAATGGAAGTATTGACCTTAGGTCTGCTATTTTTAGACACCGTGTACCCATGTACGAAAGACATCTGGCGTACAAGTGGTTCCGATGAAGCACGCGAGGCTGTCGAGCTAGAATGGGTGTCCGTGGAACAACAAAGCATTGCCCTGACAAAAGCATAGATCCAGTATTTGATTCGTAATGGCTATTGTCGGAGAACATTTTTTTGAAAACTAGGTTAATATAATAACTAGGTTAGGCTAATATTCCCATCATGAACAAGCAACAATTTTTACTCTACCGCCTCGGCCAATATAAATAAAGTATTAAAGAGAGTATCATTGGGGCAAGCGACTGTTAGGTCTTCTTGCCCGTAGTACATTTGTAGTGCGTTTGAGTTTGCCGTCATATACTATTTTGTTTTGAACTCAGAGCAGCGGGAGAATAACCATTTATACCACCGTGGCGTCCAATGCGCTTTGAAATTTATTGCTCGAACCAGATACGGAACGCGATAATTCAGAACACTAGAGTGTGTTGTGTCTTGTCTAACTAGCAAGTTCTATGTATTCTGTCTACTTAGAAAGACGCCCTCACATTTATACGTAAATGAGATATAACACCTGTGTTATATTTAGCCACGTCATATATATATATATATATATATTCATCGAACAGTCGAGAGTGGTTAACAAGGGAGAAATATGAAGTAAAATATAATTTAATGATGATGATGAGCAAGATGATATATTATCTTATGCAATATATATATATATATATATATATATATATGCATAAGAGAGGCACAAAAGGATATATGATCGTGTTCATCATCATTAAATTATATTTTACTTCATATTTCTCCCTTGTTAACCACCCTCGACTGTTCGATGAATATTTAAACATTTTTGCTGTAGTAGTATGTGTACGTCGGGCGTAATTCTGCTCTACTCTGACACATAAGCCATCCATCTGGGGGAAGGGGAGGGGACATTTCGCATCGACAATCATCGGATGCTTTTCGTTCTTTGAAACGCAATACACCTCTGGATGTTAGGCACGGGACACTTCGCCTTGATTCCGCTGTTTAAAAGTGAAAATGCGGACAAACGAAATAGCCCGCGTTCCGTAATCTCTGTATCGCTGTACCACAAATTATTTGTCCGACACAACATAGCTGCAACGCTTTCGTATTTGTTCGTAATTTTAGTGATACCACGAAATGTAAATTGCGTTAGGCATTTAATTTTGGCTAAATTGAGATACCTAAAGGTATCAGATAAAAATTAAATGAGGAAAATGTACCTGTCCATCTTCATCTGTATCAAGTTGGTCACTGTTCGGGTCATCGGGGCAGTTGTCGACGTTATCCTGAATTCCTGTTGGTGTTTCAGCAGATAGTAAATGAGAAATATCTCATAATTATCTTATATTAAATGTTGTAATGTTCTGGGTAATATTCGGTCCTCCCCTATCACAAACTCTGTGTTTATTACGGATGGTGTTAGACTTCGACGTTGAATACAATAATACTTACTATCTATACGATACAGGATGATTATAGAATCGCTTTTTCGTCTCTATCTCGAAGACGTGAGGTTCAGGGAAAAACGTGTGAGGGAAATTCAGATGATAGCAAAATCATTCTTAGTGTTATCGAAACTATCTTTGGTTTTTTCTATGAGATCCAATCCATTTGTTACGAGTCTTGTTTCGAGCAAAAAATAGAGCCACAATATTTTCTCTCAGGTTGATCATTTTCGAGAGTTTTGGCAGATTTTTTTAATTTTTGGGCATGTTTTTGATTACTATTATCTCCTGTTCGATTTCGACTGCATTGGATAGCTCTCCGTATAGTTAATATGGTCGGTATGGGAGAAAAGCTACAGCAATACATTGCAGTACGTTCATCAGCTTTATTTATTTTATTCTTTAAGTGGTCGTTTGAGTAAACAAAATTTTTATCAAATCGAACCAAAATTGGTATTGACAGCTCGAAAACGGTAACATGTAGAGAAGCACTGGCAATTAATTAATCTCACCATACACGGAATCTTCGAGATCCTTTGGGCTACTAATATCAGCTCACCGCGCATTAACGTGAATGTAATTGATGAATGTAACCTAACGTGAATGTAATTACATATTATACCCGTAATATATTCGGAATGGTCGCCATCGCCAGACGGATAATGTTTTTAGCACGGCAGCTAGTGCTCAGAGGTTTCAACCCTGTGCATAAGAAAAGTGATAACGATTTCGACTATGCCATAGGTGAGTAATTTACTCTGCTAATGGATAGGCTACCACACGAAATAGCGACTGATGGGCATTAGGACCGTATGAATGGATCAATCCAACCGGCCCGTGTACTTGTATCGAACGCCAAGGATAAATAGCTAGTATGGTTGGAATGGTGAAAAGAGTGGTACCCAAAAAAATCGATTACGAGCGCACAACGGAGACACAATGAGACGAAGAACAGTACACGACTTTATATATAGAGAGAGACAAAAAATGAAAGAAGCAGTAAAGACCCTTGAGGACAGGGAAGAATCCCTTAAACTCGAATAAGTTACCAGTTCCCCTACATAAAGAATAGCTCTAAAAAGATTGGTAATAATTGTAGAAACCGAAGAAATATTTGTCTCTGATTCAAAACATAACCCTTAAAGCAATAGCTATCAAGATCAATAAATTTCCTACAGCTAAAAACCAAGAGTCATAAATTAAAGGAAGGAAAATATAATCGTGAAATCCACAATTAACCAATCATAATCACAATATCGAATAATACGTGGTACGAATAGGATATACATTGTTATCATTACAAAAATGCATAGCCAAAAACAAACCTGAAAAAATTGAATCACTAAACATAAACCTAATAATGATCCAAAATTTCGCAAATGATTAATACGACGGTGGTGGTGGCTTTGATCGACGATTGTGACCCATAACACGTAAAACAATTTAGTGACGCTTCATTATCGTATAGAAAGCAAGATCTGGGCTGACCCACAGCCAACATTTAACGTCCACGGTACTGCTTTCGGCATTGCTTCATAAGACGGACCCCTTTAAATGCAAGCTCTCCCTGTGCTGCGGTGGTATTTGCTAATGGCAAGGGTCCTCATCGCCCGGGCTCGCCCGCGTGCCCTCGGTTGACTGGCTTCCACGAGTGTCAGTTGCTCATTACGGAGGCCAAAGTACTTGAGCAGGTGAAGGACACTCGTTCCTTGCGTATATCTTACCTATCGAGGCACCGGCGTCCACCCAGTCATCCGCCCGCTCGTACGTCCGGGGTATCGCGGCCCCATCCGATGGTGCTCAGGTTAGCATGGTCCTGCTGCCCAACCCAGGGCAAATCACTGCAGTGGCCCTCGTCGTCCCGCCCACGTTGAATCCCGGCTTGCCAAGGCGGTGCCAGCTGTTCCAAGCGTCGCCAGAGCCCTGCAGTCCCTCACTGAGGTCTTGGCCCCTCTCTTCAAACTTCATTTCCAACTCGTCCTCCCTTGGCCGTCCCTTAAGTCCTGCGCTCCCTCATGAACCCAGATCTCGCCACAGTCGCCCAAGACACCACCGGCCCCGCGCGTGTCCTGTGCCCGCACTGTGGAGGCAGATTCGGCCTTGGGAACATAACGGTGTGGCAGCCACGTAAATCCACCTCTTCAGTATTATGCCGAAGGTCGCACTGTCCCTGGTCGCGGTGGCCCTTGCAGGGGCCCTGGGGACAATTCATAGCAACAACGTTCCCTCTTGCGAGGCACCCCCGACGTTCGCCTCGGTAGTCTGGCAGATACCGGACTAAAGGAACACCACCCGCTCCCACCCGATTGTGGTTCGGGGGAACCTTCGGAGTACCGCTTGCGTCGTCAGCCGCCTCACGGGCCTCGCACAACGCCAACGGATACTGGTCAGACGGCTATGCACATCTCGTCGCAGAAACTCTCCGAGGGTGACATCTCCGGCTCTGCCAGAGTCGTGTGCTCTTCCTAAACTCTGAGGCCCTCCACATCCTCAGAACGAAGCAGCCCCGCCTCTCCTGACGACGCCTTTCCCGAACGTCCCCCGCTGCTCGACACAGCCCCAACGACAACTGATGGGATTCGTACGGTCGTTGCCTCTTTACCCCCAACTTCATCCTCCGGTACCGATTGAGAAGGTATGCTGGCCGGCATGGTACCACTGACGTCAATGGCCCACACTTGCTCATGCTCGCGTCATCATCTTGAGGAAGGATGGCTCGATGCGGCCCATGGCCTGCTGCAGCGAAAAGCTCCGAAAAAGACTCACAAGGCGACCATGCCTACATCGCATACGAAGACCACGACCAAAATCAAAGGGAGGACCACGACCACCGACAAACTAGCCCGGCGCGCAAAACGAAGTGAACGGGGAGAAGCTTCGAACGGAAAAACGCGGAAGGGGAAAAAGGGAGTTCATCTAGCCAGAAGAGGTTGTGGATGCGTTTGTAACGGCGCACATTGCCGCCTCACCCAAAGAGGACATCTAACATTTATCTATAATTTATTCACCTTTGTCAGATAGTTCATTATAAATAGACAATATAATACAAATACAATACCAATTTACACACACATGTGCGTGGTACCGTTAATCACAATTGCGACTGCGCTGATACTCGATAACGTTCGAGTATGCATGTATACAATATGACCAGGTATACGGTATGATATATATAAAGACAGGTGCATAGATCAGGAATGGAATATATAACACATAAACTCTAGGTGATTGGTATTTTCGCCAAGCTACCTAAGGATGGGACCAGAGGACAGGAGGCGGCGTGGTATTTATTATATTACAGTTGGCTTTGTATCTAGTGAACCTGCGATTGTTATCTGGTTCATGGAAATCCCGCACGGCACAAAGTTTGTGATGAAAGCCGTGTATGGCACAGCGGATTACGACATGACGGTTAAGAAGGTGCGCCTGTATCCACTCGGTGCATGTCATTGCTCCCGTTTCGAAGAATTTTTCATCTACCTCGGCGAATTTTTGTTCAAAGCATTCGAGGTTGTTCTTGAAGGCCGATGTCACCGACAGGTCGAAACGGTGTAGTAGATCTTCGGTGAACAGTGGGGTGTCAAATCCCCAGCAACTCCTGTCCCTCGGAACCACCTTGAGACTGCTCGATCTCAAAATAGCCCCGATCGCGTCGTATGGGATACGTGTCATTTGGAAGGAAATAACCGCGCAGAACTTTGAACAGCTTAATCGTGTCAAGACCTCATTCCTCAACAGGCATCCTTGAAAGTATTGGCGGATAGCGAGCATCGCGCACCTCCAGAAGAAAGGAACATAGCAGGACCAGAGCAAAGGAAGCAGACACTCCGAAAGAGTGGAAGAATCCAAGACTTAAGGTAGTACTCCAAGAACGCAATCAAATATTAGATTGATTCAAACAAAATGGCAAGCAAAACGTTTTAAAAACTTTGTCTGCAGTAAAAAAGTTGTATGCAGTAATGACTACGTTGTTCAAGATGATCGGAGCTATGCCTAAAAACGACAAAAACTGAATAAAATAGAAAGTTGTACTCCATAGTTCAGCGCATCGTCCAGGAGAATCCTTGCATGAAGAAATGATTATGGCCAAATTGGTACCATGCGAATTGCGGTCGAAACAGGGAGATTTTCGCACAAAGATTTGACATTCTGTTGTGCGTAAAACTCACTATTATTCTCACAACATACTATCACGATTAATAAGAAATGGGCCAAATTACGCATGCAGCCCGACAGACAGGAGCCAGTATCGTCAATATTTGCGCTCAAAGCAGCTAACTGGGGCGATAAAAAATTCTGAATATGGCCATGAATTTCGACGGAATCGCCCCGACCGGAGAGGTGTATCAGAGCATAGAATCTATAGATGTGGCTAGTCTCAGGGAGGGTGTGCAGGACCTACCGATCGCATATCAACGTGTAATAAATTATTATATTAGGGATTATATAAAAATACACAAATATTTCGTTAATTCGCAAATTCTCGAATGAATTACGGTGAAAGCGGTAGAAGCGCCTTCTTAAGCCAAGTAGCCCTGATCGCCGGACTGTATATATACTAGAAGAGGAGTCTCCCTAACCTCATCACAAGAGATGGGTGATAGGCCGACCCCCAAAAAGCAAAGCCCTTGCACTGCACGGAGTTCTCGCGGAAGCGAGGAACATCCTCCTCCACAAAATGAGTGAGGTTTGGAGAGTGGCCAACAAGCTGAGAGGGAGACCCGCTCGAGTGGAAAAAAGCAAGCCTGACCCTCATAAAGAAACGGGGGAAACCTCCCGCGGATTCTGAAGTATATCGCCCAACATATCTTTCGAACTCGATTTTCGCAATGCCTTCAACACGGTCTGCCGAGATCTCGTTCTGCGAGAGGTTGCTGAGCACGTCCCTGGTCTCTTCCCTCTAGTTGACATGGCCTATCGTTGCCCTTCCCATCTGATCAATGACAACGCCGTCATCAGCTCCGAGTGCGGAGTCCAGCAGGGGGAACCGCTGGGCCCAGCCCTCTTCTGCCTGGCCCTCCAGCCCCTCGCTGCGTCCCTTCAGTCTCGTCTGCGGCTGTGGTACATGGACGACGGAACGTTGGCGAGTGATCCGACGACCGTCGCCTCCGACGTTCAGCGAGTACTCGACTACGAGGGGCCCAGCGGCCTTGCCCTCAACCCCACGCAGTGCGAGATCTTCTCTTTAGCCGCGCAACCTGACCTCCAGCGGTCGCTCCCAGGGTGCCGTTTCACTCAGAGGTCGTCCCTCGAGCTCGTCGGCTCCCGTCTTACGGACGAGGCCATCCGGCCGCTATTGGAACGTTGCCTCGAGAGGACTGCCGTGATGCTCGACCGACTGCCCCTGTTATCGGCTCACCAGGGGCTGTTCCTCCTTCGGTCCTGTTTCTCGGCGGCACGCATGCAGCACTTGCTTAGGACATGCCCGGCCGGCACAGAGGCTTCAACCCTTCACGCGTATGACGACTTGGTGCTGGACGCCCTGACCACGATCCTGAACCTCCAGCGTCCTCCGGACGCGGCGTCGCAGGCTACCCTTCCGGTTCGCTTCGGTGGCCTCGGCATCCTCAGTGTACGCCGCTTGGCTGACGTTTGCTACGCATCGTCGCTCACGGCGGTCGCCGAGATGGTTGCTACAGTCCTCCCCCCCGAAGCTCTCGCCCACTTCTCTGCTTCCTGTGAAGCGCCCCTTGACCAGACGGGCGTCCGCGCCCGGGTCCCTCAAGACAAGCAGTGCAAGCAGCGGGTATGGTCCGATGCCCTTCACAAGGAGCTGCGGGACTCTCTTCTGGCCTCAGCTCCACACGTTGCTGACCAAGCTCGCCTCCGGGCTGTCGACAGGCCTGGTGCAGGGGCGTGGCTCCACGCGCTGCCCTCCTCGTCCCTTGGCACCGCTCTCGACGATCGCTCCCTCCGCTTCTGTGTGGGCCTCCGCCTCGGGGCCCCTGCAGTTGCGGCCCACGTCTGCGAGCCACCATGGACTCTCGTGCGAATGCAGCGTCGGTCGCCATCCGCGACACACGATGCTTAATGACACGCTCGTGAGGGCCCTCCACTCCGCCGGTATCCCTTGCACAAGGGAGCCACAGGGCCTCGACACCTCTGACGGGCGCCGCCCTGACGGCCTCACCCTTGTCCCCTTCCACCGAGGCCAGCACCTTGTTTGGGACGGCACGGTGGTTGACACCCTAGCACCTTCTTATGTCAACCACTGTGCAACCACCCCCGGCTACGCGGTAGCGCGTGCGGAGCGGGCCAAGCTAGGGAAGTACTCCGCACTCCAAGCAACCCACCTTTTTCCCCCCTTGCTTTTGACACCTTGGGCGGGCACGGCCCTCTCACTGCAAACTTCCTCGAGGGGGTCTACCATAGGTTGATCCGCGCCACCGGGGACAAGCGCGCTGGCTCTTTCCTCCTGCAGCGCCTGTCCCTCGCTGTGCAGAGAGGCAATGCCATCGCCTTCGTCGGGACATTGTCCACCTCAGCCCCCCCCCATAATCCCTAGAAATAATTCCTAACTACTGTATGTTTGAAGAAAATAAATTGGAAGAATAATTTTATTGTTAAAAACAGCAGGCGTATATTTTACCTATAATAAAATAAGGCGCAGGCCGCTTTAGCCAGGTAAGCTGATGGATTACGGTCTCCAACTAGCCCCCAAAAACAGCGAGGTAGTCCTGCTTGTGGGACTGAGACACACAACGATATCAGCATGTTTCATAACGGGGTAGACATTAAAAAGGACAAAATTAAGAGGAGCAAGCCCGATAGCTCAGCGAAAGTAACTCATGACCGCCATGACCAGCGAGCAGATGTGGTCGAAAGTGGCAATTCTGGTGGAATATGTGATGAGACGGCAAAAAGATTGGAGGACCGAGTGAAATCGTAGAAGCGCTCGCCTGGAAGCCCGGAGCTTAGTCGTTAAGGTTGTGGAGTCCTCCTTTAAACCCACCGAAGTACTGTGCAAATGGCCCCAGTAGGAACGAGAGACGCACTGTAAATTTCACTCTAAAGCCCAGAGTCATTGCATAACGCATATACAGTTACTCCTCTACAAAAAAAGTAGCTGGAATAACGGGTGATATGAGAAAAAGTGGAATGTAGTAAGCCCCATACTATCTGTTGGCGTTCCTTTATCTATTTTCCCCTCGTTACATTGAATATTATGTGTACATAGTTGAATAATACGTTGTTTTATTCGATGAATTATAACATAATACACAATATTTAAGACTAATATAAATGTATATATATATATATATATATATATATATATATATCGCAGTGATTTGATAGCAAAAAGATGTGAAGAGCACTGATGCCTTGGAGAGAGAGAGAGAGAGAGAGAGTGAGCTATACCCGAGGAGTTACCAGTTCGCAACTGCAATCGCGTACCACTGGGAGTGATCAGTGCGCTTAACTAATAAGTTCAATCTACATACGCTCTAAACCCAAAGTCATCACTTAGGCATAGTGTATTTGATTACCTAGATATAGCTCTTTTAGCCATCCCTGATATATGGATAAATTGATCAGACGTACCATCATAGTCGCGATCGATGTTGTTATCGCAAGCGTCACCAACGAGATCTTGGTCTAGGTCTTCTTGACTCGGATTTGCAGCAAGCGGACAATTATCACAGGCATCACCCAATCTAAAAGAAACATTTTACTACATTTAAAATTTCTGTATAATAACCTGTACACTACGTGTTACTAATTTTGTCTTCTGTGAACTCGGTGTCCAAAATTCAGTCAGTCTTCCAAAAGAAAGATTACAGTGCTGTAATTATAATGCTGTATTTGTTCAAAATTAGTTGGTCTTAGGTCTGCTCTTGGATTAATGTGGTTTATAGTTTACAATGCTTTCTGATAATATTTTTTCTATATACTGAGTGAAAGACTAATTATTGCGGAATATGACTGTACATTAAATATTGAAACCAAGTCGCTTTTATTAAATGACACTGTAAAATATCATGATGTGTCAAGAAACGGTTGCTCAAACGTAATTGGTCTTCTGGTCACACATCTGGTGTTATACTTATAATGATATCAGACATATATGAACGTGGCAGTTTAAGTGAACACATCATACGCGAGTGTGTGCTAATTTAAATGCAAAATATACGTTCCTTAAGCTACTAGGTACTTATCAATTATAGAGTAACAGTATCGAAGTAAAATCATAGTAAATATAACTGCAATCCCTCTGGAGATTCAACTCAGAGTAATAACGCTCCGTGAAACCCGGCGGAAAAAATAGTCGAACAACTCGACAACCGCAAGTAAATTGCTAGGATAGTGGGCATGATTCCTACCGTTGCACATTTGCATTCAAAGAGATCCATCTGATGCTGAAAGTAGTACCGTGGATATTAAATGTTGGCTGCCTGGAAAATTTACTTTTCTAGGATATATTGGCTCAAATACTAATAACGAGGTAATGTGGACAGTTGCACGACCTAAAGACTCTGAAGATTGGTGTAGGCCTATTAGTTAACCAATCATGTCGACGTCATCCCACTCGCCACCGGATATAGACTTGATACAAATGGATAAAACACATTGTGAGAACGCAGCTCATTCAATTAAAATATTTAGCATTCAACTATATCGCTGACAGCAAATAATGGCCAATCTCTGTGAAAAATTTCTGCAATGGACAAAACTCTAGAAGAATTAGATAAAGTCAACTGAGGACCATTAGTCTCTGAAATAGAATCGGAGGATAGGCTCCAAGCATGTGTGTTGTATGAGGAAGATGCTATTGGCATTATATGCCGCCTGGAAACGCTTGTCGAAAGCCCTGCAATCGACGCAATTAAAATAGATCCTTCCGAGTACAAGGAGCCTAACGTAATATGTCTCATAAATTTCCTCTACATCGTACTAGAAATACCTAAACGCGCTGGCAGTTTAGACAACATATCTTGCTCCTACGCTTGCCAGCAGAAAAATTCCCCGAATTTAACATCCAATGATAAAAACAAAAGCTTTTGTAATAATAAGAAACCAAACAGTCACAATGATTTCCAAATTAACAATTTTCCTCTTGCATATCCTGCAAAGATAGTGTAAATTTCGTGTGCAGCTAAGAGAGCGTGGGCTAGTGAAAAGGACACGGTCATCGCCCTGGTCAATCTAGATTTTCGTTTCGAGAAAGCATTTTGGAGAGAAAATGGTTTAAGTACAAAGAACCTGCTGCTCAACTTGAAGTCGAGCAGTCAATGATAGTGCATTGTCTACATGGGCTAATACAGGTAGAAAAGGGAAGGAAAGTAGGGGCCACATGAACTCAACGAAGATGATGCCATTGTCATTAGTCTTGTTTATTTGCCTTGTCTATTTGCTTTCTTGGCAAACAAGGAGGCGTCTTTGGTGCAAAATTCTTACGGGAGATGAAAAATTGACAGGAAATTGCGATCGAGAGGCGGTCTACGGCTTAAAGTGATATTGCAACACGACAACGCTACGGCCCATGTTGCCGTGTAACCGTTCTTGTCTGGGAAATTCTCCCGCACCTGGCATACAGCCCAGATATCGCTCCGTGGGATCCCCACCTCCTATTCAAATCCATGGAGCACGCATTGTCGGGGAGTGAGCATTATAAAAAGAGAGGGAGACAATATTCATTCAAAGGGAAAGAAGTAGTAGTAGTAGTGGAAGAAAGGGACGTCAATGGTGGTAATGATGATGACGGACCAAGAAGGTCAAGTAGAATAGCACAACATTGAGGTCGTTGCGATCGGCCAAAAAGAAGGAGTTGCTAGCGATTGGCGCTGACGGAGGGAGGGTGCGCTATACTCGATAGCTATAAAGGGGACCGTAAAGAAACAGAAAGCCTCTTCCACATCAGAGTCTCAACGAGTTATCACTGCGTCATCATGTAGTCTACGACCGTCTTGACCATTTGACCACGACCTATTTACTTAGCAGCTGGCGAACGCAGTGATCAAGTAAACAGGTCGTGGTCAAACGGTCAAGACGATCGTAGACGACATGATGACCTCGGCAGAAGCTTGGAGGGAGGTCACGACCTAGTTCAACGCAATCATGACATTCAAGACGGACAAGGAAAGGGTGTACGAATCCAGCAAGCGGATACGTTAGATCCACTATAGAAATGATCCTGTGAAGTACGATACATATATATATATATATATAATCAAACATAACGATGTGGCATATAATAGAACTTAAGCATTGTAAAAGTTGCAGTTCGTTTAATAAACCAATAAACCTTTACCTCACAGATGTATGGTCGGATAATAAGAGTCGCAGGTCTCAGGTTAAGAACAACAGACTGCGCTCTCAGAACAAAGTGCCAAAGTTGGTACTTGAAAGACAAAATATACTTACCTAAACCGTGGGAGATAAATACAATATTAATTTACCTAAACGATGCAATATGTACTTCTCACAAAGCACTTAAATAGAGCATTGTCTGGATCCGCGAGATCGAAGAGGCACTTCACAGGCATAAGTATATATAGCTGCATATATAGATTGAGACAATTTTGAAATCAAATTCACGTACCCGTCGCCATCCTGATCACTCTGATCAGAGTTGACCGTAAGCGGGCAATTGTCGGAGTGGTTGGGAACGCCGTCTCCATCAGCATCCGGGTCGCACTCGTCGCCTTGCCCATCGTGGTCGGTATCTAACTGGTCAGGATTGTAAATCGTTGGACAGTTATCACACGCGTCACCCAAGTTGTCATTACCTGAAGCCAGATTTTGATAAATTAATTTCTCATATGACAACTGTTGAATACTGAAAAACACATTTTTACATAATCCAAAATCTGGATGATTTGCTATCCAAACCATGTGAAATATCTACAATCGTATAACTTCATAGGATTTACTGAAAGTTGAACCAACAGAAAGTGAAGGCACCTGAACGTGCTCACCGCTAATTACCTCGCTGCTATACAATTCAAACAAACTACACAATTGAGCTCGTCTCAATTGTGTTCATCGCGCTTTCCACATTGCCAATGATAATGGTCAATCTGCTAAAAACACTGCAGCGCAAATGTGTGCCATGGTATCGTACGACATCGACGCAAGATCTGTCTCCGTAGTGCGTACCGCGCTGCATGAACTCTGACGATGGACTCCGATCGTCTTAAGATAGCCTAAACGGCAATCTTTGTCTCATCGACGCAGGAGTCAACTTCTTCGCCTGACTTTTCGGATCCAGCTGTGCCGTCGGAATTAATGCCATAAAATCAAGAAAGGTATTTCCTTCTCAAATTTTGCTTGGCACGTTCTACTTTTCGAACGTGCTAAGTTACAATTCTTCGTCGTCTAGACATCAGGGCACACGCGGCGGCCTGTCTTTGACCTCATATTTTAGCCCGATTATAGGATATATCTGTTTTAGACTCGCTGTCATCTGTTTTTTGAAGTCGCGATTTCGGAGCGTACCGTTAGACTACTACTTGCACGTAAAAGCATAATTATACCAGGCAAGTCGCTTGCACGACCTTGTTTGAGTCTATTGACTTTCTCGTACGCTACTGTTGCACTAGGATGTAAACAAATTAATGCTTGTCTTGATATGGTAGACATTTCAATTATTTATTTATTTATTTATGAATAAAAATAAAGATATTCTAGTCTTCGCGTCCGATTCATAAAAGAACTGCTACATCTATCCTATATTCTCCTGTTCTTCCGTCGAAGGCAAATATCGTAACGGATCTGTATACAGTCAGGGTATCCTCTCGGAATGAACTTTTCTATAGAAAGTATACCACTGAACTAAGAACAACCTTGGTTCATCGTTTCGAGATTTATTACAGACCAGGTGAGATATCGTTAACTAGCCTCAGTGGCGTTACCCATTTCACCTAATTTCGCTCTAAACCTGTAGCCGATGTATTCGACACCTCACCCATATCTCAATGGCTTATAGTTCAGAATTCAAAACTTAATATTGACCCGTGCCAGATAACCAACACTCTCACGGCACCAGACAAAAAGACGAAACAATTATTAATACCAAACATTGGTTCCATTGGCACAAGGATATAAACATCTAATCGGACTATTGAGGCCAGAGGTTCCAGTTCTAATAAAAAGGAAAATAGATGCACTTAGCATATACTGAGTGGGAAAATTGGCCGTTCGAAACAAATATGAAATCCTTATTCTTCGAAGAGTTAAGATCTATTCTATTCCCTGGCGAAGATAATTAATTAATTACTATAACTGTTCTTACCGGCTCTGTCAGAATCTCTTTGGTCAGGATTGGGGACAAGTGGACAGTTGTCAGGGTAATTGGCCACACCGTCATTATCTGCGTCTGGATCACAGGCATCTCCAATATTGTCTCCATCCGCATCTTCCTGGCCAGAATTTGGAGTATCCGGGCAATTATCAGCCTTACATCTATAAACAGCCACAGTGTCGATGTATATTAGTAAAAGATACCATATAACTATTTGGGCTACATAACACTAGGGCTCGAATCTCTCTGTGAGTACTCCGGGTTACGGCCTTGTGCCCATGATGCGGGGGGGGGACTGAATATACCAAGCCCATAATGGTTCTGAATTGAAAGTTGTATGTACCACATAATCCCCCACAATTTTATGGGTTCTAGGGCTGGGAATTCGTGATAGACAATACCCTGTATCCAGCTCTGCATTACATTCGCTGAATGTGTTATTTAGCTTTTTTCCAAGAGAATATTTACTTTTAAATGTACTTTACCGTAGGGACAGTTTCAGCAACTGCAGTGCCAATTTGCGGCTAAACTATTTACCTGTAGAATTCAAGAGGATAAGTAACAATGAAAATAGTCGACCTAACGCTTCATTATATTAGCGACAGATTGACCACCCCACTATAAGGCTAGCACGCAATAGCACACCACCGATGAAGTAGACATCAATTCAAGCCCAGGACAATACCCCTATTCGAGCGAGGATCGCTTTACAACTGTACAGAGGTCGACTTCGCTTTGCCCTTATTGTATGGCCTGTTTGCGCATTGTTCGGTGATAAACACGCGATCGGACCAACTGCTGATACCGAGCCTCGTCAGAACTGACGGTCGATTAGAAATCTCTGACGCTAAATCATTTTAGTCCGACCAGTTCAACAGGAAAACCTTTTGAGTATTCCCTAGCGTATTATATTTTACGCGCTATAAGCTAAAGGTATTTTTGGACATATTTGTGATGATTCTCAGTGAACGTTTACACAGACTATGCATTCATGCGATAGCCGTCTATTACTGCGTATGTTTTGTGTTAGGACAACGAAGATACGCAAGAATACTTCGACAAAGGATACTTCCCGGAGGAACCGTTGAGGTAAGAGGAAAAAAAACACCGTCTCATTTGGTGCTAATTTACTGTCGAAATGGTTAAATAAGAATATAGTAATATAATAATCCAATTTCTAGTCAAGTGACTGAAAGCAGGTCAAACCCAGTAAGGTGATACCAACTTTGTAACACTTGGTCTATTCGAGACGAGGCCATTGGAAGACCCCGCGCTGTTTGTCACTTCGTTTGTGTGATTAGGTGCCCGTGCCGTTCGAGTAGACTACGACACTGATTCAAACGAGTTAGTGCTCGATTTGAATAATTTCATGAACATCAGACACCACGAACCGATGTGAGGACCACCACCGCAATGCATTTGTCAGAGTCATGCAGCTATATAATTCCCTCCAACTATTGAAATACGCTACTCATCTTACTTCAATCTCATGGAAGTTCTTTGCCAGGATCGGCCTGAGGTTCTCCTTATCGCCAGTGGCCAATGTTGCGCGAGGTGGGTATATTAAACTTGCCTTGTAACTAGCTCTTGTATTTCTTTCTGGCTACACACAACCTGGCAGTGTTAACAAGTGTGAACTTATTTGTTAAAGCTTCGATATTTATTTTTCTAATAATTTTTGTCCAATACACTATTTTGTTAACGAAGTGTAGCACACGGGGTCATACTACCGCCAACGTTATTGTTAGTGAAATTACTGCAGGTAATAACTGTTTATTGTAAAACCAGTTCGGATACTGAGCGCAAATACTATGCGCTGTCTGAATGCAAGTGTGGTAACTGGGCCAGTCCATCCGCCTAAAGAATAGGATGTTTCTTTGCTTTATTAATGCCATGACAGTATAGCCTCTAGGATTGATATCAAAATATTAAGATAATCAGTAATAGTGATGGAGTGCATTGTTACGGTAATTGATGATCCAGAAGTACAATTTCCACAAATATGCATGCCTTTTTGACATTGGAACCGGAGGATGGACAATCATTCCAAATCCGTTAATCCCACACCAACCTGGTGAGCTTTGTTTTAATCCCGAAACTAAATTCGAAAGCTCTATTGTAATTAGCATCGGCTAACTTTAAATAGATGAGCTTGGTCTTAACGCTATTGATTCTTATTGATTATCGCAATGCCTTCAATTTTTCCAGGTGAGTATAATTTTTATGGATATATACGCTTCACATAACCAAATCTCCAGTTTTCTTTATGCAATTTTTTATAAAGCGACGAGGAGTAAATGCTCTTCACATCGAGTGGACACCGCCAGAATGTATGAGACAATCTCTTGTGTGCTGAACAAACTATGTGAGGATGACTGTGGATGGAAACAGCTTCATGTAATTACATTCGGTAAAATAAGTAGCGACAAGACCCGAAGTATCGGTTTAATCATCCAAATTGATTTTGCGCTATTCAAAACGGGCCCCGTCAAGTCTAAACAGTTTTACGAAGGAATCACCCAGGCGTCGAGGAACTTGCAGGCACTAAGCACCCTCTACGAATTTTTGTTCAGCACCCTCTACGAATTTTTGTTCAGCACCCTCTACGAATTTTTGTTCTATTGCTTCAACCGACTCCATTATCTTCCGTGAAGTGGACATTTTGGAAAATTTTCGAGGACAAAAATTACGCGGAGCAACTTCCGGCAAATGCGGTACTTGATCGATAACACTCGGTTTGAGTTCTTCATAAAAGTAGACACTAGAGTTGGCCTTGCCCTGCGGGCTGCGGCCAACTCTAGTCCCGCTCGCGATATATTATCATTACATGTTGGAGAAATGGAAAAATTGAGATACGGGAGTTTCTGAGACGCAGTTCTATGAGTGTCGGCAGGAGCCTTCGGCTCCTGGCCGACACACGTGACTCTCTTCAGGCTTTCGCAGTTCTATGGTCGTCGGCCAGGAGCCTTCGGCTCCTGGCCGACGCGTCTTCCACAGTTGTATGGTCGTCGGCCAGGAGCCTTCGGCTCCTGTCCGACGGCGTTCCCCGCAGTTGAATGAGCGTCGGCGGGAGCCTTCGGCTCCCTGCCGACGCCGTTGTCGTCTGCTACGTAGGAATACGCGTCGTCTGCTACGAAGGAATTCGGAGGGGAAGTACCCCTTACATAGAACACCATGTTAAAAAAAAAAATCGAAAAACGCAAAAAAATGGTCGAAAATGCGATTTTAGCCTGATGAAACTATTTGCAAAATTGTTCAGGACATCGAGACGCATCGATATGTGCAGAGAAAACCACCCCTTACATAGACCTCATGGTATAAAATGCCCCCCCATTTTGACCCCCACCCCCCGCCAATCCCCCCACCCCCCTAAAAAGATAGCCCCCATCCGTAGCTACACAATGATACCAAACATGACCATATTCAAAAAAGGTAAACTCCCTAAAAAGGCGGCCGAAAGAAACGGAACTCATTGTCGGACGGACGGACATCATCGAGCTTAATAAAGTATATAACTAGAGTTGGCCTTGCCCTACGGGCAGCGGCCAACTCTAGTCCCGCTCGCGATATATTACTTTTGACATGTTGGAGAAATCGAAAAATTGAGATACGGGAGTTTCTGAGACGCAGTTCTATAAGTGTCGGCAGGAGCCTGCGGCTCCTGGCCGACATACGTGACTCTCTTCTGGCTTTCGCAGTTGTATGAGCGGCGTCCAGGAGCCTTCGGCTCCTGGTCGACGCGTCTTCCACAGTTGTATGGACGTCGTCCAGGAGCCTTCGGCTCCTGTCCGACGGCGTCACCTGCAGTTGTATGAATCCCGCTCGCGATATGTTACTTTTGACACGTTGGAGAATCGAAAAATTGAGATACGGGAGTTTCTGAGACGCAGTTCTATGAGTGTCGGCAGGAGCCTGCGGCTCCTGGCCGACACACGTGACTCTCTTCAGGCTTTTGCAGTTCTATGGTCGTCTTCGTCGTTTCGCAGTTGTATGAGCGGCGTCCAGGAGCCTTCGGCTCCTGGCCGACGCGTCTTCCACAGTTGTATGGACGTCGTCCAGGAGCCTTCGGCTCCTGTCCGACGGCGTCACTCGCAGTTGTATGAATCCCGCTCGCGATATGTTACTTTTTACATGTTGGAGAAATTCAAAAATTGAGATACGGGAGTTTCTGAGACGCAGTTCTATGAGCGTCGGCGGGAGCCTTCGGCTCCCTGCCGACGCCGTGACTCTCTTCTGGCTTTCGCAGTTGTATGAGCGGCGTCCAGGAGCTTTCGGCTCCTGGCCGGCGCGTTCTTCCACAGTTGTATGGACGTCGTCCAGTCGCCTTCGGCTCCTGTCCGACGGCGTCCCCCGCAGTTGTATGAGTGTCGGCAGGAGCCTGCGGCTCCGGGCCGACATTGGGACTCACTTCTCGCTTTCGCAGTTGTATGAGCGGCGTCCAGGAGCCTTCGGCTCCTGGCCGGCGCGTTCTTCCACAGTTCTATGGTCGTCGTCCAGTCGCCTTCGGCTCCTGTCCGACGGCGTACCCCGCAGTTGTATGAGTGTCGGCAGGAGCCTGCGGCTCCTGGTCGACACCGGGACTCACTTCTGGCTTTCGCAATTGTATGAGCGGCGTCCAGGAGCTTTCGGCTCCTGACCGACGCGTCTTCCACAGTTCTACGGTGTCCCCCGCAGTTGTATGAGCGTGCAAAGACCGTGACTCAATATGGCGGACACGCGGACAGACAGACACTACAGTGTTTTTGACCATCTAAAGGCATAATCGACATTATCTCAAAAACGGTCAACTTTAGGTATAGGAACACCTATTGCTGATTTGTTCAGCTTAGTCAGACGCATCAGCTAATGATATAATATGGACTCTCAATGCTCTGTATAAGGAATAAATCGAACATTAAACTTAATAAAATGGAATTTGTCAAATTAAAAGAAAACCTGAGCGAAATCGACATATAGAAAAATACGTACACATGCCCCTTCTCAAATGCAACAACTCCCCAATTGACATTGTTAAGAGAAAGTCAAAGGAAAGTATCAGAAAACGACGAAAACAGTGCAATTTTTTGTGATAGGTTTTTGTTTTTCGCAATTAAAAAAATATTAACAACTGTTTGACGTAATTTAAAATATGACAAAGATGGCGCTCCCGATGAGCTTTGACCTCAAATAAAAACCAATCATTTCCAACATAAGCAAAGTAGTCAAATAAAATGAAAAGTGTCGAAAAATTGACCCCCTCGGGGTTTTTCGGCCCCCAAAATGGTCAACTCGAAAACGGTCAACTTTAGGTATAGGAACACCTATTGCAAAAGTGTTCAGCTCGTCGAAATATGTCGATTAAGCGCAAGAAATCGACCCCTTACATAGAGCACCATGTTGAGGTTTTTTGCTTTAACTCAAAAAGTATCCACTTTAGGTATATGTATACCTATTGCAAAAGTGTTCAGCTCGTCGAAACGCATCAGAAACACGCGAGAAAAGTACCCCTTACATAGATCACCATGTTAAACACCTTTTAGAAAAAGGCAAAAAAATGGTCGAAAATGCCAATTTCACCTGATGACAATATTTACAAAGTTGTTCGGGACATCAAAACAAATCGATACATGCAAAAAAAACCACCCCTTACATAGACCTCATGTTAAAAAATCCCCCACTACTTTGACCCCCACCCCCCCAGCGACCCCCCACCCCCCTAAAAAGATAGCCCTCGTCAATAGCTACACAATGATACCAAACATGACCATATTGAAAAAAGATAAACCCCAAAAGTCACCCGCCGAAACGATTTGCACCTCATTGTCAGACAGACAGACACCGTTGCTCTAATAAATACTATAGATATTGATCGTGTATTCAAGCGAGGTGCCCTTTGTGAAGGGAATTCAACTTTAGAACAAACCATGCCGTCGTGCATCTTGTGTCTGAAACGGATTCTTAAGACATGTCCAAATCGGAATCATTTAGTTAAGCTTAAATGGCGTGTTTCCACATCAGTTCCTGCGGTTTGTGAACGTTCTAGTCAATTGGCTGGAATGAGAAAACTCTTGCCAGGCTTATTTTTTTACCCTCGAGTACTCGTGTTTGGCGAAAGCATAGGCGTATCAGCTTTTCAATAATCTATATATATATATATATATATATATATATATATATATATATATATATATATATATATATATATGTATATATATATGTATATATATACACAATTCTCAACACAACAAATTTCTATTAGAAACCTGACGTGCTTTGACGTATTCGGCAACGGTTGCCTTTTCGTTGTAGGTGTTGTGGATATTTTCGCAAAAATAGGTAATATTGTCTATTACTTTGCATTGTTTTATATGGAGGTAAAAACTTTAAATATAAATATCATATTTATCTCCATATATAACAATGCAAAGTAATAGACAATATTACGGGACATTGCAGTATATCATAGATACAATTTTTAGCGCAACATTATGCTTGTATGTAGTATTTCAATATTATATGATCCTACAAGCACACGCACATACCCAAATACATACGCTTTATATGATTATATTGGTTTAGTTCAAGATGAGCAAATTATTATAGACAATCATTTTCACTCAGGCAACAGTCAAGTGACAAATAGATAAGTTGAATACATCGAGATAAGTGGCCAAATAATCTGTCCAGTTCATTCTAATACAAGACGAGTTGAGAGCCCCATCGTAAAACGTATACAGAGAAGGTCTTTAACAAGTATGCTGTTCAATGTTCTTCACAAACTCATTCGCGCATAAGTAGAAATTACTTACCTATATACTGAAAATGATTCGTATTCTGGAAGAAATGTTGTAGAAAAAAGTACAAATTATTCAATTTTCAAAACGTGGTAGCTGACGGTGCCTCTGGAGGACACATTTATGCGAAGGGGTCAGCGGTTCGCTTTTGTGCCGACATATCCGTGCTTCAGACAAACCAGCTTGGACGGTACAATTCAGGTCGGAACGTCTCGCTGCAAGCCACGCGTCGTTATCGAGTGAGTTCCACAATTGTTCTTATACCAATTGAGATGATTACTGTTATTACTGTCGCCCTTAATGACACATCTTAAATGAGCGACTTGCACAAGTGTTGTGGGCAAAAGGAGATTTCCCTGGGAATTTATATTTATTACTTTAGCCCCGAATTGTTGCATCCTAAAGGACGCATTGATACTGGTAAGATAGGCATACTATTCAAACAAGTGTGGTGGAGGAATGCTTGCCAAGCGCATTCAAAGAAAATACCGAGTGCTAACGAGCGTCTGTGACTTAACATCATTGATAACAATAACATTAAGTATTATTATTATTATTACTAAGCTCTGTAAATAGCGCCGAGTTTGTTAGCCTATACTTTTGGTTGTCTTTTGCAAAACGAAGCCGACGGCCGATGCCAACCACAGCATCACCGTCCCCTACTCCTTCGAGGGGCCCCAGTTCCACAACCCCTCCGAGAACTAGTCCGCAACCTCAAACTCCAACGCCGACACCGACACCGTGGCCGAGTCCTGGGCCAACACCTCAATCAACTCCTGAGTCAACGCCGGCGCCAACTCCTACAGCAAGTGCTGTGCCAAGTCCGACTGTAAGCGCTCAAACAACTCCTTCATCAACACCTAGACCATCGACAGGTCCAACGGCTGGAACTACTCCCCGACCTTTAACAACTCGTCGTATAGCGACTACCGGGGCTCCTGAAGCCTCAACGAATACAGCCATAAGCACGCAAAGCCGCACCACTCGCCGTCCCACGGTACAAACTACTACTGGGGCTTCAATATCTCGCCAGACAACGACTGCAAGGGATGCCGGATCACGACCTCGTGAAGTAACAACTGCAGTGCCTCCTTCCACACCCACAACTTCAGTAAATGCTACTTCGCCAACCTCTGCACAGTCTCCTAATCAATCTGGATCAACTGTTGCCACGTCTAATTCCAGCGCTAGCAGAAGTACAAGCAACCCCACATCGTTGCGACCACCGAGGGCGAGGACTCCCGATGAAGGTAGGTCAGCTAACATTCGATTTCCGTGACGCTGAGTTGTTTATTGCGTTGCCCCGTATTGCTTTTTAAGGGCTTACCACGCCATATATTTGTACAGTAGTCAACCAGCCCCCTTAAAGCTAGGCTGAATAGGGCGGGGCATGGGCCGAGGATAACGTAGTTTTGAGTGTGAACTGCAGCATAAGCCATAAAAAGCGTTAGACTTATGTTTAGTACAAACATCTTCAACAGTTTTCCATGTCTATATACACACCGCGACAAAATGATGGCCCACCCTATTTTTTCTGACTTTTTTTCTCAACCGTAAGTAGCAATGCAGTTTCGCTTTCAGTCATTCAAAGTCATCACATTTCAAGAACATTCCGCGAATATTTGACTACCTAACCCAGATGTAGACATTTGATATTGAAAATGGTCGTTTTGAGGGCGCGACAAATGAGAAGACAGTTAATGTTATCGACCATTCAGTTGAATTCTCCATCGTTCTCCTACAAATTTAGTATTTTATCGGACCACCGCCGTTCTTCAGAACAGAACGGCCAGAACAGAACTTATTCGATTGGGCATAGGATTCATAAAATTTACGTATCACATTTTGATCAAGGACATTCCATTCGGCTACCAAAATTTTATGTAGCATGTATCTTTTGATACTGGTTGCCACCTCTAAGAACAGCTCTAGATAAGACGCCCCACAGGCTTTCTATGCAAGTCCGGAGAGCGTGCGGCCAGCTCGGTAACTGTATGTCTTGAGTTTCGGAGAACTCCTTGACGATCTTCGCCGTATCAACTGCGGTGTTATCCTGCTGGAAGATGAATCTTTCAGCACAGATCTTCTCGGCGTGATTCCTGAGTTGAAACCTCCAACATGAAACGTGGTCACGACCGCTTGTCGTGGACTTATAATAAATAATTAGAATGACGACCAGGATCGCACACGTTGGCACTCCTCTGAAACCGAACTTTGCTCACGAGCGAAGCTCGATCTTGGTTCTGTATTTCAATGTTAAAGGAGGTTTTCGTTTGAGTTTTCTATGACCAAGATTTTCTGATGCCCGAAAATATCTTTGCATTTTTGGGACGTTTGTTTCGATTCCAGTCTCGGCTGCAATTTCGCGACAAGTTAGAAAGCTGTTAAAGGCTCTTCGGAGGAGGGAGCGTTTTTCACGCCCACTTACTGCTTCGGGTCGTCCTGGTGCCTTCTTGGTCCCGAAGTGTTCAGGAACTTAAGACAATTCGAAATCTCCTTCCTGCCTCTTTGCCAAATCCGTGCGATTTCCGATTTTGACTTGTTTTCTTCATTGAGGTTGAAAATAATTTCTCATCTTCACTAAGTTGGGGGCCTCGGCCCATCGTAGTTTTCGCTGACAAAGGGTCCAGAATATTTGTACGAGAAAGAACTTACAACTCAGTTGCGTTGCCACTGTCGTCCCGCTCGACACTGTCGTCCCGCTCGACAAACACTAACTGGGCTATCATTTTGGTCGCACCCTCAAAACGACAATTTCCGATATCGAATGTCTACATCTGAGTTAGATAGCCAAATATTCGTGGAATAACACACAGTCAAACATACATGTATAGCTTATATATACAAGCTATATATATACATAGCTTGTTTCTATATATATGCATGTATATATATAGAAACAAGCTCTAGAAGGCGCAACAACTTCGCCGAAAATATTATACAACGAATTCAAAATTTACATTAATATATGATAAATGTTGCATTAATATTTCAGATGGTGCGGGAGAATCTTAAGCAAAAGCCTGCGGGAGCACTCCAGGTAATTAACACGAAGTATCATCTCTCTAAACTGCGGCTCTGCTATACCATTTTGCAAGTAATATTTCAATAGACAATTCAGAGGTCCTAATTACCACCCTTGAATGGCCTAAGAAAATATTGTAATGATTGGCGGGAGAGCTGATCTGTTCGCGTCGCGCATTCAAATCAGAAGGGTCTGCTTTCCTATTATCTTCAAAAAAATTTAAAGTAGAACGTATAATGAAAGAGTCCATGATTAAATAAACCAATCATTAGTATGTATAAGATGTTGATGAGGAAAAGATTTGGCGGCTAAATGTAACTTTTTAATGCTCGTTTCAATAACAGTTGCATTACACACTAAAGAAGCAACTATGAAAGAGCCATTTCAAGTGAAATCATATTTCTAGACTGTAATACTTCATGCAATAAAGACATAATAATTTTGCCAGCTCGCTGTGTTTTGGATAAAAGCGTCTTAAATATTTTCGTAAAAGGATCGCCAGAATAAATAACTCAAGAAACGCGTGTCTCTACAGTGCTAGCTGCAGTGCTTTTAGTTTGTACCTGAAGTGAATATTTGACCATTTGACCTAAATTGAGCTGATTGAATGAACATCCTCTTGCAACTGATTGGTATGCTGCCTCCGTTTGTGAATTGACCAATAATCAACGGTTTGAAATTGTCGCCTGTCAGCCTGTGATACTGCAAATTCTATGGCCCGTGTTAAATCATGTTCACTGTTGCGCCTTCGTTATTTTTTTGCGCACTTCTTTAATCTCCTTGAGTTCTAATCTGTTAATCGGCAACAAGTTATATGCGTACCATTTAAGCAAGCATAGAGTAGAAAGAACCCGCACGAATTAGGCGCACATCTCTTTGAAACTGTATACTTGTAAGTTAGGATGTGCATACGATAAATAACTGACTTTAAATACGTGAATATTTAAGCTTTGTAATCATATTGCAAAACAGACAAATAGTTATACCGTCTTTTCAAAAATAAAGTGTATATGTAGCGGATTTTTTGGAAGGCAGGATCGAATACACTGGTTAAATGAATGAGCCAAATGTGAAAAATGATGAATTTCATCTTGCTATTAAAATACCTTTTGTCGAAACAAGGTAAAGCGTGATCGGGCCATCCGTCAATGTCTCTATCTGGTGCGCACATCCTTCCGTCCCCAGCGAAACCAATCTTGCAACGGCACTGGAATCTAGAAAACAATTAAAGGTTTATTAGGATGAGATAGTTAACCAGTATCTATATGAAGATCAAATAATATGCCAGTGACTGTCTTCATTACTTTAATGAACATCGTGTGTATTATATTTTATGACGCATATTATATATGCACCATGGAGCGCATATTACTGTATATGGAGCGTTTGAAGCCACGACTCTGCCCCTACAGAATATGACAACGGTTTTATTTATGTATCCTGTAAATCTAGCGGTTTTTTGTACAATAAGCAGCCAAATACAAAAATGATCGACTTCATTACAAAGCCGTTCACGCTGATGGTTACTATGCAAATGATTCTTTGACGTTTTCACGGAGGATACAGTGTTTGACCACTGGTGGGAAAAATGCTGCCGATCACAAAACATCTCATGAGAGCATGTCGGGAGTTTTTTTTTCATTAATTCGTCTACAGATTTAGGTTGGACAACGTATTCATTCAAGTATTATAGTTTGACCGTAATCACTCTTTGTGCTCTATGTGGGTGTTTTCTTGGCTGTTTTCGTTTGCTTGAAGCTATGGCTGGCTATAGTGAGCTCGATGCTCGGCTGACGTTTCCGTCCGCTGAGCACGACCGCCTCAGTCTTGGCCGGCGCTCTATACAGGAAACTAATTGACCCTCGTTGTATCGGAGGTCCACCCCTAGTAGTATAAGTATATATAAAGAGATATAGCAGACATACGACGGGTGTGGCTTATGTGTACCTAAAAATACGCATACTTTCAGGGTAAGAAGGGCACAATGTCGTCCGATGTTACGATAGTGCTCTACCATCGTCAGCCGTACCTAATTGATGAAGGCAGGTTACGAAACATGAATAAAGATTGAAACTTTGAGAATAGACATCGAGATTTTCCAAGAATAGCTTGATGCTGCTATTGTCAATGTTTAAAAGGGCACTCATTTAGGAAGCCCATAGTATAGTCTTTTCGTTAAATTTTATCTTTCTAGCCAAACTCCAAGAAATCAGTAGGGCATCCAAACGTTCACTAGTGTTATTCAAAAGGGGTGTCGACATTTTATTGAAGATCTTTATAATCATAACAGCAAGGTAAACAAAGCTGACTCGTCGACAGTTAACACGCTGATAGTATGCTCATGAGCTAGTCGAATGGCATAAGACTATCTGTCTGGCCTCACCTGGTATGGCCTCTCCGCATATAACATTCTGCGTTTCCATCACATTCAGTTCCATCAGGGCAGAGTCCCGGGCGAGTGCGGCAACCCGATGTTTGATTGCCACTAAATCCTGAAGTAAAGCATTATTTTATTGCTTTCGTCATCATTGTGTCCTAAAATAATATAGACGAACTTACTTGAGCCAGCTATTTTAAGAAAGAAAATATTTTTTGTTATACAGGATTAACCAATCTCTACTTCACATATGTTGCGTTTTACCCATAAGGAAGGGAGACAATTTAAGTACACACTGGTGGCTTTAAATCGGTGGTATATCGCTTCTCTTAGCACATTCCAGTGGATAGAACTACTTTAATATTACTTCATCCACTGGATGCTAGGAACCCCCTCTGACCATTAGGTCAGACCAGGGTCCCAACTCGTCATGCTCTACTTCCTTGGGATCGTTACCCCCGAAACGCTCCCTCCTGTACCTCTCCTTTTATATCGTAAGATTCATTACGGCTTTGAGCCATCTTCTAACCTCCTTACAGGCGCCAGCATCGGTGAGCGTACATTGTCCATGAGCGTATTATCTCTGCAACATGATATATTTGGGGCATCCACGATACCTTCAATAGACCTTCCCCTTTTCCTTCCTCATAGAGCTTCCCCTCTGGTATTATGGAGTGCTGCAGGACAGTGTCCTCTACATTGTTTACCTCGCCGGCGTTACAGGAAAGGCATATATGTTGCTGCGCTTTGTCAATTTTGATCACAAGTTTGAAACTGGCCGTGTCCTGAGAGCCCCTGAATTGCATCATACCTTAGCTCGAAGTCAAACCTCAGCCAAACCCGAAGATCCGGTGAAACATAACCTACATGGTTACAAAGGTACCCTGTTCTCAGATACTCAGACTTGTAGAGAAATAATTGTTTCATCATTAAACATCTGTTAATTGAGGTGAGAGCCGAATCCGAGTAAAAGTAAAACTTTGCTGTTATAGAGTGCAAATATGCTCACAAGATGGTTAGCTGGTCATGTGATGTCCAATACAGTACGTGTAAGAGCCAATCAGACCAGAAGAAATTACAAAGTACGAGATCTTACGACTGCTTTAAGATCAACTTTGAATTAAGGAATAAGAAATTCGCGAATAAAAAGCAAGACAAGGTAGAAATATTTGTGGAATTAACGCCCTACTAAGCTTTATTAGATACGTAATGCTGAAGAGTACCTTGTTTTTCAATAACGTACCTTCAATACAGTCTCCGCAACGGAAGCTTCCTTGTGTATTTATGCACACAGAATTCTCCACGCACCCTCCATTGTTCCCGTCATCGCACTCGTTTATGTCAAAGCATTGCTGCTTGAGTTGACGCGCAGATTCCAATCCAACTCCTAAAAGAACCCGCGATTGAGTCTTAATCGTTCTTAGTTATTTCAAAACGAATAGAAGAACCATCCGCTGAAATGATCTTTGGAAAATCGATTCTTGTAGGAAGAATTTCTATAGACTTTAGTTGATTAGTTATATTGCTTATTATTATATCATAGTTCCGTTTTTACTGATTCATTCCTTATATTTCGTTTACTCTATCATAGGTCTTCGTCTTTAATCTGTGCTATTTCGGTATTGTAGTTTTACGATTCTAGTAAAGTTGAAAATTCAAGAACAAATACCTATATATACATTATATATAAACATATGATCGACATTCTTTACATTATACAATCGCAAAAAAAACATTGAGAAACTTGATGCTTGTTCTGTAGTATTACAAAGAATCTGTTTACGACTCTTTCAAGTTTGCTATACTTTTTTGGAGAAGTTTTTGATAGGCAGGTGATAGACATCCCCATACATAACAACAAACCCTATCTCCGACGACAATGTCTGCCTTAGGAAGTGCTAACCCTCTTCAAGCAAAAAGAGGGCAAAAAAGCATCATCCCCGTTATTATATTAACAAATGTAAGATAGAAGAGCCTAAGAAATAATTCCTAACTACTGTATGTTTAATGAAACATTATACTGTTATAAAAAGAGCCTAAGAATATTCATCCTTCGTCTAACTTTTAAATTATCCAAAGTCCGACAGATCCTCATAGTAATACCTAAAAGGTTAAGAGCTGAAGCCGGTCACATAGGGGAACAGCTGAAGGGCAGCTCGAAAAAAAAAATATATATATTTCCAAAGTGAATTTTGATTTTTTTTATGTTAATATCATTTTCTGCAATTTAGTAATTGTCATTCTTCTTGAACTCAAATCACCACCTAAATAGCTAATGTTACTAAAAGTTCAATAAATGTCTGTAATTTTTTTGTTCGTTTTCTAAAAAAACTCATTTTTTTTCAAGATTATGAAAGACAAAGACGAACTTATGGTTCAACTGGTAGTATTGATAGTTTAAGCTGTAATGTTTTATATTGAAGTCTGTAAAAGCGAGGCGAGGAAGAAGCTTCAAGCTGTCTCTCGGCGATCTCATAAATCAAACTAGCATAGCCAGATCACAACAATAAACTTGTGCTCCCTTCAATCAACCACATAGCTGTAGCCATTTTCTTATAGTTATTTCCCATCGGCAGTATTGAAATCGAAATTCCATCACTAAAGATACTAAAAAAATACCTTTCCTTGAATATAAGAATTACTCTTCAAACAAGCTTCGTAAAGTAGACCATACCTTCAAGGGGACGACCAGTGTAGCCTCGTGGACATGGACCACAACTAAACCCGGGATTCAAGTTAATACATTGAACTCCTGCAATGAAAAATCTGGTATATAAGATTACGGTAAAGAATTGCATAACCTATAATAAAGTTTCAATACAAATGGCGTATAATACACTATTTATTTCCAACTTGGATAAAGGTATCGCAGCGGATGAGCGGAGATCCATGTTGACTTGCTCATGACTCATCCAGGTTCCTCTGAGGGCGTGGTAGACAAGGTAGGCAGTACCAAAAAGGGAGTCTTGTGGAGTCTGAGGTTCAAATCTGAGTGGAGTCATATTTACTTTTATGGGCAGGATCTCCGCAATAAGATCTGTTAAGTAGTAGTGGCATCTAATGTGGTCTGCGGCATAGATACCACTGTGCAGAATGGAAGGCACCGTACACCCCCTGTATGCGTCATAAATACTGCAGTCATGGTGTCGGCATGCATTAGCATGCCAACACCCCCCCTTAAAAAAAAAAAGATCCCTCTGATTTATCATCCGAGGTAGAAATGTTAGTCATCAGCTTAATATCGTCCTCTTATATGCACAGTTCAACTGGAGGTTTAACTACCAACCGGACCTGATCGACGAGCAGCATGATGAACAAGCTACGAAGAACTATACCCCGAAGGCGCCCCGTTGACGCCTGCCTCCTATTAAGGAAGCTTACCTTTGCCTCGAATGTTATGTCGCGTAGGAAGTCAGAAATACAGTTGATAGTTTTTGGTTCATCCCCGACAGAAAGAGCTCGTGACGCATCGTCTCAAAGAAACTTTGAAATCAGTGCAAGGGACGTCTACCGCAATCCCAGCATTCAAATGAAAAGCCGCTGAGGTGACGAAAAATTTACTTTTTAAGGTCGACGATTTCGAAAAAGTTCTAACGATTTTAATTTTTTTGTCTGTATGCTTGGCTTGGCGAGGGAGGGCTGTTCCGGATTTGTGAAACATTCAAATGAGAATCACATCAACGATTGGAATCGATCTTCGAATGTCACCTCGTCTGTAACGGCAAACTCCAGATTCTCGACAGAAAGAGGATTACATGTAGGTTTCAGTCTCAATTTCCTGTCAAAAGATTAGCAAAAAAGCGATGCGGAAAAAAGTCGACATCTCGTGTCTATCTTGCTTTCGTGATGCCCTTAGCCCCGCTCGCCGATCCATAACAGGATGAGCTATACTAACGCTTTTCAGATAATTTAAGCTGTGACATTCTCAAGAGTGAAGGATAATGCCGTCACCTAGACGATGAAAATGACCGAGCATGCTGTAAATACCACGTGGGTGATATCTGAGCTTTACTGCCACCTGTTAACTTGCTTCGAATGAGTGAATACAACGTACAATGGTTATGAGGTGAGCTCGATCACGGATAGTCCGGATGCGCCGGGAGTATATATATTTATATATATGTAATGAATCAGTCACACACTTGGGGTGAGTTGGGGTGGAGGACAGGTCAATTCGGTCATGGTTCCGAGGGAGGCGATGGCATTAAAAGGTAAAATAGAGTCAAATAAAGTAATACGACACGTTAATTGTATATTGAAAACTATCCAATACTATGATCGCACCGTTCAAATAATCCGGCAATGATACCCACAATTATAAGTGGCTGTTTAATAATTCAAAAAGGACATATTCGCTTGGGATTGTCCCGAAATAACGTTCAATGAAGGACGAAATGAGTCTGACCGGTTGTCTGATCACCGTAGGAGTAACGTCGGAGGGACTTGGAACCATAGGGTTCCCGGCTCGAATTCTACAGGACACGCACGAATCGCTAGAGTAAAGTTATTATTTATCCCGCAACATATTGGTACACGAATACCTTCTACGTGCACTTAAAGTATAAAAGCTATATATGATTGAAGTGAGAATGCAGATAACATGTGTTAAATCTGCAAGAGACTCTCTGCTAATACAATCGATGGTTCCGATTATCGCTGTGAAATATATGGCTCAGACAGTTATTGCGACGGTTTATGTTTTCGTTAATGTAATCTGTACGCGCCCCGAGGTTAAAGCAGCCAAATAGAATAATGCAGTGCTGCAGTGCACCTCTGAGTAATAATTTCTTCCTCCTCACATAATTAACCTCACAATGAGCGAAATTATATTTTTGAATAGCGAAGTGTCAATGAATGTCACAACATTAGACTTTGTCAGAGACCCTGGACGTCGGGGGCGGGATCAGACGTGATTAGTCCGTCCAAGTCCCCCTCCCCGTAATGCCATATTTTCACGACAATATTTTCAAAGAATCAGGCCAAATGGTAAATTTCAAGGTGACATATAAGAAGTAAAAGAAATAGTACATACATTCGTGCTTAACTACTACACTGCCTTATTTTAATTTTACTATTTTGTATGAAGAATAGGTAAAAGGTTAACGTAAAATAGAATAGGTCAAATTGAGACGAGGAACAAGTGGATAACTGCTTTCATCTTCGTGTCATATTCAACGAACCTGAGAAGCATGGACTAGCGAGCAAGCATTCGTTGATATCTTCACAGTGAGTTCCGTTGCCCGTCAAGCCCTCTAGACAGCGGCCACATCTGAGATACAGCCAGAGATATGCAAGTAATTAAAAATATGAAAATCGTTTATAAATATGAAGTATTGAATCCTATTCTAAAGCGCGTTAAATTTGTATGACATTAGGGTGAAAATGAGCGCCTGAGAAAATCAGGTCCATCTACAAACATATAGAAAACTCTATGAGAATAATTGAAATTGCTCCGTTTTTCAAGCTCTGCGTAATATGCATTAAATTTATTTAAACATTTGATTCTCTCTTTTCTGATAGGGTCGAGCATAGTGTTGACAATACTCACAACGGGATAACAATGACAACTATTGGAAAACAGAGTATTTGTACCATAGGTCAACGAAACGATAGCTCTGTTTAAACCGACTACGTCTGAACATGGTTTAGGTAGATTTTGAAGTAGTTTTGAGTCCCCTGGATGGTCGTGGTGGGTTGGGTTAAAATCCTGTCAAACGCGGATAATCTTTGGAGTTCTTTATCATCTTTCTTTACCTTAAGATTCTTGCCAGGTGCAAGTAAGATAGAGAAAATAAACAAGGCTAGCCCCGACAGGTCCTTATAGTAATACCTAAAGGTTAATATTATAGGTTATCTGAGGCCTGTCAGAAAGGGGAACAACTGAGGGTCAGCTTGAAAAACAATTTTTTTAGAAGTAGTTTTGAAATAATAGAAGAATAGCGTTGGCCTTATATTGAGACAGGGATGAAGAAGTACGTCAATACGGGTGTCAATGGCCGTAAAAAGCTGGCCAAGGTGTCATATGTGAAGCGATTTATTAGCACACGATATAGGTCGAGCGGTCGAGTCACTCGGTCCCGGTACTAAACTCCTAGAACTCAAAAAGAATATAGAACTGTTTAAATCCTACTTGGACACATTTTACGTATAAATAATCTCTTAAAGTACTGCAGCTGTCAGAGTTGTTGTTAATTTAGTAACACACTTAATGTTACTAAAAAAACAATTGATTAACAGAAGCATGTACACTGGGTGGCTACCAAAATTCAATCACTCATGGAATCCATTATACACTACACCTGTTAAAGTGGAGCAACGCTGATTCCCCTGCGAAATTTGCGATGGGTGACCAAATATTTTGAACACTAAGGGTCTTACAGCCCAGGGCATCTGTGCACGAACGAACAAGAAGGCCCAGCCAAAAACACGCCGATGTGGCTGTTTTCTTGGTAGATAGCAGACTTTCCAGCAGCTTCAGAGAAATCGGTCTTGTGTTGGCAATTTTCCTTTTAAACTGGTTCTAAACTTTGATCAGAAATTACTCCAAAAACGGCTAGGTAAATAAATATGTTTGATATGAAGGTTGTACATAATTGCCATGGAATACTACTATCAGCATTGGTTTCTTCTGACAACGATACAGCGGTTGTCTGTTAAGCGCTCAATTATGAACGATCGTTGACAGCACAAATCATTTGTTTCCATTATCTATGGCGGAGTGTGCGATTTTACGCGAATTACACTGCACGGTTCGGCTTTATGGCCTGTTTATATTAATAAAATTACAGTTCCTTGAATTTTGTAGAAAACACAAAGTGGGTTTTGAGTTGCACATTTCGCTGCAATAACAAAATGTAACTTTCGAAGAGTGGTAGTAATAACGTACCTGAATCCTGGAGGTGCATCAATGTTTGTACATAGGACACCCGGATAGCATGGCTGATCCGTGCAAGCGTTGGCCCAGCGACACGTTTTCCCATCACCGGCCATACCGATGGGGCACGGCCCACACGTGTATCCTGTGGGGGAATCTGAGAGAAAGTGAATAGGAGGTTAGACAGCAAGAAAATTAGAAGGTTCTCCGCATTGTTTGGAGAACATGGTAGTTTACAACTAACCTAACCTTAGTGTTCTTATCTCCTACGGAGACTTAACGTTTTAAGCATTGGGTTGATGCATAAGTCCGTAGCAGCCCACTCTCAGTTGTTTTTCCGATAGCGATGGTGTTGAGCAGATCAGGTGCTGTATATCGGATGAACGCTGACTTTTATACTGACATTGGCCAACTCAAATAGAGCGAGATTTTGATACACAAGATGCTACTCGTTCTGGTCGACCAATTGCTAACGATACCTACCAAATCAAGGATACTATGAGCTGCTATCACCCGACAAGACCATTTATTCAACCAAGTAGGCGCTAGAGAACAGTTTGAATAATCAAACCTTCGGTTCTCTAGAGATGATCACAACCATCTTGAATGATTTATTTGTCTATATATTTCAGGACTGCTACGAAAGACGGATAATGAAGCTCGTGGGGATGGCAGAATTATTTTGAGCAGAATGGAACATATTTTGTTGATTAATTCGCTTTCTTGGTAAATAGAAGATTTTACGTATGAGATTTATCATCGAGTTTTCGCTACAGAGCCCTGCATCAACCTAATAAATAATGACTGGCTCAATAGAAGCCATTCTTAAAACCTGGGCTGAAAATGGGTAACAATATATAAGTTCAAAAAATGTTAAGAGGAAGATGTTGAGGTCTAAAAATTCACGAAACATGTCCGTTCAAGGCAATTGCAGACGAAAAGTAACGACATAGGGTATCAACTAATCCACACACAGTATAAGAATGCACGATATTTAATGTTGGGAAGAATCAAATACAGTTGGTGAAACTCGAAATCGCCAGAAAATGAAAAACGCTCGGTAGAAAAAGAAAATAGTCAATACCGGATTGTAAGGCAACAATCTGCTTGCGTCGTCTCTGCTGAGAACGACTTGTTTGTGTTGCCTTACAATCCGGTAGAATGTGTTAAGTAGAAACCGAAACTGAGCTCAATGTTAAGGTAAAATATTTTTTCGGTTTTATATTCTCTATTCAAAATTGGTACTTGTTTATATAAAAAGCTCCTAAGGATCCTTAGGCCTTATCCAGTCGGTGAACTGTTGGTCCCTTTTTAGTAAACTCGGTACTTTCCTAATGTACTTTGCTCCCCCCCCCCTAGTTCTTCTTACCAAACATTATTATTACTGTTATGTACATTTAGTATTTGTATAATCTTTCCTATCGATAATACGTGCTTCCCCTTGCAAAATCTACCAGATTATAATACATCATCTTACCAATACAACGCACTCCAGGATAGCATGGTGAATCATGGCATGTGACTGCAGGCTTACAATCTCTTCCATCACCTATCATTCCTATAGGACAGGGTCCGCATCGAGGTCCAGAAATAGTATCCGTGCACTGAACGCCATGGAAGCACGGTCGGTCCCTACAGCTTAACCGGTTCTTGCACATGTCGCATCTGCATAAGGTGAATGGAAGTTATTAAATGTAACAATTCTGAGATAATTATATAAAAATGAGAAATAGTAATATTGATATACAATATAAATTAGTTGTGACGAGGCAAACTCCTATTAAATTAAGTGCTTACAATGTATTACTGTCAACAACATGGTTCAGACAAAGTGTTTCTGGATGATCTGGGAGAGACTGACGAGAAGTAGACGACGACCTTTTACCTTATTAAGAAATTATCGGAGGACAAGCCGAGCAGGCAGCAAACGCAGAGGAAGGTATGTAACTTCCCCAAAAATGATTTGAGTCATACAAGTAAAATTTAGTCGCAGCACAAGAATCCATGAGTTACTTGAGGAAATATCCTCAAGGCGAAGGACGGACAGATGCCAACTTACTGAGCCGAATGTATCACTTAGACGAGCGGTAGGAATTGTATTAAGAACGACCGAATGGACATTTGTGTATACGATTGCACTAATTCGGAACACAGAAATGGATCAGGGAGGGGTTTCACAAATAAAGCCCGTAGAGAAATTTTATTCCTGCGAGAAGAGCACTACAAGGAAATCGCAGAGGGCACCACTAACTACAGAATTCACACCCTTCCTGACTGGCTACACACGATCTTACTAAGGTTAACAAAGGGAACCCACTTTCCACGGCGGCGCAGGCTTGCTATTTGTGGACTTAATTATCTACAAAACGACCCTATCTCTGCGGATAGAAGGATGCAAAATACTAAAGAAGGAAGAATACTTTTTCTTGAAAACCATTTTTACATTGAGTATTGGATGAGACTTCCTGGCGCTCCTTCTGGTATCGTTGCCGAAAGGAATCCACAGGAAAAGTACCAAGGGGCTAAGAAGCCAAATTAAAGGCATCTGGTAGCAAACGACTGCACGACGACGTAGATGTCACAAATGCGCCTGGAAGCAACTTGCGAGAAAGCAATGGTACACCCCTACGAATATAGCCGGTTGCTCCGAAATAGTGGTGAAACCAGAGCATTGCCGACGCGCTGTCTAAATGCTAGGTGCTCGATGGGCAGTACTGTGATTGACAGTTAGGGACGCCGGAAACGAAACGCAACGATCACCGACCTCAAACAACACCGGGCTATGCTAACAAGAAAGATCTCACGAAACAAAGAACGGTGCTGGAGGGTATTCCTCTTGACGCTATGAAACTACGCTTCAAAGAGTTTCCGGGGGTCAGAAATGGTGGTCTGTTCTCACCAGTGGAAATAGTACCTAATCCACGTGACGTCGGATTCCAAAAAGACAGAGTTACAGAGCAGGGGCGTGGGACGGACGGCGGGCGTCCCACAAGGTCCATACTGGGCACCTTGTTATGGAATATCACCCACGACGGAATCTTTAAAAGAATAGCTAAAGGTTCAGATCCGGGGTCTGTCATATAGGAGAACGGCTCAGAGCGAGCAAAAATGTTTTTACCATACGTCGATTAGCTGTAGCAGTTAGGGCCAGAGAGCCAGAGGAACTTTAAGTCACTGCGAATAAAGCGCAGGAAGATGTTCTCGATGGAACCACACGGACTATAATTGACTGCGGCTAAAAGCGAACCTGTTTTACTAATAGGCCGAAGGTAGTGTTCGAACACAAACATATTAGGTTGACCGAACAATAATGACACACATATACATTTCAATATCGGCTAAAATAAGTGAAATTTTTTAAGAATGAGCTAGAGGTAAGCACCTCTTTTATTTATATACTGGTCCCAGAGTTCTGGTAGCCTTCTAACGGCTAGGTATGCACCATTTCTGTTACCATTTATAAGTTCGTTATTTAAGGCCTCTCGGAGTAAATCGATGTCTGCATACCTTTTGCCACCTATAGTCCTCTTTAGTCTATGGAAGCAATCATGCTCACGCGGGCTTAAATCGGGAGAATAGGGGAGGTAATGCCATAGCTCAATCTCGTTGGCCTTACGCCAGGACGTAATTTCATTGCTACGATGTACCCCAGCATTGTCATAGAGCAGCCACACTCGGTGCTTCATATTGCCATGCCAATTATTCATGAGTCCCTTCAAGAACTCGAGATATCGAGCCGAGTCCATTTTTTCTTTGGGACCCAAAATCTCGCAGTAGCAAATACCATTGAAATCCATGGCAAGTGTTACCATTACTTTAGGCTCGAATCTATTTGGTACTGCTACTGCCATTGCCTGTTCACCTAGTTGTAGCCACTGTTTCACTTGATCTTTTCCGGTCCCCCATACAGGCTGACCCATGTCTCGTCCACTTCAACTGTATTCTCTAGACGACTCTTTTGCTGCCTATATATCTTCAAATTGTCTCGCGAACGCTCCTCACACACTTTCCGTTGGCCAGGACCGAGTTCATGAGGGACCCATTTTGCATTTTTTTTTGCACCCTCAGATTATTTTAATAATTCGACGACATGTTTCACGAGGCACGCCAATTTTAGCCGATAAGCTCTAGTTTGGTCAAAAGCTTTTTCGATTATTCGATCTGTTCGTCGAATTGAGATTCGGGAAGGGGTAGGCGCCCTCGATGTTTATTAAAGTCCAAGCAGCCGTACCTAAACTACGCACACCAACGGTACACCTGTCATCGATTCAGGGCACTATGGCCGCGCAAAACACTAACCAACCTTCGATGGATTTCAGCCACTTATCTCTTCTTTTGAAACATAAACCTGACACTTTTCTTGTGAAAATGCAAGTCCGAGGGACCTGCGCCGCCGGTTGCCATTTCGAACGCCCAACGAAGGCCGAATGCTAGCGGCTTTCGGGCCGTCTGCTTGCTAATTGTTGTGTCTCATATACGTCACCAATACCTGCATGTTTCTGGCTGTGGTTACGGTTGCTGCCACAAGACCGCTTTTGTGTTTTATGCCTAAGAGTTGATATCCCTTGCTACGGTTACGGGTGGTTGTCATTGCCATACCACATGGTATGTGATACAGCTTGATAGAAAAAATCCTTTGACCCTCAGCACGAATTGAACCCATGCCGACCCCCACCGACTAAGCTATTTTATCGACGTCACCTATAGAAAGTGGAAAACACATATTAAGAGGGAAAGCTCTCTGGTACTGTCCCTCTGAATGAGAGCAAATCTAGCTATTATGATTATACTCTTGTACACCTTTTCGAAACCGTTAGGTCTTCTCGCAGATTGTAGGGCAGGTATGCCGAATGCAGAAACGATGAGAGCAAAATTCCATTATCACATTTTTTTTCTTGCTAATTCACAGCCAGCATTGAGCGTCCACGGTATTGTTTTTCTATTGCTTCTCAAAACGGACCCCTGCAAATTTACAACGATGGGAATCGAACCCCTGCACCTAGGTGTCCTCTGGTTGCAAGGCGCACACGGATGCACCACGACACTACTAAAACAACTTGAATGGACAGAAATTGACCTCAGATATATATTTGAAATACATTTCAAATAGGAAAGCCTTGACAATATATTATTTTGGGTTCGTCTTATGAAGCCATGCCGAAAGCAGTATCATGGACTTTAGATGCTGGCTGTGAGTCAGCCTGGAAAATTAATTTATTAATTTGTTAATATTATTTTGTAACCCATCTGAATTGTTTACATTCTGTTGAAACGTATCATCGCAATATATAATATCGTTTTTTGTACCTTTCAAGGATATTCCGTAGCTGATTGGTTGCTCTGGTTTGAGCTTCAATTACAGAACGTAATCCCTCCAAGACGTTCGTAAGTGAGGAGAGGTCGGGTGCACATGAGGGAGAGCACGAAAACGGCTGACTGTCGTTTAACTTAGCAGGAAATCTGGGCCGGCTGGTTGAGCGTACCCAATTAATTGAGTCCGCTTGATCCGTAATCTGAAACAGAGTCTTTAGTAGTTGTACTTAGTATTAAACGACTCGAGATTTGCACATATCGATTTATGGTTCCGGAGAAAAATATGTTTTCTGTCACTTACATATAAGGAAGGGTTCTACTTAAATAGAGCTCTATCTCTTATTTGAGTGATGAATTGTTTCTCGGCCAACTAAATCTAAAACCAAACATTTTTTGTTTTAAAATATTGTCGCTGAGTCGAGTGAGCGAATCTCTTTCAAAAGTCGGTATCCCAAACATTCTCCTCGGCTCAACTGGGTTATGGGCTCAAGCGAGTAGGAGAGCGACATCTTTCGGCATCCTGAAAGCCACCAGAGAGTCTTGAATTGCAGGGCCTGTAGCATACCGAGTTAGATCTACAGTTTTTGTGCTGGACTTCTATATTTCCTGTCACCCATTTCCTCGTTAAATTGGCATTAACATTAAATTTGCATATATTGCTTCGAATGGAGCCTTCTAAGCTTTGAACGGAACGTGTGCTCGAGTCACTCACGATCGATTAGGGCAAGCTAATTCATAAATATAAGCGCACTCAACGCCAGTTCCGAACCATCCTGGAGGATGAAGACACGATACTATGGTTAGTCCTTGTTTCATTATGGCCCCATGTGAGCGACAGGTTGGAGACGGGATGGCCGACAATCTCGGCCTGCAAGACCCTCACGGGTGGCATTGACATGACGGTACCCAGAGCAACGTAGGTTATTTTATTGCTTTCAAGGTCATTTTTGGGGGGTTTCGACAACACTAGCTTCACCCAAATTAACCATGGTAAGGAAGATCGTAGGACTCGTTACCGATCCTACAAAAAAAACAATATTGATTGATGACGGCGTAACCGCAAAAGATCTCAAATATTCAACCAACAAATATAGTTTACGGATGAATCTTTCCACGCATTGGACTACAAGAATTTGATTCATCTGCAGAAAGCGATAGCCTCTGTGGCTGCTAAGTTGAAAAGATTGGGCTGTCAATAAATAGAAAAATTTTATAAAGGGGACACTTCAATTTAGAAGAGGAGACTGAGAAGCTTGTGAAGACGGCCTTCAGTTGGGACGCGAACCCGTTACCTACGTCAACACGATCACATATCCAGGGATTGCTCTTAACCCAATAGGCTCATTTCTCATCCAAAAGATTGTGCAACGAGTTTAGTTGCTCCAACCGCTGTCTTAAAGTTCACCGAAGCTCTCGTTACACCGAGTCTTCTTGCCTGTTCAAGATAGCTCCGAATTGGGGGATAGAACTCTTGTGGAGCTACAAGGATCTAGGGAGCTTGACAGAGATAACATCCCATTTTTTCAACGTGTACTAGGTGTTCATGTTGTCTCTCCAAATCGCCTGATGTATTTGTTTGTTAAAACGGTACTATTTATAATAATCTCGTGTTGGAATCTGTACCGAAGTGGGGTTCGCTCAGAAATGAGAAACAACAACCATCATCATGATAAGACAGGCTTTAGATTTTCTTGATTCAGTAGCTCGTGATTGGCTCGTTGTCACCAACCACCGCCCCGCAGCGCTGTTTCAAAGCGTTCTAATAGCAATACTCTAATGGTTAAAGGCCGGTTGAATGTCAATCGCGGTGGCGTGGTGCATTCATGTGCGCCTTGCAATCGGAGGCGACACGAGGTGGACGGATTCGATACCCACCGTTGCACATTTCCATTTAAGGGGTCCGTCTTACGAACCAATGCAAAAAGCAATTACGTAGACATCAAATGTTAGCTGAGAGTCTGGCCGAAAATATTTGGGCTGCAAAAATTGAGTAAGAGATCATCGCCGTCATCTGCCGGTGCCGACTTCATCGTGTTTCGCTGTGAGAGAGGTCATCCGAGGCGTTTTCGGTGGCGCATTTTTCGGTGGCCTTCAAAATGCGCTGTTCGAGTTCTTCACCAGCGCCATTATGTCAATCCTAAGAGCGTAGTCGGTGGTTTCCACTGGCGCGATTTTGCGTCCCAGAACTGCACCCGCCCCGTTTACGCTCTCAATCTCATTTAAACAAATCATGCCCGAATATTAGACTAAACTGTGTGTGAAGTGAAATAAATGCGCGGTGAACGGGTGCGGTGGCGATAACACCAAGAGACCGTTCGTGTTCTCCATTCTCCGTTAGAGCCATGTGTTGAACTTATTTTTAGCTTGCCGGTTATATATATATATATATATATATATATATATATATATGAAAGCCGTGAGTGGAACATATGCGTTTGGGTTTATCGAGTCTGTGTGTGCACACAAACTTTTCCCATGCTCTCAGTTGCTTTTTCTATCACAGGCTTCAGTGTGGCCATGTGCCATTATTTTTTTAGGGGCTTGTCAAGAGGAGGACTTATACGAGAGCGCGATTTTAGTGTTCTTCTTGTCCAGGAGTAGAGATTACTTATTGCCCCCGTCCTATTTTTAGTCTAATTCAGACTGGATTTTGTCATCTGGATTCGTAGAGAGCATCGCTATTTCGTTGTGTGTGTGCGCATAGCCGTTCGCTCACCACATATATATGTATATTACACATGTATATTAACGAACCCCCCCCCCGCCCATCTCTACAAAGCCGTTTTTTGCACATCAACAACGGCTCAGTGGTATCAGGGCGTTCATAGTGTAAGTTTTACATGATAGTTACAGAAGAAATGTAAGGTATGAACAGGAAGTGTGTCTCTCGGAAAACGTCTTTGCTTCGATTTTGCTTCCATCGGATAGACGTAGCTAGATGTACAGCTAGATGTACATTCATATTTCCATATCTTATATACACAATTTTTAGGTTTCACACATTTGCGCTTTCGAGATATGCGAGAAAAACGATAAAAATGTGTGTTTCGATAACTTTGGTGTAATCTCCTCGCTAATAGACAATCTGAAATTCACAGTAAATGAAAGACAACATAGGTATAGTTCCAACACATACGTCGTACTCGGGTAGAGTAGGCTGTGGCACCTTGGCTGTTCGAGAATTCCTGCACGTATGAGATGGAACTGTCACATCTGTCACGTTCGTATAAATGTCCAACGTCGCTCTGCGGTCTCGCATAATTCGCACCGCCTACAAGGAAAGTGAAACATATGATACGTTACTCACTCCCAACTGTTATCAAATATGCACAAAGATAATCGAATTCAGGAGCAAATAGAATGGCCCCGTTTTCTATACTTTCAGCCAAAACCCTCCTTTTACTCTTTCTGATGTATAAAAACTTACATTGCCAAGGCATGCGAGAGGTAAAATTTTCTGCAGTATATTTCTTGGCTCAACGTTGCACCGGCACACTCATATATGTAAAAAATATATATTTTTCTTCTCTGGTATAACTGTCACTTGTGGACTCCGAACAGCTAAAGTCTCTTTAATTGTTACCCTCATCCCTCGTCCCATACCTTCTTGACAAAAAATTCTTTCTTGGCAGCTTGGTGTTAAATGCAGCCTAAAACGTTGCCAACGCCAATTCTCATTCCACACATTGAGGATCTGGCCGCACTTCAATTTCAGAAGATAGGTATTTTCCACAGGCTCAGTGGAAAGCTAAACAGAGTTATTTTCGCTTGTTGCTGTTGTTGTTGTTGTTGTTGTTGTTGTACTTACCTGCGCACTTTGAGCGGGCATGAAGAGGGGTATATGAAGAGCCATTTCATGTTGTACCACGCAGTCGAAATATAGTTCTACCTGTATATCATCACAAACATTTGTAAACTTAATTTGTTTGAAGTAAAGCATTTCATGTTAGATAATATTAGAAATAATTCCTAACTACTGTATGTTTGAATAAATGTATATACTTTTAAATGAAAATATTCAATAATGGGGATAAAGTCTCAGACCGAGGCCGTCATTTGTCCCGTGGGTCGCGATGACACAGCCCCTCGACACAGCGAGGCAAAGCCGCTGCAGTAGGAAGGATCCTGCGCGCATGTTCGTAGTGGGAACATCCAAAACGCTGACTTTTGTGAATAATAAAGGAGAGTACCTCTGTTATATTCTAAAAAATCATAGTTCTAGTTATTTTCGTTCCATCGAATGCGTTGAATACGTTATCGTCGTGCACCAAACATACATCTCCCTCGCGGAGAGGAGCGACAGGTGGGCCTCGCCCGACGTGGGGAGAACGGAGTAATAACAAATACTCCCGATATCAACGCATGGAGAGGGCTCAAAAATATCTGGTACGCTCGCGGAGCGTTAGATGAAGCTGGTCCTCCTCAGGTGGTCGACCGACCGTGAGTCCATCCGGTCCGAGGCGATCCAGCGGCACAGTCACATACAGGGAGCTAGCCGGAGGGCCGCCACGCAAGAACTTTGCGGAGGCAAGTGGTCGGGGCGAGTCGGCGTCAGCAACCACGTGCGATAGAAGGCGGTCATTAATGACAACGGAGAGCCAGCAGGGAATGGTCCGCAGCTCTTCTAGGCTACTTAGGCTGCGGTCGAGTGGGTTGGTGAGGCCGACCAACGCTCGAAAAAATCGTCACGCCAAGAAGCACGCAGGCAGCTGAATGACCACTCGATGCGATGAGCGGCAAGGAGCTCACGGGAGTCTGGATTACGGAGCGAGTTGAATAACCGCTTGATGTCGGCGGCAGCTTTGATGAATGACCTTTCGTAAGCTGATATGATGAGGCGACATGCCGGATACACCGCGGGAAATCGTCGTAACGCGAGATGCGTATGTACGGTTGATATCACGGGCACTAACTCTAAATGCGAGGCTTGAACACTAGTTCATGTAAATAGAGCGATATAATTTTTTTCGAGTATCTTCACGGGGAACGAGTATAAAAGGGGTCGCAAACATCGAGTCCCATGGCGGCGAAGGGAGCCACGGGTGGCGAACGTGTGTAAGGTCATCCCGCAACGCGAGTGAACTGTGAGAACCACCAATTATCAATCCGAGACGATGTTCTCGAGCAACCAAATCGCCGGTAATTTTATTCTCTCGTCCGACAAACGCAATCTTAAAGAATTGATCCTTGCCGACTAAGATATGAATGGTGAGAGGTAGATGATCAGCTGCAAGTGTGCGATCCGCGAAACTATAAATTTTCCCACAATCATCGACCAGCTAGCGCATCTCAACAGAAGAATTGGCCGGAGGATTGACTGAGAATTCACATTCGAAAGGCAGAAGATTTATTGTGATGTCGCTGCTGTAATCACCCACAAGTTGTAGTCGGTAGCGATTCGCTGCTACTGTACATTCGTCAAAAGAATCTTGCAGCTGCAGCTCAGCACGGGCACGCTGCTGAACCCTCGATCAGCCTGACAGGCCTCAGCTCTTAACCTTTTAGGTTTTACCATGAGGCCCTGTCGGGGCCACCTTTGCTTATTCTCTGCCTTACTCGTACCTGGCAAGGATCTTCAGATAAAGAAACATGATAAAGAACTCCAAAGATTCTCCGCGTCTGACAGGATTTGAACCCAACACACACGTCCCTCCGGTCTAGTAGTCCAAGACGCTTACCGCTAGACCATCCAGAGGACAGCCAACACCGGTGAGCTCTTGAATGGAGCCCCGATTTTCGTCTGTAGCAACATCGTTATGGTGTACTGCTTCCAGATCCTTCTGTAAGGCGAGTCGTACTCGCGTAGGCTTACCACGAGGACACTCAATCGTTTAAGGGGCATTTGTTGATTGCAGGTAGCGCGTTGGCATTGGTACGTGCTTCCCTCGGTGACTTAGCAGCTTGCCTCACAAGTCAGCACAATTTTTATCCCGATGTCACGGCACCATGGGTAAAGGCTAATGCGATTCAGTCGAGATGAGCACCCCGCATAGGGGGCAGAACAGACTCGTCCGTGTAACAAGAGGCATTGCAGTGTCGTTCCTCCATATGTAGCGGTTTCGTAAGCTTCTCTATCTCGTTCTAATGGCCCTTCGTATCGTGCGCAAACTCAATATCCATATGATTACAACTATCCTTGTGTTGTCCGCCCCCTACGCGGGATGCTCGTTTCGATTAAATCGCACTTTTAGTAACTTTTCAAAAAAGTATAAAGCACTAGAAAATATGGTTCAGCTTCACGCGCCTTTGATAAGAAGAACCTTCGTAAAACGAATAATGAAGATAGATAAGACTCACGTGTTCAAGCCTGGCAATCAAACCTCGGAACCCTCCAGTGGCGGAGAAGTCCTTTAGACCACTAAGCTTCCCCGACATATTGCTCATAGATGTTTAAAAACCTCTTAATTTAATCGAAGTTTGCACCGACACTATCGACACCCATTTCAATGGCTCTTTATTTATTCCGTTACTATAGAGTCTGGGGAAGAAAACTTGATGAACTAAGCAAAAACGCTTTGTAATACTTCTATGCTACCCTCACTTTGTAATAATTTTAAGCTATTTTTCCTTGTCTAAATTTCGAAACGAACTATAACTCATGGGGTAAGGTCTGACGAATATACGGTCTGATGGTGGCAGAGAAAGTTGCCAGCCTAATTGTCGTTTTTGTTCTAATTGCTTCTGCTTGCATGATGAGCTGTGGCATCGTGCCCCATCTCCATTCCTGCACACTAGCTTTTTGCCGTTATCGTTGCACAACAACTCGTAAAACTACGGCGTATACGTAGTTTGCTAATCTACCAAACATACGCAATAAGCTTGTTTTGATGCATGTTTGGTTTGGTAGTGCTATGGTGCTTTTGTGCAAAACGTCGCAGACTGCTGTAATAATGATGTGTGTCAGGGCGGCACAAGTTTCCCTGAGGATTACTTGGAACGGGAGAGCAGCATAAATGCGGAGATGTAATAAAGTTACTATATAATATTCGAGTGAGGGACTGAATTCGAACAGCAGGATAACAGGAGTAATTCAACACGGAATACGTGCAGATGAGCAGAAGCGCTACTTACGAACTATAGATAAGGGCAGGTGAGGAATCCCAGTTGGAATCAATACAACCCACGACAAAACGGGTCACTTTAGTGCAACGCTCGCCTCATTTCGACTGTAAACATGTTCAGTGAATGTGCTGCAGTGGCCACATTGCTTGTGACTAGTTACGTAAGCCAAAACATAGTCTTGTTACCTTGTTGATTAGTTTATCGCATGCTGCGTTGACAGTAATGATGATCTCTTTGGGTAGCGAGCGATGTGGTCCAGATACGTGAGCCCTCTTGCCTTAAAAGAAATTGGCTATGTTATTTCGACGAATGTAAGGCCACTATTATCTCATAATAAAAAACGGCGCTTTTGCAGCTGTAAATGAAATTACTTCTATGTAGCTTAATAATGTATTGTAATAATAATAATTGTTATTATTAAAATACATTATTACAGTAAATGAGGAATCATCTTGGTTTGGGTTTGTGACTAAAAGTCCGTCAGCAGCCCGCCTGGAACAAGAACCAGTCGCACACAGCAAGGGACCTAAAATAACTGTACAATTTACTACTCGTGAAATACGTAACAGGATAAAACACTACAGGGCACACTTTGGTACAACTGAAGCCGTGATAAGAGGACATTAAATATATAAAATCTTGTCGAATACAAAATATATACTAAATATTAAACGTATCTATGATTTGCTTAGTATCGATTTAAAAACTCGTAATGGGCATTATAGTACGCGGATTTTGCTTGGGAGAGCGTTTCAGACAACAGGCCCTTGAAAACGGAAGCATCGAATAATCATTTAAAGAAGATAACTTGTGTGTTATCTATGTATATGTGTATACTAAAATCGCAAGTATAAAATACGACGTTCACTGGCAGCAGTTGACAATCTCTCATCGATGGTGATATTCTCTGCAGCGATATCGTGCATATTTTGCACCTGCATTCCGTTACAGTCGGTCCGCTGCATTCAGCAAGGGACAATTTTACGTTCTAGGGCGTGGTGTCTCAGCAGTTTTGAGTTCAATTCGAAATACAGGTGTCCATACACTTGTAGCTTAGACTTTCCTCGTTAGAAATAATTACGCCTGGACTGACCTGAGTCGGCGTAGAACGTGCAAGGGTCATCTGTTAGCAGTTATGGCCCCTATACCTACTCCAGCGCAAATAAAAATAACCGCCAGCTCTTCCGGGAGGACCGCTTAGATTGATAATGCATGACGTAGATGTCAGCGTGGATAATATTCACCGTCACGTAAGATAACTACAATCAAAACTGAGTTCAACTCCGGATGATCTCGCTTTTATGGGAAAAAAGAAAGTCAATCGATAACTCTGAGATCCCGGACATTTTTCCTACAGCAATAGTGGGCCCATTTCATAAGATAGGCTCCAAGATCCAGGAACAAGCGCCCGGTGTCCTTAAAAACAATAGCAGGTAGGCTTCCTGAGAGCATTATTTCTACAGCAATTTACGATAATGCCAACTATTATGGACTGATTTGCGAATCCCAATTTGCGTACCGCCCTGGCTATCGTAAGTGCTTCAGCTGCTATACGCGCAATTCGACTTCTGTATCAATGAAAATGTTTGCGGACGACATTAAGATATACGGTCCAGCTAGTACGCCACAATAAAGATCAACTTTCCAGCAAGCATTGGAAGATTTTCACGAGCGGACAGAACCGTTAGACCTAAAGTTATCAATTGAGAAATGCGCAGTGCTCCATTTTAGATAGGGAAACGCTGAACAGAAATACAAAATAGGTATTATAGAACTCAAGTTACAAGAGACTATTAGAATTCTGTGAGTAATCTACTAGTAATCTATAGAGTCCCCGCCGTCCATGGTCGACGGCGTTTTTTCAGTTTCTCTTAGACGGTTTACGATTTGGTTCGGAGAACTTTTGTGCAATTTCGAGGATATATTTGAGTATCAGGTTGACATTCCCATAAAAAGTATTTTCACACCGTGCATTCTCGACCTTTCTCGACATTCCCGACCTTCCACCGTGCATTTTCGACCCCTATCTCATTTCGCCGATTGCCGACGTCAAAAGCCGAGCGAATTAACTTAACCAGTCGCGCCGTGTACGGCGGGGACTCTCTAGGTAAAAGGGTTTGTTTAGTTTCGATGTGACATCTTAAACTTAGAGTATGCACTCCACTCCGGTTGATCGTGTGAGACCCTCTCAAAACACTTTTGAAGGAAGAGGGCAGGAAAACAAATCATGAATTGGTTGAGACAATCGACTGTCCTCAGTGGATTTTCGTGAGGCATCTTGAATTGATGGGATTTTTACAAGATAAAAAAGCAAACTTACTTAGTTTTTTAGCCTCCGTTTTTTTACTATTGAGTTGTTTAGTCACAAAGTCAATACCCAACCAAATCAGTCATAAAGCGATGCTGATGACTTGAAGTTATGCGGCCATTTTAACTCCGAGGAAGTACAGCGAGAGCTGCCTGAGGAAATTATGATAATTTTGTCTTGGACTACTTCATGGTAAAATGAGTTGTTGATATCGCTTCTCAAAGTATTCTGTCGGGACATAACCCAGATCATTCAATCTGTTAACGTTGATTTGTAACACACTATTTCGTTGGTTATCGTGAGGGAAGGATTTTTGTAGAAACTTTACAGCAGCTCAGTTATGTTCACAATGCAGCGAATATGAGTTTGAACAATGAAATTTCCAAATCGAGCAGATGCTAGAAGTATTTTAACATTACATCTAATATACTCCGAACAGGCCACATAATGCTGTTGCTATAGCGAAAACGTAAACAATGCACCATACTTACTTGCTTTATTTTTAGTGGCTTATATTCATAACACACGACATCTTTGATACCAATGGAAATACCTGTTCGTTCGCAGTCGCCAAGGTAATGCAGCAAGGAATCATCACTTCTATTAACCTACTCTAGGCACTGCATTTCCTATGGAGCAGGCTCGCGACAGGTGTCCATGAGCAAAATCTATCAATCTTCACCTACACGTTTGTTTAGATTAAAAAGAAATATTGTTGTAGTGTTCTATATTTGAATCAGGTTATGTAAAAATATGAGTGTAAGCAACGAATGTGACGGGGTCTTGGAGAGAGATTTTTACAACCGCACGATATACAGCGACGTGTAGATGCGACTCTATTATAAAAAAAAACCTAGCAAGACACTACAGTAAATTTCCTTCCAGATCTTGCTGATCCGAACTTAGCGTCATCACTGCCAATATGAAACATCGCGTCATTTTACTTTTCTATCTACGCCGTAGTACACATTTAGCATATCGAGGCATATTTACAGTTCTCATTGTCAACCAAAAACTCAGGCATGTAATTTGCTGTCTTTCGGATGTGCTATCCTTTGACTTAATAATCGTGTGTACCAGAACTACAGATAGCTTCTATTTCAATCGTACTACCTAAGCAGATCTGTACACATTTGACCTCGCTGTCGTTTGATATTACGAGTGGACTCTAAGGGAATCCAATGGATAACAGAAGGCACCCGAGAGATCAAATGTGCAGAGAAATTTTAGCTGACTTATCGCAAAACGTAGCTTGGAGCATTCTTCGGATTAAAATCGTCATTGTCAAAAGATGACTCACCCTGAGGCCCGTTGGTCTCCAATTTAATATTCTTCTTGTTCTCTACAGAGAGCGTCAGTGCATGTTTCGATGGCAGCATGATCACCTCTAAGAGTGTCTGCTCAGTAAGCGCATGCCGAAGGGCCGGATTCCGAAGAACCAGCATCGCAGATTGATTCGACCTATTAATTTCCCAAAATATGGATCATTAGACAATTAAGAGTGAAAAGAGCTTCACTCTCTGAGGCTTATTAGCAGAATGAATCACATATTAATTGAAAACCGCTGGAAAGTACTACATGTTCGAATTGAAAATCGTAATATCGACTGGAGTATAAGAGGTCCTCACCGTATAATTGAATGGAGGTAGCCTGCCTTGTCATGGTCCGATTGGAGGTATGGTTTTGCGGGTTTCTGTTGTGCGAATACGACCACTACACTTAATGTTATATAAACTAACCACCGCATAGTCGTGCAATCTGCTGGCAATACACCTATTTCACTTGGTTTGATTTCTGATCGTGTTAACTGCACGAACTCTCACAGAGATAACGACAAACTGGAGGCCACAATTCAATACTCTCCGTCGTAGACGTCACAAAACGAAAATATCCTATAAACTTTGCGCAAAGTACGACGAACCGTGCACTGCCATCTAAAATACTTTGCTCTGAGAGAACGGGTAAACGCCAGATATTAGAGAAACCGGACAAATTTTCGCGGTGTTGTTGGAATCACCGTGTTTCTGCCAACGAGGTAAGCGTGGCTATCGTTCTAGTAGTTTTTTGCTACAGAATAAGGAGAAAGTATTCGCCGTGTGGGCGTAGTGCATCGATTGAACGATACGCTACCGGAAAGATGTTGAGAGCAGAACGGAAAGGGGCGGCCCTAGAGTCGGTCGATCCGTCGATTGCCCAAGGGCCAAGAAGGTCTTCCTCGTCAAAAGAAGACAGGACGCGACGTATGGACGTTACCGGCCAACGATGCGGCGTGGGTCGTCGTCTTTGTGTGAATAGGTTGACCGACATTTTTTTAGCCTGTGTGATCATCTTTTTCAGCGTTTTTATATTTTTTTCAGAGACGAGTTACATATGTACCAGAGGCAGCAAACGGCGAACGACAATGATGTGGGCGCAAGGCATGAATGCACAGATAATTAAACGATACATGTGATCTCGTTTCACATAATGATCGATGCATGATGTCATATTGACAACTGGAAAAAAATAACAATAATTTAGACCCATTGTTTAGGACATTTTGCACAATTTTGGTGTGACTTCTGTAAAAGGACTTAATCTTGAGTCACAAAACTTTTCCAACTGAGACTCATGTTTGACCAGAGACAATCGGTGTTACGTAGATGATTACTAAGCTGTGTTACTGAATTAACAGCATGAAAATCTAGCAACTCTACAAGAGCACAAGCAAATTAATAGTTTGTACGCCACTATATCTATTCAGGATGTTTTCTTTACTATGTATTTATGGATGATTATTAGTGGAATACAATTTATTTATGGATTTACGAATTAGCCTCGAGATACCTGTGATTGGCTTGTGGTCAAAGGAGGTGTTAAGTGAGTTCACAACCTCAACTCCTTTTTCTTCAACTAAATCTGCATCCAACGTGCCTAGTCTTATGCTTACCTACAAAATTCTCGTTGGAAAACGATTGTGCAACATAACAAAATTATTGTCATATTATAACAGCGAACTTCTTCTCCGCATTATCATTGCAGCATCTCATCTGGCTCAAATAGTGAGTATAACAGAGTTGTTAGCTAAATCCTAACCTGTTTTTCTTTATTAATAAATTATAAAGAGAGATAATTAGAGTCGCTTTCTCTCACTACAACTATTGCCTCAAGAAATGGATTTCAACAGGAATCAACGCCTCTGCGTTGTTTGGGTCATTCACCAGTGTCAAGGCTGTTATTTACGGAGAATCGGGTCGCTGAGGGAGCCTTTTATGTCTTCTATTGGCGTGGCATTGCCTCCTGGATGGCCTAGTGCTGGGCGTCTTGGAGTGCTAGACTTGAGGAACGTGTGGGTTGGGTTCGAATCTTAAATAATTTTTGGAGTTCTTTACCATCTTTCTTTGTCTGAAAATTCTTGCCAGGTACGAGTGAGGTAGAGAGGAATAAAGCGAAGGTGGCCCCGACTGGTTCTCATAGTAATACCTAAAAGTTAAGAGCTGAGGCCTGTCGGATAGGGGAACAGCTGAGGGTCACCTTGAAAAACGATTATTATTATTGTCTTGGGAATTTGTCGAACTAATCTTGAAGCGGGTGACTGTATTCAGACAGGATTGATCCGTCGATCACTTTCGATATTCACGATCTTCGACGGGCTCATCTCTTCTCTTCTGTAGATTAACCTTGAGACTGCGAAAGCTTCTTCGAATCCTTAGAATCACCGCATAAAAACGCGAAATACGAAGTCATAATTCACCAGGTTCGTTTCTCATGGTGGAAATCTGTTCGTTGGGTTATTATTATTATAATTTCTTTACCTGACTTCAATGCAACCAGTAATAACTTGTGGTCCGCAATTTGTCCGAGGTGTTGCCCTTGGATGTACTGGCGAAATCCCTGAACCGGATATTCGTTAACACCAAAGTCTCCTTCTCGATTTCGTCCTATTTTTTCTCCATTTCGGTTACACGTGTTCATCACGGCTTTCTTCTCACTATCGGGATATACATGTTGTATAGCATCATCCCGAAGCATAGACTGAAACATCCAACGGTAGCACGAGGCCGTTGTGGGTCCTTTGATGCCCTACACGTTGCGAATGAATGGACAATGCGACGGAAGTTCGTCACACAGCAGGCAACCCACCTCTTTTCCCCTCTTGCATTTGAAACCTTGTGCGGGCACGGCCCCCTCACTGCGAGCTTCTTCGAAGGGGTCTACCATAGGCTAATCTGCGCCACCGGGGACAAGCACCTAGGATCTTTCCTTCTGCAACGCCTGTCCCTCGATGTGCGGAGAGGCAATGCGATCGCCTTCCTCGGGACAATGTCGACCTCAGCCCCGGTTCCCAACTAATCCCCCTCAAATAATTCCTAATTAATGTATGTTTGAATAAACGGACAATAGTGTTATATATTTCTTGGAAGTATATGTGCGCTGTATCAATCGTAGCATAACGGATCGAGCTTCTGAACAATGGCTCTTGCTTTCCGGCTTCATCTAGTGCCCTGGGGTCCGTATTGAGAAGATCTGTGTGTCGATTGTACCATGTCTCAAATATCAGCTCGTGATCCGGATCATATCCGTAAACTGGGCGATCCTGGAGTGAAGCTGACTCAGTGTCACCTGAAGGTCGACACCTGGTCGTGAGTATGACGTTCCTGCTCTTCCTGTGCCAGTGACCTTCAACTGGTTGATCATGTCAGCTATGTCGACTCGATGTTGCTTTTTTTACTGTTGTATAGACGTCACAAGCTGCTGTTGAAATTGTTGCTGTATTTGTTGTTGTTGTTGGTTATATTGCAGTTGTTCAACCTCCCAGAAACAGATAGTTACCGCATCTTTATAGATGGTCATAAAGCGGAGAAGAGAGAGGTGGACCCGTCGTTCTTCACGACTCCAGCCATGACTGCTGGCAATTGGAAGCTTAGTAATAGAAGGAATAGGCACCATGTTACCAGGTTCGCGGTTCACGGATTTCACCATATAGTCTGCGGAACACAGGGATTCCATGAACCTGATGATAATTGCGTTTGTAAATTCTGTAGTAAAAAATGTGAGAGATACCACGCAGGAAAATGCGAAGCAATTAGGTCAATTAGTCATCTCTTAAATATAAATGCCTAATCTAGTCGTAGAATTAAATATACATTGATCAATGCAATCAGATAGAACTATGTTTTAAAAAAAAAAATGCTCCTAGAATTCTTACATGAAACCTTACACATCAGAAACTGACTTGTATATTGTACACACCGTTGTAATTACTCGAACAGAGTGAAAATAAAACGAATAATATTGCAGTTGTTGTTGTTGTTGGAGGTTCCCGACGATTCTTGGCAGGATCTGTTGTAGTTGTGCTGGGTCCATACCGCTACTTCGTCGCCAATTGTTATATCGTGACTTATTACAAGAACCTTGGAAATCTCACAAGAATGACCTTTCGTCGTCCACGTCGTATATATATATATATATATATATATTTATATATATATATATATATATAAATATATATATATATATAAATATATATATATATATATAAATATATATATATATATATATATATAAATATATATATATATATAAATATATATATATATATATATATATATATATATATATATATATAAATATATATATATATATATATATAATTCTACTCCACGACAAATAGAATGTAACAAGATCGAGGACGCCCATAATTTGTCTACATTCATTGCTGGCTTGAGACGCTGGATGGACGCGATTTGCCGAGATCGGGTTTTCTTACATTGGCGTACTGGTTTTCCTTAATTGATAATAAATCGGAGATGTCGAATATATTCTTAAACAAGCGAACACTTACGGCGGACTCGAAATCCGAACCTATTTTTGTTTGTTAGCGCGTGTATGCGGCCGAGCTATTTGGTCCCACCACAATCTGCTCGATGATTTTCTGCCAGATACTACTCGTTATGTTAACACAAAACCGCAATCTTCTTATCTTTTGACTTACTTATTTTCAACAACCTTTGAACTTCGAAACTGACTCATATTTGTAGGCACGCTTCGAAGAAGTCCTTGGTAAGTAGCTTCCCACTACAAGTCCTGAAGCTTCTTGCGCTGTTGGTGGGGGTATTTGTCGTCCGTGAGATCGGTGTTTAATCCAGTCGAATTATCGGCAAATAGACGTATTGTACTGTTGGACTACTGTTGGACTTGTATAGAATCAAGATCAGAGCCGCCTTTATTAAAATACTGCACCGGTTTCAGTACTCCAGTTCTGTTGAGCCTGTGACCTTTGCAGTCAATAACCGGACGAGCATTGTGCAAGGCTGTGTGGACGCATTTCGTTAGCTTTTTTTGCATAGTATTTGGTACATCTTTCTCGTTGGTTTTGTAGTGTTCAAGGGCATATTTTTTAAATCTTTTTTGAACGAGTTTCTCACGTTCCTACTTTAGATATTGTCCTTATACCAAGTAGTCTGGTTTCTATGGCACTGTTTCAGTTGGACGCACTTACACATATGATGCAGGTATTGGTTGGAGTTTTTCATGGGCATGAGTACAAATATGAGTCTCCTTCGTCGTGAAAAAAAACTCCTTCGTGCGTCATACACACCGCCTCAAAATGATAGCCCACCCCCATGTTTCCGATTCTTTTCTCAACCGTAAGTGGCACTGCAGTTTTGCTTTCAGTCATTCAAATATATGACATTTCAAGAACATTCCACGAATATTTGGCTATCGAGCTCACATGTAGACATTTCATATCGGAAATTGTCGTTTTAAAGGTGCGAAGCAATGCTCAAAGGACTACCGTGGACGTTGAATGTTGGCTGAGAGTCAGCCCGAAAACCTTTAGTAACCTTTAGTAAAGGTGAGTCAAAATGATAGCCCACTTAGTGTTTGTCGAGTGGAACGACAGTTAACACGCAACTGAGTTGTAAGATCTTTCTCGTACAAATTTTCTGGACTTTTTGTCAGCGGTAAGTACGATGGACCGAGGCCGCCAACTTAGTGAAGTTGAGAAAAAAAATTATTTTAATCTCAATGAAGAAAACAAATCAAAATCGGAAATTGCCCGAATTGTTCAAAGAAGCAGGGAGGTGATTTTAAATTTTCTTAAAGATCCTCAACAGTACGGGATCAAGAATGCACCAAGACGACCCGAGGTAGTAAGAGTGCGAGAAGAACGCTTCCTTCTCCGAAGAGCCTCTAACAGATTCTTCACTTGTCGCGAAATTGCATCCGAGTCTGGAGTCGAAACGAACGTCCACAACGTGCAAAGATATCTTCAGGCATCAGAACATCTTGTTCATGGAAAACTCAAACGAAAACATCCTTTATTATTGAAACACGGATCCAAGATTGAGCTTCGCTCGTGAGCAAATTTATAGGAGGCAAAAATACAGAGGAGTGGCAAGGTGTGCGGTTTTCTGATAAAAAGAGATTCAATCTCGACGGTTCTGATGGACATTCTTATTACTTCCATGACATTACGAACGAAGAGAAACTCCTAAGTTGACGACAGGCGGGAGGTGGTGGTGGGATGATTTGGGCCGGTATTGGCTACAACGGGAAGACCGATTTGGTCTTCGTAGACGGGCGAATGAATAGTCGTGCCTACGTTTCTATGTTGGAGGATCAACTCAGGAATCACGCCGAGAAGATCTGTGCTGAAAGACTCATCTTCCAGCAGAATAACGCCGCAGTTCATACGGCGAAGATCGTCATGAAGTTCCTCGAGACTCAAGACATACAGTTACTGGGCTGGCCCGCACGCTCTCCAGACTTGAATATAATAGAAAACCTGTGGAGCATCTCATCTAAGCCTGTTTTTAAAGGTGGCAGATAGTACGCGCGATAGAAACAATACTTCAGTGTCGACGGATGTTTCATAACAGGTTATAAGAGGAAATCTGAGACCATACACATAAGCCAATCTTACCAGCGAGTCCGTGCTCCGTGGCCAAATTTAAGTGCTCTCTACGGGATGAAAAAAACGGTCTTAACACAACCAAGTAATGTCCACTATTGTTGAAGTGCAATTGATTCAATATTGAGCCATACGTTGTACCGATAACAATATAGGCCGAACAGTTAATAATAACTCAGATATATATAATAAAGCTTAACATATACAATAATACAATAGAACACAAAGTGTGAAAAAAATAAAGTTTCCATATGTACTGTTTCCATATTATTGACATAAATAATTGAGCGTTCGTAACGAACAGCCTTTAGCTGTGTTATGTGTAATAAGCCATGACATGTAATAGTAATAATAATACTAAATGTATTATCGTGTCTCTTTGTTGTTCAGGTGACACTGGAACACCGTCCGTGGCTGCGATTGTAGCTTCAATGGACTCCCATCCAGCTCAATACTACGCTATTAGTTCAGTGCAACGAAACAAGGGCGGAAATCGCGTAGAGTGGGTAGTTGGCAATGTTCCTCGAGTGTTTGCAGGTATTCCACTCGAGAAACAGGTGCGTGCCGAGCCAGGTGGTCATTTACCGAGACGGCATATCCGAGGGCATGTTCGACGCTGTTCGCTTCTTCGAGTTGGCGGAATTGAGGTCAGCCTGTACGGATTTCGAGTCCAACTATAGACCACCGATGGTGTTCATCGTTGTCCAGAAGCGTCACCATGTACGCTTCATGCCTTCGAATCCACGGGACGGTGTCGGAAAATCAGGCAACATCCCCCCTGGCGTCGTGGTCGATAGCAAGCTTGTCCACCCGAACATGTTTGACTTCTATCTATGTTCGCATCAGGGCATCCAGGGCACTTCAAGGCCCACCCATTACCATGTGGTGCACGATGACGCCGACAATTCGCCGGACGAAATCTATCAGCTTTCCTATCTGCTGTGTCACACATACGCCCGATGCACACGCAGTGTGTCCCTGCCCGCGCCAGCATACTACGCACATTTAGTGGCTTTTCGTGCCAAGGAGCACATCAAAGGTGTCATTTATGGAGGCAGATCGATTGGCTCCGACAATGGATCTTCATCGAGCAGCACATCAAGTGATGAGGACGTCGATCTCGCGAAATTCAGTCAGGCGATTAAAGTCAACAGCAGAATGCGCGAACGAATGTACTTCGTATAGACATGTGCGCTCACTACAAATGAAGGCAATTTTCACTTAGAATGACATACATTAGGCGGTCAGCCAGCATTGTTTGATTACACTTCACCGTTAGATCATCATGTGGACACGATGACATGGTATTTTTTAAGTAATTATCACTTAAAGAAAACCAGTCTTGAAAGAGCTTTAAGTTATGGAACAATGGGTCAATGAGGCTGACACTGTAGAAGTAATACTGCAAAGAGTGTGGCAACTATTATAACTGAGATATATTCATTGTACGTGTTCTTCGTCCTTGCACGAGCCGTGGGCAGGCTACTAGTTATGCAGCATATGTCGTAAGGGGAAGTACCGTCTCGACGTCAAATTGCATCCTCAAAATAGCCAACAGGCAAAGTTTTTTTTTTTTTTCTAAGCTGACTCTCAGCTGTTCCCCTGTTTGACAGGCCTCAGCTCTTAACCTTTGGGTATTACTATGAGGATCTGTCGGGGCCATCTTTCCTTATTCTCTGCCTTACTCGTACCTGACAAGAATCTTCAGATAAAGAAAGATGATAAAGAACTCCGAAGATTCTCCGCGTCTGACAGGATTTGAACCCAACACACACGTGTCCCTCCGGTCTAGTAGTCTAAGACGCTCACCACCAGAGTTGTCGCAAAGTTGTCGATATGTTTACGTTGTGTCTGTGCTTCGTTTTTACTTGCCGCGAAATCATCGAGGTGTGGAACCGTACAGCCCAGAAATCTCTATGCAAATGTGATTTGCGCGTGTTTATTTCATAAATATTGTGTCTTTTTGTGGGTCCTCAAAACTGCATCCTAAAATGCGTACGATTTTATTTTATGCATAGATAACGCACATAAAATAACGAAGTCAAGCCAGATTTTCGATAATATCTCGAATAATACTGAGACATTAAGTAAAAACGTTCCGAGGTTGGAATAAAATTAGGCAAATAAAATGCATGGATTGCATTTTGCTTGTGTTCTACATATAGATATAAACGAACAAGGTATCATTTAAGTAGTATTCCACTGATCAGAGGGTTCCAATTGAGGAGTGACTAAATGAGTAGTTATGTCCTTTGTAGCCTATCTCTATAGCTGCTAGGTTGAAGGTTAACACTAAATATTAACGAAGAATAATTAGCCGGAGTTTCGTCGTTTTCTCCCAACATCATTAAGAGTTAAGCAATGTACCAATAGATATCAACAATTAGAAAAATAATATTTGAAATACGTACGTTTCTCAAGCTGTATACGTCTGCTTCAGACGAGAAACCTTTATGATCAGAATGATGATCTCAGACAATCAGAATGATAAAAGCACCCACAGCACTTGACAGCGCCGAACAGGTCTGTCTCTAATCGCAAAAGATAGTTTATCTGAGAGGGGAGGAATGGTTGAGTTTAGTTATTATCAGTTTGTTCTTTGGAGTCGGAAAGAATACGACGATGCAACAAGGTCGAACGCACTACGACATCCATGAAGTAAGCATCAGCTCACCTATGCAATAGATAAACGTACAATGTTCGAATTTGACAGATTCGATTTTCCATCGCTTACGGTTGGAAAAGAGCAGCACGAATAACGACAAGTGATTATCTGTCTGTGATTGGAAATACGTGATTTGTCGCTTTATTTTAATAACTGTTTTATCCTCTGTCCGTGATCACAGAAAATACGCTAAGAAATAACGTCATTGTATATACGGATATAATGATCGGCTTCGTGGCTGGCGAATTCATTCTCACATCTGCAAACGGACACTATTACATGTAAGCTGGCCTTTGATGTTCGGTGGCGCCAGATTCGTGAACAGCGTCCAGCCATTGGTCCTGTTGAGCCTCCAACATCACAGCGAGAATCTTCTGAAAAACTTACATAAATGTATTACTAAGCGTACATTAATAAGCGACTTATTTGTTTATTCTTTAGACTACCGTATTCTAAGGAGAAAACGCGGCATGCTCATCACGGAGGTCAGGGGAATCGTGTGTTAAATCGTCAGGGGAATCGTGTGTTAAATCGCATGATGCCAAGCACATGCAGTTAAACCAAAGAAAAAGAGTCCCTACTTATGTTGTAGTGACTTCGATCAGCGAGACTCTGTCTAGTTATTTTTTGTGTAATTACTCCAAGACCATAAACATCTTTCGGTTAAACAGAGACATTCACTAGTCATATTTCTACCCAAATACCCGCTCTGTAAAGCTCTTTTTTTTCGCACTAAACCGGAAGTGACAAAAATTTACAATAAATAGCTCGTATAGTTTATCTACGAAAACATTAGTAAATAACAAGTCAATAAGAGTGATGCAATAATTTTAAATTCCCCAAAAGATCGTACTTGGAATTTGGTAAACGAGATGATTGTAATTGGAAATTGGTAAAAAAAATTTGCCAATGTTATTGCCGGGTAACTATTAGTTATGAATGAGTACGCTTCGTTATGTGGTGGATTGACTGGGCAATCTGTATGATGCAGAGATATATATATTTTTATTTTTTTTTTTTTGAGGTGCAGAGATATTTGTTATAATTTATATCTCGTATTTATATGATATCTGGGATCTTTTGATATCTCAGTCCTGATTTAATACTTTGATTCTTTTAGTATTGAGGCCCAGATTTATTTATTAATCATAATTACAACATTTCTCCCCTTCTTATTTTATGAACCTTCCATGTCAACTATATGATTTGTTCTTGAATGTGACATTTAAACGTGAAGGTGGACGACGATCTCATTTAGGATATCGTGTTAGTCTTGGAGTGGTGTCAGGGAGACGAGGAGGTGAAGTAGTCGGTTCAATAGTACGTTGTTGATTGTAGAGATAAGTTAACGGAGACATTGACTTCTGAGTGGTTAATAGTTCGGACTTGTGACGTAATTGATAAATATGACGTCTCCATATTAATTGTCCGACTTGTACTTCGAATAATACATTACCAATCCTACGATTGATAATCCCTGTAGTCCATGTTGGTTTATGGGGATTGCGGTAGTCTTTAACGAAGACAATATCGCCTGATAGCCAATTTGGTTTTAGGCTATATGGGTTTGTTCTTGGGTAATTGATGTTATTCTCTTCCTTGATTAGATCCATAGTGTCAGGAAATGGCGAGGACGTTTTGGGGAGGTTATTGACAACACGGTGTTACTGTGCGATATATATGATGACCCTTTTTCTTTATTCTCAGCGACAATGACCCTTATATACATTCTGCTCATTCACTCCCATTGTCGACACGCTCTGCCACGTTCACTACTGTACTTCACTCTCTACGCACGTCCATTCCCACGCATGCACACAGTACCTGCACGCGGCCTCCCTGCGGCCTTCCTCCCTCACAATAGTTGTACGTATTCCTCGTTGTAGAAATAGCTTGACTGGTGTCAATCCTTCGGCGTTCGGTGTCGCTCGATATGAAAATAGAGAGAGAGAAACGGTTGAATGTTAGAGACTCAGAAACGGTTGAATGTTCTCTAAGCTTCATATAAGAACGTTTCAAAGTGTCAACGAAACGTTCCGCTAATCCATTTGATTGTGGATGAAATGGTGGTGTTCGTATGTGTTTGGTGCCAATGGCTTTACAAAAATATTCGAATGCTTGTGATGTAAACGAGACATGACAGGCGCATTCAACAAGAACATGTGCTGCAATTCAATCGATCCTTCCAGGAAAATATTTTTACGGGATCATTTTCTGATAAGCCCGTTTCAGAGTTTATACAAGCTAAACTCCTCGACCCATCTCTCTCTCACGTTTTGGTGATTTGTTACCAAATGTACCTTTTGTAGTGGCAGTTTAACAAGGATCACTTCAGTGAAAAATCATTCTACCTTTAATAATGGTGCGCTATCAATGTTCGTTGTCCTTCCAGAAAATCTTAGAGCGGTTGGTTGAAAGCTCTGAAAGACTCGAAAGTAAGATGAGTTCTTTACTGGACGAGGTACGCCACCAGGAAACCACGACACGAACCCTCGTCGAGCACAGCCTTAGCCTGGGAAAGTCCCATCAACGAGAACTTAAGTTCTCG